>OY284483.1:9828141-10428141 GCA_958336345.1 Dorcus parallelipipedus | reverse complement strand
TGATTGAATGCGTGGCTTGGTGGTCCAGAATCGACGTAGAAAGCCGGCTCTAGACCCATGCAGAGTTTTGGCACAGGTCCAGGATATAAACAGGTAGGGCATATCTTGTTATTCAAATCATTGGTAACATGGCCGCAGTTCAGGTAAACGAACCGTTCTTGATTCTCGTTCGACGTCACTTTTTGCTCTTGAGAAATTATCCCTGACCTCCACAGCAATGTGGTCCCACACAAATCAATTAGAGTGCCATCCTGGAGGATATTTGATTCTCCATCCATCACTTGCCCTTTCTGTTCACTTGACCGTAACTGCCTGGCTGCATGGGTGACTCCCTCTACTGACACTTCACGCCATGGGCTGTACGCTGCCTCCCCATCACAAAAATTTCCTTTCGGATGCATTAACAGTACTCCATTCGTAGTCAGTGCATCTATTTCATCTCCTTGCCATATTGTCGCTTTCTTTCCTAGGAATATGTTTCGGGACGTATTAAAGCCCGCGGCATATACCCTGGCTATTTTGGGGTCGTTTCTATCAACCAGGATACGACACGCGTACCTTGATGTGGTGCTTGCCAACACTCTGCCGTCGCAGATGTTTTTGGAGGGTTTCGTGTCCACGAGTACGAAATCTATGGGGGTTTCATAACTCCTACCAATTTGGAACATGTCGGTATCCTCATCTGGTATATACTCCACTATAACAGAGTGCTCTGAAGACAGCCTGTGGAATATTGCGTGCTGTTTCTTGTCCAAGATCGCTTGTGACACATGGGGCATTTTAATTTTAACTTGGTACTGCTTTAATCTTTTAACGCCGTTCGGTTTTCGCCTTTTGTGCAGGACGAATTTGCTCCTCTTCTTGCCGCGGTCACCCTTTGGCAAGTAGCCATTGAATCCCAAAACCACGATTTCACCATATTTGATGAGCTGGTCGGTGTCGCTTTCCTCTAAAATGGTGGAAAGAGTTGTTGTCCCATCCCACGTTTTCATCATATCGGAGGTCATTTTTCTTTTTTCTTCGAATATTTTCTTTTAATCGCATCTGCCAGTAGGTGTATTTGTTATCCTGCACTAGCGTACACTAAAATATTTGAGTCTTGTCCAGGGTTGCCATTCCTTAAAAAGAACAGTTCCGTAATTTACACGGCAAATTTCCGTATTTTAAAAATTAATTCCATACGTAATATTCTTACCAGTAAAAGAAAAAGGTACCTGTCGTACTCTGATAATTACACTTCAATTGCACAATAAATAATTAAACAAAACATAAACACACACATGTAAACTAGTCTGACAAACCGCGAAAATAATTTATTACTGCCGAAGAGTCAAAGTTACTAAGTGATATATTAGAAACACAAAAAAGTATGACTTTTTTTCATTAATATCTAAATATAATAAAAATCCGTACGGAATGATCTTTGATTCCGTATCCGTACAGTCTGTATGAAATCCGTACATATACGGAAATTTCCGTACGATTGGCAACCCTGGTCTTGTCCACAGTATAAACAAACAAAGTATAAGTAATTACCCAGTAGCGTTACTTAAACGCCAGTGTCAAAAAAAGCCGCCATTCTATTTGATACCCTTATGGAAAAGCAATGAAAATCTGTAAAAAACAATTTATATCACGCAAAAATGAATCCGATGTTTTCAACCATTGTGTAAAGAAGTAAACAAATCGTGTAAACAAATCAGAGCGTTGAAAAACGAAAATCAAGCGCCGATTAACCGCTGTGACGTAACGAATAATTCTATAATCACAACCGCAATCGCGATTGGTATTTACAAAAACACCTATTGAACATCTGCCCCAAAAAACCTTGAATTCCTAGGAAACTATTTGCATGCAGAAAAACCAGTGTACAGGGTTTTTATTTATTTCTGTGTCCCACGTTACCATCCATGACGTACGGAACTAAGTATTTAACAGTTGACTAAAATCGGTCAATAGGTATGCTCGTTTGTTCTGCACCACATTGCACTAAAAGTTCGAAAACTTCTGCTTTCTGATTAGGTTAAACAAATTATTGCGTGCAAAAAAAAGGTCACGATGGCAAACGAATGCTGAACGCGCGAAATAGTTGCAGGTTGACGGGGTTGATGTTTGGTTTGTGCGTTAACGTTAACGTGAATAGATTTTAATCACAAAGAACCCCTTGCGTGAAACTAAAATCCACCTAAAATCGGCTTTGTAAATTATTATGAACAACACTAATTTAATAATAGTTGACGGTGAACAACGTAAGAATATTATGGGAACCTGAGTAACACTGAGACACTTTATTTTTATTTTATGGCATTTCGAATTTTATTGCAAAATGGCCCAGCATTGAAGAAATGATTGCAACAGCTGACTTTTTTGAAAATATGCTATTATAATTCTAATTCTGTAATTTATTAAACCTACCCAGAGAAATGCAGTTATTTGTTCTTATAGCAGACTTACACTTTATTCATAAACTACAATTTGTAGGAAAGAGCAAGATTCCTGGTGTCATAGGTTGTGTGGATGGGTCTCACATTCCTATTATGAAACCGAGTGACAATGGAGATTCCTATATTAACAGGAAGGGATTTCGGAGTATCTTATTGCAAGGTGTTTGCAATAATAAACGTCAATTTATTGACGTGCTTTGTGGTATGTTGCACATTTAGAGTTCATAGGAGTAATACTACTTAGCCTCTTATTGTTTTTGTCGGAATTCCTGGCAGTGTTCATAACGCGAGAGCACTAAGAAATAGCGTATAGAGTATATCAATACCGACTGTCCTCGCTTCTAGAGAATTTTCACCTTCCAGGAGATTCGGCATATCCTGTCACGGCAATTAATCACACCATACCGTAACAGTGGTTATTATTAATTACTAATATCACTTTATAAAGATTTTTAAAACATAAAACGTTACTACCAGAAATCTCTATTTAACCCTTAACCGGGGAGGTGCGGTGTTCACAACACCCCACGTAGTTGTTTTTAGGTATAATTTTAATATCTTGTTGGTGGTAGATTTCGGGTTGGCAATACCTTTCTACCAACTGTCGGTTTATGTTAACATAACCTTAGATTTTTGTTTTCTTCTTATTTGCACCTGTTAAGCCGAGTTTTATACGCTGGGGTGTCATCGTACCCCCACCTGACCAGTTACGTTCGTATTATTTACTCGTGTAAAATGTGCAAGAGAAGCTTCAGAAGCTATGAAGAAGAGCAAGAACATCTACAACGCCTATTGTGTGATTTTGAAAACGACCAGTCATATTTTGATGACTCAGATGGGGAAGAAATAGATCATGTGGAAGAGCGCAGTGCTAGTGAAACAGAGCAAGAACTTTCAGATTTGCCGGAAAGTGATATAGAACAGAGTTTTGCCCGCAATGCTCCATTCTACATAGGCAAAGATAAGAAGACCAGATGGATGAAAATATGCGGATCACGAAACGTAAGAACTCGCGCTCAAAACATAATAAGGAATTTGCCTGGCGTAAAGGGCAGTGCAAAGGATGTACAAAGCGCAGCAGATTGTTTCCACCTCTTTTTCGACGATGAAATAATTGAGGTAATTACAAAATGCACGAATATTTACATCACGACTGTTTCTGATAACTATAAAAATATCAGCGATGTCAAGCCGACAGATAACACAGAAATTATTTCTTTTGTGGGACTTTTAATTCTGGCTGGTGTCCAACGTTCTAGTCATCAAAGTCTTGAAGATTTATGGGATCAAAATGGTTTTGGAATAGAAATTTTCTATACGACAATGTCACTAAAACGCTTCCTTTTCCTACTACGTTGTTTACGATTTGACGACGTACGTACCAGAGTTGACAGACGAAAATTAGACAAAATGGCTGCTTTTCGTGATATTTTTGAAATTTTTGCAAAAAACTGTCAAAAATATTATTCTGTTGGAGAATATACCACAGTAGACGAACAACTTGTAGCATTCCGTGGGAAGTGCCAATTTCGTCAATACATACCGAGCAAACCGGCCAAATATGGTATCAAAATTTTAACTCTATGTGACGCTACGACGTGGTATACACTAAGTAAGGAAGTGTATGTTGGAAGACAACCTGACGGTCCTTACCTAGTTTCAAATAGTGCTAAAGATGTTGTTCTTAGATTGGCGAAAGCTATTGCAGGAACAAATCGAAATATAACTGCTGATAACTGGTTTTGTAGTATATTATTGGTTGAAGAATTACGCAAAATTAGTATAACGTTAGTTGTAACATTACGGAAAAACAAAAAGGAAATTCCAGCTGAACTCTTGGATACAAAAAATCGACCACTCAATAGTAGCATATTTTCGTTTCAAGAAAAAATAACGTTGGTATCATACTCACCTAAGAAGAATAAAAATGTTTTAGCGCTATCTTCAATGCATTTTGATGATACCATTAACCCTAAAACGGGAGATGCTTGTAAACCTGAAATCATAACTACATATAACGCAACTAAAGCCGGAGTTGACGTAGTAGATGAAATGTGTGCAACATATTCAACATCAAGAAGAACGAAGCGCTGGCCAATGGCTCTTTTTTACAGAATGCTTGATATTGCAGGAATAAATTCGCAAATTATTTATATTGCAAATAATGGTTCTAAAAAACTAAAGCGAAGGTTATTCCTCCGTGAACTTGGACTATCATTAGTTAGAGACCAAATAAAAAAAAGAGCATTCAATGAACGCATCCCAAGATCACTACGAGAAAAAGCTGCCAGGATATCAGAAGCTCAAAAGGATATTCATTTACCTGGGACCAGCAAAGAGTTATCTCAAGAATCTCCTGCCCCAAAACCCGGAAGATGTGTAATTTGTCCCAGAAAAAAGGACATAAAAACCAAATTTTATTGCTTCAATTGCAAGAAGCTGATGTGCTTAAACCATATGCTTAACATCTGTTATAATTGTCGCGATAATGAAAATAATGACGTGGAGTCTGAATAAATGTCCAATTATAATGTTAAAATGCATTTGTAATTTCCAATTCGTGCAATAAAAGTGTAATTTCATACAAAGTTATCTTAACATTTGATTAAATATCAATGAAGTATGTTTATTAAGAGTCGGATTCTCAAACTATATGGGGTGTTGAGAACACCCCACCTGACCTGATGTGTTTCAAAATTCCACCTCCCCGGATAAGGGTTAAAAATTTTGATTTTAACGTTTCTTTTTAATCCCCAATAGGGATCATTCATTGTTGGTGATTATTATTGCTGGTGGCGGTTACACACACTGCAGTTCTGTACAGTGTACAATTTGAATAAAACAGTAACAGTGCGCAGGAAAGCGGTGGTGCTTGTGACCTATTAAAATGTCCTCAAATAAAAAAAGAAGCGAAATTTGGAATCATTTTAGTCAAAGTGAACCGAATAAAGCAAAGTGTGTAAAGAAACAATTAGTACTTTAAATGGAACTATGTCTAACTTATCGCGACATATAAAAAGAAAACATACTGGTATTACATTGCAAAAGTGTAAACCAATTATAGTTAATTTAAGTGACGAAGATGACGGCAACCTTGTTGCTGCAGGTACAATTAATAACAATGCTTCCCCAAATAGCTCTTTGCCTACTGCATCAAATGTATCATTATCAAAGAAAGATACCCAACAGAAATAGAAAAAGACGCATGCGCCACAAAACTTCTTGATATTTCTACCGATTACAATAATCAATCAGCTCCAGTTCTGCAATTACTGCGCTACATTACTCTTTGTACTTCGATTTTAATTTTAGTTAGAATCATTAGAAGAAAATGTCGTCCGATATCAATGATGACTTAAAAAATGCCACTCTCAAATTGTATCAAGATATTTCGATAGAAAAATTTCAAGGGCTTAGAAAATCTTTCACTACTATATATCATGCTAGGGATGATAGAACTGATGCTTTGGTTTGTTATAATCACTTAGAGTACACACTGAAAATATATTGTCGAGCTGAAGAATTATGTGCACATCTTTTAAGAAAACTTATTACTCTCGATGTGTTTTTAAAAGAAATGCTTTCAGAAGGTTTCTTTCATATGTTATTCTCTATTAGAAATCTGTGGTAGGCAGTCAAAAGGGCATAAGTCACATTTTCTGCAAAACGGAGGTATGTACATACATGAATGTATTCAAAAATGAAATTTGTGAATATTTCGTCCGTTTCGATTGCCCGAATGTGAAGGTTTGTTGTGAATAACTACAGTTAAAAAAAAATTTCATTTTTGAATACATTCATGTACAGGGATTTTGTTTATATTTTGAACGGTACCTACATATTTTATTATTAGACATACAAAAAAATGTAAAATACAAAAGTTTTAGGGATTTACCTGAACCGCCAGAATGTATTGAAAAAAGAAACAAATGACAATCGGAAACCTAACAAATGAGTATCAACTTTGTTATTCTAAATGAAACACCATGTATATTTTCTCAAATTAAGAAAGACATTTATTTCCTAATTCCAAAAATATGTAGTTTGTCTATATTTGGTGTCATTCTTTTTGCGATATTTAAATTTAAAATTAAAAAAAAAATGCATTTATTTGGATTAATAAAGAGTTTATTATGTATGACAAGTGTTAAACTAACTAAAAGTCATTTCATAAGTCAAAACGCTAACATCGAAGAGAAATTAACATATATGAAATAAATTAATAAAAATATACCAGAACAATAATAATTTCAAACTTAAATATAGCAAAAAGTATGAAACCAAATATAGACAAACTACATATTTTTGGAATTAGAAGAAAAATATCTTTCTTAATTCTAGAAAATATACTGAGTATTCCATTTAAAATAACAAAGTTGATATTCATTTGTTAGGTTTCCGATTGTCCTTTGTTTCTTTTTAAAGTAAATTCTGGCGGTTCAGGCAAGTCCCTAAAACTTTTGTACTTAACATTTTTTGATATGTCTAATAATAAAATGCGTAGGTACCGTTCAAAATATAAACAAAAACCCTGTACATAACTCCGTTTTTCAGAAAATGTGACTTATGCCCTTTTGACTACCTAACAAAGAAATGTCATACCTAACGAATATATTGATTGTATTTACTTTCAGTTAAAGCTTCTTTCGTACAACATTTTTTTGTTTATTTCTTTGTTTTCAAGGCATTTTTGTTGAATAATCATATTATATTTCATCGATGTATATTTTTATCTTAAATGTTTATACCCCGATAATAAATGATGATAAATAAACTGAACCGCCGCCTCTGATATATTTATTCAACGTTTTTTTTTAAACAACATATTTGGTGTTGGGCTGATTTAATTGGAAATCTACACAAGTAAGACGAAATGTGTTTGGTGTTGAAATATTATATCGTCTCACGTCTTGTATGTTTATTTAATTCGTTTTTAAAATAACTTTATAAGTAAACTAAGGAGTCAGTCTCCAGTCACCAATCAACATTATTATTTGTAATTTTGAGACATATCCGAATTAGGTGAATTGTAAATTGCTTGATAAGCTGAAACCGGTAGCTGTTAAGAATAAACATTACACAAAATTAGGAAGTATCATTACTCATCGCAATTATTATTTGTGTGTTGCTGCTGCTGGTGTGTGTAAAAGAAAAATGAATTACGAAGCATTGTACCATGTAACCAACAGATATACACCTCCTGTAAGTCCTGAAGGATATTTTATATAAAAGTAAGTTATTATATTTTTTTTTAATTCAGATTAATTATTTACTTTAATTATTTTAAATAGTGGATTGCTGAGAGCATCACAACCCCCTGGGGCATATTTTATAGAAAAGTAAGCTATTATATATATTTTTTTAATTCAGATTAATTATTTACTTTTATTATTTTAAATAGTGGATTACTGAGAGCATCACCAGCTCCGCCTCCAGTGTTTCATCTTGATCAGTAAGTACTTCAATTGCTGTTCTTTTCCTCAATATTAATGTATTTTCTCCTTTGTTGTAGTTTTATTATTTGAAATAGTGGATTGTTGAGAGCATCACCACCTGCTCAGGCATATTTTATAGAAAAGTAAGCTATATTTTTTTTAATTCAGATTAATTATTTACTTTTATTATTTTAAATAGTGGATTACTTAGAGCATCACCGCCTCCGCCTCGAATGTATCGTCTTGATCAGTAAGTACCTCAATTGCTGTTCTGTTCCTCAATATTAATGTATTTTCTCCTTTGTTGTAGACTCAATCCTAAAGGATATGAGAATAATGAAGAGGACGCTGATGGCGTCATTGAGATAGATAATAGTAGTGGTGACGATGATGATGAACAGAATGATGCCGACGTCATTGAGATAGATGATGATGTCCATGATGCTGAGACTGTCATCGTAATACAAGATGACGACGATGACGACGCTGGTGATGTGGTTAACCTGATGGATGAGGAGGATGACATCGAATCACATGAGCCTCCTTGTCCCCCAGTTACCTGCTGGACTCCAAAGATATTATAGTATATTTTTTTTAATTTTATTATTTCATACATATTTAATCTAGCTTGTCATTTCATATATACAATGTGTTTCATTTCTCATCTACACACCCCTGTAGTTTTTATATTTATTAACGGATCGATTTTAAATTTCCGCCAGATGAACATCCTCTTAAAACACACATTTTTCAAATTTGAAACCTTTTGTATTGCAAGCCATGACCTACTGCGATTTAATAGAAAGTCGAAAAAATTAAGAAAACATAGTAGGCCTTGATCAAAAAAAGTTATTAGAAAAAGTTGTTTAGAATTACGAAATAACCCCAATTACCAAATTTGGTTGAAAAATTCTAATTTTTAATTATTAAAAAAATAGAATTTCAATTTAATCTACAGTTTTACAAAACGCTAAAACTAACCGACTAAAACACACAGAATGAAAAAAACAGCTTAATCTAATATTTTACCAGGCCCCCATCGTGCAGTATGCATTTTTCGATACGTTTCCTATTATTCTTTACAACATTGTTTAGTTCCTGTGATGTTCAAGACAAGCTTGACGAACCCTGTTGCGTAAGTCTTCTGCATTATTATTTTGATTTTTGTACTCTTTCTGTTTAAAAATTTTCATTTAACCATTCGCGAACTATTCTAGCATTATGAATTTATGCTCCCTTCAACTGTAGGTATAAATCACGCCGTAATTCTAAGGTAATTCACCAAGTGCATCTCATGAGTTAAAAAATGTAAAAATGTTTGTGTTTGGGGTTATCAAAACGCTTCATTTTTTTACAAAAACAGCCAATGTCAAACAAAAAAATTTTCTGGAATATTAAAAAAAAAACGATATAATGAGATCATGATGATGTTTTTCTCAACTTTTGACAAAGGCTGTTTTTGTAAGAAACGCTTCAATTACTAAATTTGGTTGCTTTTAATTTTAATTTTAATTTTTTTTTAATAAATTAATTAATAGATTTGTAGTAGGTAGCATATTTTTTCTTGTAAGTGTGCCATGGAAAGCAAAATTTGTCTATTAACGGGTTATTAAAGGGTGCCTTGAGAAACAATTTTTGTTTACTACGTAGTAAACTGACAACTGCATTTAATTAGTAATAGTGTAAAATGTAATAATTTGTTGAATTCTTTATTATTTAAAAATGGATGAAACACATGTAACTATTGCGGAAAAAGTAGAAATAGTTAGACTAGTTGGTGAAAATGTTCGTTTGTATAGAGAAGCTGCTCGTATGAAAGAAAATCTTTATATAGAGATAGATAATGTCAAACATAATTTGTTTAAATTCTATGAAAAAAAAAATTCTATGTTTAATGCAAGACATCCTGATCGAAATATTACATTTAAGACTGTTGGGAATATCAACAACGTCTTTAACGCTACTGGTAACGTCATTAATACTAGACCAAGGCATCCTCAGAACAATCGTATTGATCCAAGGTTCGATGATTTAGTATTAAACGTAGTACATGCCAATCCCAGACTTAGCGTCAGAAAAATATCTTTACATCTGAACGTCTCATACACCAAAGTGTGGCGCTGTCTTAAGCGACATAAATTAAAAGCTTATAAACCAAAATTTTTGCATACTCTTGAAGAAGGTGATGAAAATCGAAGATTAGAATATTGCTTATGGGCCCAAGGAAATTTTTTAAACGATAGAAATTTTTTAAAAAAGATCACTTTTACAAACGAAGCAACCTTTACTACCAACGGCGTTGTTTCATCACAAAATTGCAGATGGTCTTCGGATAATCCGAACTTTGTTATAAATTGTAGAAGACAGTACTCTCAGAAAGTAAATGTTTGGTGTGGTCTCATAAACAACCGTATTGTAGGACCATTTTTCTTTAATCATAATTTGACGGCACAAACATTTTTACATTTTTTAACTCATGTTAAATTCATCAATTCATATTGCTAAAATAGTTAGAGAATGGTTAAATGAAAATTTTCCTTTACGATGGATAGGCAGAAACAGTCCTTTCATGTTTTGGTGTCCCAGATCTCCTGACTTAACACCTCTGGATTTTTATTTATGGGGAATACTTAAACAGAAAGTCTACAAAAATCAAAATAATAATGCAGAAGACCTACGCAACAGGATTCGACAAGCTTGTCTTGAAATAACACCCCAGGAACTAAACAAAGAATAATAGAAAACGTATTGAAAAATGCATACTGCGTGATGGGGGCCTGGTAGAACATTAGATTAAGTTGTTTTTTTTCATTCTGTGTGTTTCAGTAAGTTAGTTTTAGCGTTTTGTAAAACTTTAGTCGGTTAGTTTTAGCGTTTGCGACTTTCTATTAAATCGCAGTAGGTCATGGCTTGCAATACAAAAGGTTTCAAATTTGAAAAATGTGTGTTTTAAGAGGATGTTCATCTGGCGAAAATTTAAAATCGATCCGTTAATAAGTATAAAAACTACAGGGGTGTGTAGATGAGAAATGAAACACATTGTATTTACTCTAGTTTTGTAAGTTTTATTTTATCATATTGTATTGATATCAAAATATACATATTATTTCATATTTAATCTAGTTTTTATTTTTTTTATTTTGGCATATATTTACACCGTTGAATAATCATATTATATTTTCATCGATGTATATTTTTATCTTACTAAAGACTAAACTTCTAAAATGTTTATATTCCGATAATAAATTATGATAAATAAACTGAACCGCTACCTCTAATTAACATTGCATTGATGGAAATGTAGATATTCAAATTCCTGATGTGTGTAGTCTAAAGTTGCTTAAGAGCAGCTTTATGGAAAAGCTGATAGAGTATAAATTAATTTAAAAAAAATTATATTACTATTAAAAAAGAGAAAAAGAAAAGTGTCCTCGCGCTCGTTTAGATTAGATCTCATGTACTTACAATTGCGAAACATGAGCAAATAATTTAAACCTCAAGAAAGTTTATAATTTCAATAGCTATTAAGCTTATACAGAAAAAAATTATTACTTTTTTGTATTTTTAAATAATTAACAACCAGAATAGCACATTTTTGGAATCAAAACAAATTCGGGAGAATTTTGGAAGACTATATACCTTTTGGTATTTTTTTCGAATTTTACTTTAAACGCCATAATCTTTCTGTGTGTAACCTATGTTAAATCCCTATGTCCTCTTGGCACTTGGACACCCGGTATGTTTATGGACTAGCTTAAGTAGAAATTTTTGGAATCTAAATGGATACTTTAAGTTAAAGTATCATTAAAGTGATACAGTCGATTATGAAAATAGCCTTTAATATGAATTGATTTATTTTTCATAGGTACAAATGTTGTAACAAGAAAGTATCTCTACCAACTAATGCAAGGATGCCCGAAAAAGAAAATAGATGATAAGATTATATTCATGGAAAATAAACTTGCACATACATTCAAATATCCAAAACAAGAGCTGGTTGAGTTCTAAAACGGTCATTAAAATACTTTAAGCATGAGTTTAAACTTAAATGGTCAGCTGCTAAATACAACGACGAGATATTTACAAAAAAATATGGAAAATGGCTTAATACTTCGATGAAATTGTGTCCAAGAAAAAAATAAAATCGAGGAAGACCAGAAAAAGATTTTGCGGAATTATGCGATAGAAGCAAACGACGAAAAACGGAAAATTTGAGGAAGAATCTATTTGCCGATGAATTAACTTATGCTGCTTATATGAGACAACGAGCTGAAGGAAACTTAGGTGTTTCGAAAATTATAAAGGATGTAACTGAAACGCCAACAAAGGCAACCATGTTTCTAAAAGCTATGACATCTAATAAAAATTCCATTCAAAAATATACTCCATCGCAGGCCTTATCGATATTTGTCGAGGCGGATCTTACGAGAAGACAATGGGAAATTATTCAAGGTGCTAATAAAGAAATATATCCTTGCTATTCTGTTTTAAAAAGAGCTAAAAAGGAGTGTTATCCACAAGAAACTGCGATTCTCGTCACGGATACTTGTGCGGAAATCAAACTACAGGATTTGCTTGATCTTACATCCTTAAGATTGTGCAAGTACTTGGACGAGGTATTAGATAAGTTAACGGACGAAGAAAAATATAATTTGGAACTCTTATCAAAATGGGGATGTGACGGTTCACTACAAGCCCAATTTAAACAAAAGTTTCAAAATGATATGGACAGTGATGCGAACATTTTTCAAAGTTCATTTGTTCCTCTAAGATTAATAAGTAATATTAATGAACAGAAAAAAATTATATGGAAAAATCCAGTACCCTCGTCACAAAGATATTGCAGACCCATCAGAATACGTTTTGTTCACGAAACTAAAGACATAACGAACGAAGAGTTTAAGTATATAGAAGGTCAAATAGAACGTTTGAAGAAAACAGAACTGACCACTCCCACAGGAATTAAACGCATCAAGCACATTTTAATGCCTACTGTGGTAGATGCAAAAGTTTGCAATGCTGCGACAAGTACAATGAGATGTTACATATGTGGTGAAACGTCGAAGAATTTTAATAATTTAACCATTAAAAAGGAAGAAAATTCCGAATCTTTGAAATTTGGATTGTCAATTCTTCATGCAAGAATTAGATTTTTCGAATCCCTTCTACATTTGTCATATAAATTGTCTATTGAAAAATGGCAAGCTAGAACTGATGAAGATAAAAATAAAGTATCTGAAGCAAAAAAGAGAATACAGAAAGCATTCAAAGAAGAAATGGGTCTCCTGGTAGACATACCAAAAGCAGGGTTTGGAAACACAAATGATGGCAATTCTTCTCGACGATTTTTTGCAGAACCCAACATTTCTTCACAAATTACTGGAATTAAAATTACTTTGAATCAATCTGATTCAAAAGCTAAAAGTAATATTAGAAGCATTATCCAGTGGCCACAACATTAATGTAGAAAAATTTTCCGTTTATGCGTTAGAAACAGCAAAACTTTATGTGAAACAGTATCCTTGGCATCCAATGTCTCCAACAATGCACAAAATTTTAATACATGGAGCCACAGTCATTTCTCATGCAATGTTACCTATTGGCCAACTATCCGAGGAAGCAGCTGAAGCCAGAAACAAACATTTCCGTTTATATAGGCAAGGTTTCTCACGTAAATTTTCAAGAGAAAATTGCAACAGAGACATTTTAAATCGTCTTTTACTAACTTCTGACCCTCTGATAAGTAGCTCACGACCCAGACCACTGAAAAAGAGTAAACCGTTTTCGAGTGAAACATTAAAACTTTTAATACCAGAGCAACTGACAAGCGCAATTGAAGAAGAATCAGAAAAGTGAAAAATCTGACACTGAAGAATCCGATTAATTTAATTGGCACATCAGAGTGATGTAAAATTATCAAAATCCCTGATAAAACATTGTTTTCCTTAATTATGTTGTACATACATATAATCCATTCACGATCTTTTTAGACTCAGAGTAGGCCATGTTAGGGTGACACTTTTGTTGGTACCTCCAAGTGAATATGTTCCATTTTAATTTGATGGTTATATTTTTTAAAACTGACACCAAAAAATATTGATGATTTTGAGCATTTTGACTTAGTATTACAAAGTCACAAGTAATCTATTTGCTTTAATGCTATTATTTTACTTTCTTCATGCCAACGTAGAGTATAAGAAGCAATATAGTCGATGGGACTGACGTTAAAGGGTCAGAATTTTACATTTGTCACATTTTGAGTTCTATCAAAATCCATGTACGTAACTTAACGAAAAAAAAGCATGGCCCTCTAGAGTCTAAATAGGTCGTGAACAATGTATAGTTCTCAGTACATGAACAATTCATTATAAAATACGTTAAGTAGGTAGATACATACAGGTATCCCAAGTTGAGTGGCTTATCAAAAGTTTTCGGGGAAGGGAGTATACAAAGTTTCTGAAAATTAATACACTGCTCCAGCGGAAAGTGATCTTTCTGATTAAAATATTTTCACGCTTATATCACTTCTGGTTATACCGGAAGTCGCCATTAACTTTCTTATTTTAAATGGAATGCTATACTTTCTATTGCAAATTCTGATTCTACATATTATCCTAAATAAGAAAAATTTTAATTATTATCCCTGAAAAATTCACAGGGTGGTCACAGTATGGAGTCGAAAATTTAATGAAATGTATCCGTAGTTACTGCCAATAACAGAAAAAAAATTTTTTGAAGATTTGAGCGTAAATTTTCAAGAAGTAACAGTCAGACCAAAGAAAACTTCATCTGTTCCTGTAACTATCAATGAAGCAAATTAAATTTCTCTATTAGCATTCTTTGAAGCTTAATTATTTGTTAATGGTGTAACTCAATAAATATTTTCATTTTGTCGACACTTACTGCGAAAAATTGCCATAATTCTAGCAAAATATGCCATTAAAATAAACAACTATTGATAACAAGAAAACTAAAAGAAATAGGTATAGGGAAAGCTAATACTAATCGATGCGATGATGTAGAATTTGATTCTGCATCTTATGATGTAAAAATATATAGGATGTTCCATTTACGAAAATTGAGTTTTAGTCAGTTAAACATAATGAGGTTCGACACCATATTGTGACCACCCTGTGAGTTTTTCAGGGATAATTCGGATATGATTTGAAAGCCTAAACATTATACTTTCAAACGACATTTTTTGTATATTCCCTTCCTCGAAAACTTTTAGTAGGCCCCTCAACTTGGGATACCCTGTATTTGCGGACTGTGGGTCATATGCTATGAATCAGTTTGTGATATTTTGTTTCTTTTGTACGTTTTCATGTGAAATTATATTAAATAATTAGGTTTTTTAAATTTCTAAGTACCTTCGGATATTTTAAAATCACTAAAATAATTTTGTCCAGCTTTTTCGTATAAATACTCCACTGTGCGTTGTGAAGGATGTACAGTCTGTGTAATAAATACAAAAATGTTCGACACGGAGAAATTTATATGTGAAGTAGAAACCTGCAATATGAAATATGAAAAGTAAGGAATACAGCAATTGAGATGTTATAGTAAAAATGTGGGAAGAAATGGCCACGGTTATGTATGAAAACTGGAATGAGTTACCGGTCGAGGAAAGAAATAAATTAGGTAAGTATAAAATAGTGTCACGAGGGGGGAATTTTCTAAAAACCACGAGTGGGCTTTTTCTGTGTTCCGCGGATAAAAATCATAAAAAGTATTTGAACGCGAACTTGTGTAATTGAGGGCAAATTGCGACCGTGTCGAAAAGGTAAACACAATAAGGAGGTAACTAATACAACGTAACGCAACGATTCATATTTCATAATAACACATCAGCGGAATTTATTACAAACGGGACCACGCGCGTATACTAACGAGTACGAATGACGCAAACAGACACAAAGCAAGTGACGAAAACATGCAACGTTCGAATAGGCAAAAAACGTGTATTTAAGGTGCGGGCCAAAATTAGGAAGCCAGTCGTTTCCACTGGACCGACTCAGTGGCCACTAGTGCCAACCAACGAGGGGACGCCCAACATTGCCGCCGCCAACGCCCCAACAACATCGTCGCCACCCCAGCATCAGCATTGCTGCAGCCACATCATGTGCCACTGCCGCCGACAGCAATGCCGTCCGTCCTAAAGAGTACGAGGACCAGCTCCCTCGCCAGTTGTCCGAGAGAAGACACCACCGTAGTTCTGCACTGGCCGCCGCTGTTCCAACCCGATCACCCGTAGGATGAGCAAGCACGTGTCGTGCTCCAGCCAAGGAAAATTGTCACTGAGACCGACCTTGACCAACCACGCCAGTCGCGAACCGGCCTTGAACTTCGCCAGTCTTCTCGGCTAAGGAAACGTCGCTGTTCCGTCTTAGTCGAATCAACAACGCCAGTCACCGCGAACGACCCAGGACCGCACCCCCAAGTTTCACGGACAAACCACCCTCAACTAAATTAATCATTTACGTAAATAAAGAGGTATTAATTTTGTAAATCATTGTCTTTAAAGCTCTACCCTCTGATAAACCTACGCACCCCAATCAACCCGAAGGCTAAGGACACACCGTCGCGACATAGTGGAGGCTTAGCGCGACGCGACGTGGTCGTGACAATAGCGTGACAATAGTTTATTCAGATTCTACATTATTCATACATTACATACGTAAGTTCAAAACATTCACACTTTGTCATACTGATACGAAAGTGCTCCTCCTTGGCTTACAAAATATTCCTTAAATTTTTCCCTAATTACAATCCCTGCCGACGGCCCCCCTGTACCAATGGCTGGAATTTTTTTCAACAGGTAACTCGATCCATCGTTTAGATCATCTCCATCTCTTCTTGGTACAAAATTGTGTAATAAACAATCAGCTTTTATTATGTCAGTGGCAAAATCTTCCGAAACCAGTATATTTGTATGAAACACCCTCCACTTGGCGAGTATGCCAAAACTGCATTCAACGTACCTGCGAGCCCGAGTTAACTTATAATTAAATACTCAAGCCCCCAGTCCCAGCTCGGGGCAAAGCTGCCGGTCTCCGCTGGTTGATCGTCGCTGTTTTATCCAGCACATATTATTTTCCTGGTTTCTGGGGGAATGTGTATAAAGAGTACTTAGTACGAGCTTTAAATATTCTCCGTTATGATGTCGTCGCCAGTTAGTTCCAGTACGTGTTCGTGTGACAAACGTGCTCTCTATCAAGTCTATGGTGCAGCTTTCAGCCTTCGAAATAAGACACCATTGTCGCAGCCAGTCCAAGCATTTCTCAGTGAAACTCTTGCTAATCAATTGATTCTCGCCCAACAAAAAACTTTAACAAGTGTTCCTTATCGTGGCGATCTGTTTCGTGCTATTGGCAATCTTCTCGATGAATGGAATACTGCATCTACAACATTTTGTCGTGTTGACAATTATGTTATAATTGATGCAAGTTCGTTAAATTTACCGTTTTCCCGTCCAGTTACTCGTCCTGAGGAAGAAGATAGTTGGGATTGCCTGGTTTCAATTTGCCATACTTGTACAACAGACCTCAAAATTCCGGATACTGCAATTTGGTCTGAAGTTCAATCCCATAACTTGGAACTTGTTATTTGGGATTCCATTAAAAAACAGTAAGGGTGAAATATAGTTATTTTTCTAAGTATTATACAAGTGCTCCGGGCCTTACGGCCCGGACCACTTGCCTTCGTGAACCCGTGAACAGAGTTTTGTATGGATTCGTGAACTCGTGAACGGAGAAGAACGATTCGAGAACGCGCTGCGCGCGTTAAGGGCCGCTCGCCGCCGGGGGGCTCGCGGCAGCTAGGGAATCGATTCATTCGTGTCATTCCCTTTCATTTGAGCGGTCGCACGACCTACTCATCTCTCAAAGGAATGATATTCGATCGAATAATTGGGCCATTTTTAATTTAAAGATGGCGCCGATGAGACGGTCTTGTTCGCCTCGCCGGCACGTTTAATTTGAGTGGTCGCATGACCTACTTATCTTTCGAAGGAAATTTTATCGACCGTGTAAGTCGGTCGTCTTTGATTCCAAGATGGCGTCGATGTGACGGTCGAGTTCGCCTCGCTGACGCGTTTAATTTGATATGCTACACGACTGGTTTATATGTTTTTGCGTTATGAAGGTGACACGTGTTTGAAGTTATTTTTAATTAAAATTAGAAAGAAAAAAATTTTAATATATTGGTAATTTATTTACGAATTGTTTTACGTGTTTGATTTTAAGATGTCGTCAGTACGACAGTCGAATTATACTGGTCGATGGTTTTTCTTTGATTCGCTGCATGCATGCTCATTTATGTTTCATGTGAACATTGAGTTTGTCGCAGTGTTGTCTTTTTGAACTTAAATATTTTATTGAGACGGCTATTGATTTGTTTGCGTTTGATGATCTAATTATACGCGACAATTTTTATGTAACTTTTGTGGCGATATATTTGTTGATGGCATCATCATTTTTGATTTTAAATGTTCGTAATTTTAAGATTGAATTTATGTTGATTATTTATAATCTTATTATGTAAAAATTAAAGAGGAAGGTTTTTTTTTCCAACTGCAATTGCATGTCGAATAAGGTGTCTATAAAAATGTAATTTTTATTTTGAAAAATCGTACAACAATAGCAGCTGACCTGTGAAGGAATTATTGGAAGGAGATGTTGTTCAGGGCTCGGTGTCTTTGTCTCTTGATGAAGTTTCTGGAACTTAGAGAGATGTTTTTTTATTTTATCGTTAGAGAAAGTTATGAAAATGATATTAGTTGATTAGGAATGGAACATTGTGTGATGCGTTATCTGTTTGAAATTATTTTCATAAATTAAAAGGGAAAAATTTAAATGTTTATGTAATATGTCAATTATAAATTTGTAAAATTTTTGACGAAAAATCTATTGCGAGATGTTTAAAAGTACAAACTGTTTTATGAATTTACGTTGCGAAATTACTCGTAATGTATGGTTTTTAAAATGAACGTGTTTATTGAAAATTTCAATTCGATTATAGTCATGTTTGTTTGTGACGAACTTGGCGGTATCATCGAATCGGTTCGGTATAACTGGGTGTGTAATAATAAGTTAACGTTATTGTATATGTAATATTGATACTGACTTGTCGAGATATCCGAGTTTTGCGTCTCGCGTTCATCATTTCGGGATGTCACTTATGTTGTTTCTCTTTTGGTCATTTTTTTGAAGTAGTTCTTCTTAACACAAAGTGAATTAATGTTGTCGTTAAGAAGTAAGGCATTTGATGCTGCGATTTAATATTGCAGAGATGGTATACTTTTGTTCTATTGTCGTGTAATTGCATTTTGAATGCAATTGAGTTTAATTTGCTGTTTCGAAAGCATTCTCCTTACTTTTGTATATCGGATCGATGGTTTTCTTTGAATCCCTGCGAACAAAGTCGTAATTAATTTAATTTATTATTCGTAATTTGTATTTAAGTTGAAAGATGATGTAATATAATGCGATTTGATGTTTTTCTTTTTAGAAACTTTGGTTTATTGACTGGTGAGATTGTCAGGTGTTAATAATGATGAAGTCGTTTGACGATTGTCATTTCGACCTTGACCGCGAAGATGTTCGTTTAATTTGAAAAAAAAAAAAAAAAAAAAAAATTCCATCAATTCGTTGTTTTCGTCGACTACAGTTGGGTTCGCTTGGGTTGGGTTGACCTTGACCTTTGACCTCGGCTTGGGTTCGCTTGGGTTGGGAACGCCTGGGTTGGGTTGACCTTGGCCTTTGGTTGGGTTCGCTTGGGTTGGATTGGTCTTCACCTTTGCCCTCGGGTTGGGTTCGCCTTAGTTGGGCTGACCTTGACCTTTGGCCTCGGGTTGGGTTCGCCTGGGTTGGGTTGTCCTTGACCTTTGGCCTTTGGAACGCCCGGTCGTCGAAATTCGAATTTTTTTCCTTTTTTGCCAAATTTTTGTTCGTGACCTTGACCTATGACCTTCCAGACGATCCGCTGTATAATTCAGAATTTTTTGAAAAATTAAAAATTTTTGAAAATATACCCCCCTTTTCCCCGAATTTTCGGTCGCGAAATTGATCTTTTCGACGACGATTAAGACGATCCGCCATATAAATTCAAAATTCCTTGTGAAATTAAAAATTTTCGAAAATTTTCCCCCCCTTTTTTCCGAAATTTCCAGTCGCGACCTTGACCTTTCACCTTTGGGACGATCGGCCGTGTAAATTCGAAATTATTTTGAAAATCCCCCCCCTCCCAATATTCCCCATATTTTTGGCGGTGACGTTGACCTTTAAGACGATCGGCTGTATAAATTCGAAATTTTTTTGAAAATCCCCCCCCCCAATTTTCCTCATATTTTTGGCGGTGACGTTGACCGTTAAGACGATCGGCCGTGTAAATTCGAAATTTTTTTGAACCCCCCCCCCCCAATTTTCCCCATATTTTTGGCGGTGACGTTGACCTTCAAGGCGATCGGCCGTGTAAATTCGAAATTTTTTTGAAAATCCCCCCCTCCCCCCAAATGATCCCCGTATTTTTGGCGGTGACGTTGACCTTTAGGACGATCCGCCGTGTAATTTCGATATTCTTTTTGAAAATTCCCCCCCCCCCCCCGGGCCCAATGTTCCCCATATTTTTGGTGGTGACGTTGAAACTTTCTCGATGAACACTTAATCTGATATCTGGTGATGTTAAACTGTATCTTACGTTGAAAAGATACGCGTGAATATTTACTTGCTTTTATTTATGGCCGTTTTGTTTTCAATAACTTTGAAAAATTATCGTTTGCATTGAAGTTGGATGTCAACGAAAGTCTGCTTGGGTGCGTCACCCAAATTTATTTGGATTTGTAAGGTTGGATTTGTAAGGAAGTATTCAGTTGGCAATGTGTGAAATTTAAAATCGAGCGGTCGATTTTAAATTTCGCGCCAAATCGATGGACGTGTTTGTTAGCGTCTGAAAAGAAAAGATTGTCTAATTGCGCGGACGACGACGATTAATCATTCTGCAACATGGCGTCGACCGGCAGGTGAGTGTTTCATTGTTATGATCGATTTCTTTTGATTTCCTTGTTAAGTTCGAATCGAAATTGTGTCTTATAGTCTGTCCGGCTTCTTTTTAAACTCGTCGCTCGTTTGAGACGCGCGCGCGCGCGCGATTCTGCGTTGTAGATTTAGATTGTCGTATGTTCTTCTGTCGCGAGATTACCGCGTTTTTGAATATGTACCGCTGGATATATATTAGAACGCGATTAATTCTTGGTTATCTATGGTCGGTGTTTCGTGTGCGTTAATTGCGTTGCTTTGGTTCAGTAATGATCGGTTTTCCGTTGCAAAAACTTCGATATGTCGTTAATTTCGAAGAGTTGCTTGTTCGATGGCGTCCTTTTTCGTTCGCAGTGTTGCCGGATGTCCGATAAATTTGCGTTTTTGTGGGAAATGTTCGTGCTCGTTGGAATAATTGCGCTCGATTGCTTATTAGTTAGCTTAATTGTTTGGTAAATTGTTCTCGAGGAAATTGATCGTAAAAACGGGAAAATTTTGAAGCGTACGAAAATGTCGTTGATGATATCGTTCAGAAATTGGCGCGAGCACTGTTGCCAAACGTAAGGGATGTTCTCGTTCTTGTGCGAAATTTGAAGGTGTTTGGGATATTATTTTTAAGTTGAGGGAAAAAATCGCAGTTAATTGTTGTTCGTTTTTTTTCTTTTTTTTTTGTAATCGTATCGATGTTCTTGGAATTGGCGACGATCGCTTTGTGTTGAATATAATTTTCAATTTTGACGGTACGCTTATATGGAATAGGATACCTGCATATAGGTACGTTATTTTTTTTTTTTTTAATAATTTTTTCTTTTTCTTTTTTTTTTGTTCATCAGAAGGAACATTGCGCGCGATGAGGCGATGGAAGTAGAAACGTAAGTGTAACAATTTTTGCCATGTTTATTATTCGTACTATGTGTGGTGGATCAGTTCGGTGTGCTTGAAGTTGTAAATGAAAGCGGCGGCGAGGATTCGGGAGATGTGGGGCCAGTTGCTTTCAGTATTTTAATAAATGATTTATCTGAGAGATAGCGAGATCACTTTTTCAGCCTACCTCCTATACCGGGTGTCTTCGTATCGAATGATTTCGTAGGGTGTTAGTCTGAATCAGGACGATTATTGATTGATCGTCGAGATGTAATTTGGTGTCCTATATGTAAGCGAAATATGAAGCAGTGAATAAAGGGGCATACGATATTTTCGTCGGCGTCCGGATTTTGTTGTGGTGTTGTTACGCGTACACTCTCTCACGAAATTTATTTTTGCGAAATTGGCGAACAAATTTAATAAAATAAAAAAGCATCGTACGTCGCCAATGTAAGTACTACTTTGGATGCGCGAATTTTCGTTCTTCTCGTCGCGTTTGGGTGTAAGTTTTTGAAATGTAATGTTATTTTTCACGAAAACGAATATAATTAGGACGACGTTTCATTTTATACGATAATTTTGAATCGTCTCGATTGATCGACGATGTCACCCTGTGAAATTATTCCGTTCAATTCTGTAAGACGCTGTGCATAACGGCCGATCATTGTCTCTCGCAGTTTTGGTGCATCATCGCCATCACTGCATTAGAGATCATTTGCACGATGTAGAGTCGAAGCTAAATTGTAACGATTGTTCTTTCAATAACTTCAGGTTTTAGAGGTTGAAGCGTTGTCTTGATGTTGAGTCGTATTTGTACGATTGCATTTTTTCGATTTTGTTAAAAAAGTGAACGAAAGTAAAATTTTTCTTTTTATTGGCAGTAATGTAAGAAGACACAGCCCCATAAGGTTGCCGTGTGCAACGCCGCCGCCGCCGCAGTCTTCGATGATCACCGCGGCCGAAGCGGAGGCCGCCGCCCCGCCGCCATCGACTCCTGGGGCCAAAGATTGCGTACCTGCACCGTGGAGCCGGTCGAAGCGCCGGCATATGGAACGCATGATCGCTGAGTACCGTAGACTACAATATCGCCGGCGCTTGGGGGCCCAGAGGCGTGGGGGCAGAGGCGGCGGTGGAGGCGGAAGAGGAGGTGGTGGTGGTAGTGATGGTGGTCGTGGTGGTGGTCGTGGTGGTGTTTGAATTTACACTAATGTATGACGTTTATTGTTGGAGCCTTAAAATTTCCCACGATTCAGTTTTGCAATGTCTTGGAGCCGCCCGAAGCGCTCCAGTATGGGATATATGATTGGTACAGTTTGGACGCAAACGGTATCGATGTCGTTTAGTTGCTCATAGGGGTGGGGCAGAGGTAGAGGAGGTGGCGGTAGGGCGGGAGGAGGAGCAGGGGGTGAAGTTGCAAGAGGAAAGGTTATCGAGAGAAGAATGTGAACTTGCAACTCGTAAAATATTAGCGAATAATTTGAAAATGAAAAGTTTTGTTTCGCGAAACTGTAATTTAGATAAAAATTGTTCGTACTTGATGATAAAAAAACTGTTTGAAATTTTAAGGCTCCAACAAAGAGGGCACGTACTTTAATACGGCGATCAGAAGAAGCAGGGTGATGGTGAAAGAAGGTGTACGTATGAAAGTGAATAATCGTTTGTTACGTGACAGTTTCTCGGGCACGTGCGGATAGTTTTTCGACATTGGCGTAAGCTCCATGAAGAGGACGACCATGATGATGGTGGAGTACGATGACGATATATTTTTGCCATCGTGTTTCCTGGTCGGTTCTTTGCTCGTTATCTGTAACAAAAAATAAGTTAATTTCGTCGGGCTTGAGAATTGTTGTCGGGTGTTCTCGTTTAATGACATTGTTTTCTTATGCAAAAAAAAAAAAAAATGTAGAGAAAGAAAGAAATGCGAAAAGGATGTGGCAACGTGCAGAGGGTGGTGTACATGTATTGTTTGATTATAGCTTAACGGTTGACGTGAAATATATTGTGATGCGTACGTGTACGAAACGTTTGTTTCGTCAGCATTGGCTAATTGACGGTGCTCTTTGCTTGCTCGTCGATGCCGATTTCGTGTACGTATTCAATGCAGAATGAAAACGTAACGTGTTTGCTTAGTTTTCGGTGATTACATTCATAGCTACTAAAGGGATATAAGTTTTACTTACGTTGCATATTGTACGTCTTAATCGTGTGTGTTTCCTCGTAACGTCGCCTTGTTGATTGCGAATTCCGATTGCGATCCGTAATACTACCATTTCCTGGTAATATTGTTCTGGGTCGGTTTTCTTTTTAGCATTTCACAGTTTGAGTTTTCACAGTAAGGGTGAAATATAGTTATTTTTCTAAGTATTATATTTACTATTTACAGGTATCGTTTCGCTCATTCCGAAAAATGTGTTAATTGCTATTTGCCTCTCAATACATATACTCATTGTACTCAGTGTGACGTTTGTTTGCGACAGCAATTACATACGCTCACAGTGCCTTATACCACATAATTTTCCTTATTTCTATTCATCAATGGCTGAAAATTAACGGTAAATGAAATTGTAAATTTATGTGAAGAAATATGGAAACATCCGACCGATCTGATGCAACACTTGACGCAATTTTCGACGAAATTACTCCTAACATTCGGACACCCGATTTTACCCTTACTACGTTGCTTGAAGAAGCTGCTGAGTTTAGCATCCGAGAACCCCGACAAAGCGTGTTCGTGGATACCATTTTCCGAGCTAGGCTCCGACGACGACTTTGTCACGACGTGCTTCCCATCGGAGATCGTGATGAAGGCATTAGAATTCTTGGAGAAATGCGTCAACGGCGATTCCACGGACAATTGTTCATTGTCTCCAATCACGGGGAATCCCCCGACTGGCAACATTTGCACGTCGTCCATGACTGCGGTTGGACTGCCGGAACATGTCGGTGCACAACCTTTAGAGGATTGTCTTTTCAACGACGGAGACGAGCTCGCTGGACCGGTGGTACTGGACGAGGTGAGCAATAATGTTTCGTTACTATGTTTATTATATCTTTTATAGCCTATACGATATATTAATGTAATGTTATTGCTCTCAGATTATTTCCGATCACTCGGAATATATATGTTCTTACACCCCCGAGAATGTCTCCACTATTATTTCGCCGGCGCCCGACGAGAAATTCCTCGTGCAACTGAAATTGATTCCGATGTGCGAAGCGAAGAAAGTCCCAAAGGAACAACTATGGACCAAATATTAACGAAATCGGCGCAGTTTGTCGCGACACCGTTGATGGTTCGTCGGTATCAACTCCTGGTAGAATTATTGACCGATGTCAAAAAAAATATTCTTCAAAATCAACAACACAAAAAAACAAAACGCTTGAGACGATTCTCGCCTTTTTTGAAAAATTTCCGGTTTGCCCCTTATTAAGCACTTGCAAAACAGCCCAATGGTGTGATCATGAAATTTTACGCGGTATTGGACGTAGTTCGCTAATTTATCAACAGGCAATCGATATTTTCCAACGCGTTATTTGCAATAAATCAATTTCGGAATTAATAGAATTTTATTTAAATTCACAACCGTTATTTGCTTGCACTTCTGGTCACGTTTTCGATTTTTACTATACTGTAGAGGAATCTAAAAGTAAATTATACGAAGTGCTACAATATCAATGTATTACGATGAAGAATTCATTACATTCTTTTTACAAATTATTTATAATATTTTAGATCGACAAGAAAAAAAAATTGTATTCAAATTAAAGGTCCTAGTAATGCCGGAAAAACGTTATTTTCAAAATTATGTGCTTCATTATGTCTCATAAAAGGACAAATTGCAAATTTTAATAAATATAATCAATTTCCGTTACAAGATTGTGTAGATAAACGAATATTAATATGGGACGAACCGAATTGCGAGCCATGTGCATTTGATACATGTAAAATGTTATTTGCTGGTGATCCATGTATGGCGAATATAAAATATCAAAGTCATGTACAAATTGACCGTACCCCTTGTATTAACCCTCGAGTGGCCGGCAGGGGTATTTCAAATACCCCATTATAATTTTCGCTTAATAACTTTTCCGTTTCCACGTTTTATTACTTAAATATTTTTTTATGCGTTACTAAGATATTGCGAAATTATTGTCTTTTATAAATACATTTGCGTATAATTTTGAATAAAAATAAATACACGCTTGGGGTAACAGGTATACCCCGGCTGGCCTGTCGCGGTACCGTTGCTGTAATAGAATAAACACATTTTGCGGTTGGTTACCGTTACACACGCATGCGTATTGCAGAGAGTGAAAATACTGAATTGACTGTAGCCGAGTTCACTTTTCTTTTGAGAAAAAAAAATAGCTCGAAAATATCTTACAGAGGAAGAACTTAGAATCCTCGCGCTGCAAAGTGATAGTGATGACGAGTTCACACTAACTCAAGATGAAACCGATACTGAAGAAGACACTGTGGATATGGAAGCTGAAGTCGCTGACGAGGTAGATGACGAAATTGAACTTTTACATAATGCTGAAGAAAGTGAACCTCCAGAAAACGTTAGAAATTTGGCTAATTTTGTGTGGTCGTCACATCCCCCAGCTGCTACTAGAAGAAGAGCACGTAATATAGTTGTAGGTCCTCTCGGCCTCACAGAAAATTCACGTAATGTCTCTACAATAAATGACGCGTTTCGCCTTTTCATCACAGATGACATGGTCAACGAAATTTGTTTAGAAACAAATAGAAAAACCAGAACAAGCTTAGAAAATCCCAATGAGTGGAGAAATGTGACTCCTAACGAGATATATGCATTCGTCGGAATCTTAATTGCAGCAGGTCGCAACCATGGAAGAAAACTACACCTCGAAGAAATGTGGCCTAGTGAAAAGTTATTTTCGATGCCCTTCTTTACGGCAGCAATGTCTCGTAATCGATTCAAAGGTATTTCTCAATATATCAGATTTGACAACAAAGAAACAAGGACTGAAAGGATACTTCAGAATCACAATAAACTCGAAGCTATTAGTTTCATTTTTTCGATCCGCCTGCGAGAAGAACTTTTAGCCAGGTACTAACGTAACAATTGATGAGAGACTTGCTACTTTTCGAGGAAGGTGCCCATTCAGGGTATTCATAAAAAGTAAGCCAGGTCGCTACGGTATAAAAATCTGGGTATGTGCCGATACTGAAACTGCGTATGTTCAAAATTTACAAGTTTATACCGGAATGATAAATGGGCAACGAGAAATCCAACAAGGCAAACGAGTTGTTATGGATCTCATGGAACCATATTTTGGAAGTGGTAGAGGGTTAACGGTAGATAATTTTTTTACATCTGTTGATTTGGCAATTGAGCTTCTGCAAAAGAATATAACACTAACTGGTACGCTGAGGGCCAACAAAAAAGAAATACCGAAAGAGTTTCTTTCGAATCGTCAACGTCAAGAGTGTTCCTCAATTTTCGGATTTACCAAAGACATGGCTCTCGTTTCCTATGTACCCAAAAAGAATAGATGTGTTATATTGCTTTCTACCGAAATTGTAGGAAATGAAGTAAACGAGTCAAATGACAAAAATAAACCTTATATTATAATGCACTACAATAAAACTAAGGGAGCTGTGGACACAGGAGATCAAATGACAAGGCAATATTCCTGTGCACGTGCCACAAGAAGGTGGCCTTTTAGATTATTCATGGAAATAATCGACATTGCCGCCCTAAATGCGTATGTTATTTGGAGCACAAAAAATCCAGGTTATTTACCGAATGATAAACACCGCAGAAAAATATTTCTCCGTCAGCTTTCAATGGAGTTGGTAAAACCCAATGTATTAGATAGAAATCAGAGTGGACAAAGCCGCAATAAGCCTATAAGAGACGCAATACAACTCTTTCTACGACTTCCAAGGTGAAAACCAAAACCCTGCAAAATACATCTGTCGGCTTCATAGAACCACAGAACAGACACATTTCTGTCCAGATTGTCAGCTACAACAAAATTAAATTTATGTTTTTAATTATGTATTGTATTGTTCATTATTGCTTAATAAAGCCATTCTTGGTATTAAAGTAGTATTATTATTGTTCATAGGTAAATGTGAAATGAAAATGAAAAAAAAAAAAAAATAATAAAAAAATGAAAGAAAAAGAATTTAATGTGGGGTATCAAAAATACCCCAGCTGGTCAATGACGGAAATTTTTAATGCCGGCCACTCAAGGGTTAATTACAACAAATACCGAAGTATTTCCAAATAATGAGATTTTTAATAACCGTATGTATAAATTTACTTGGCATACGGCTCCGTTACTTCAAACTTTTAAAAAACATATTCATCCTTTAGGTTTATATGAATTATGGAAACAATATCAAATAATTTATATAACACCCGATAATGTTTCAGCTAGTACTAGTGTAGAATAAATATGATTTATAATGGTGTAGGGTTATTAAAACGAATGTATAAATAGTAAATAGTTTATTGAATAATAAAAAGTATATTACATTAACCAGTTGTTGTGTAACTTCCATCCCAATTATAACAATAATGACCACCAACATGAGTTTGTTGTATGTAAAAATGTTGTTTATTATCTTTATATCCAGCAGGAAATACTAATTTGAAAGCAAATGCGTTTGTAGAATAATTATAGTTAAAATTGAATCCACTTTTACATGTCGATTTTATTTCATATTCTGCACAGGCATTAACGAACGTCGGAGAAGTATCATTAGGAGCATTACTTTGTACGGGTTCAATACCAATATGACATTGCGGTTGTGCTTCACACGGTAACATATTGTTATCATAACCAATTAAATGACTTTTTTCTACCATATTTTCATATCCAAAAATTTGTTTATTTTTAAATCGAAATGGGAAACAACTCAAATTACTCTGTGCAAATGCAGCATCGTCGATAAATTGGGTTTTCGTATAACCTAAATTTACTCGCCCTGTAAATGGAATAACTTTATTTGGAACGATTGCAGAATTATAGAAATGTTTTAACGTACCATTTTTTGGAATATGTGTATAATTAATACACGGAGTATTAATATGTTCATTTAAATTGTAACGGTCAACGAGTATGTCTAATCGAGGCCAACCAGTTTCAATATGATAATTATTTTTTTTGGAATCATTACCCGTTGTCATTATACCTACATGCATATGCAGGTAATGCACGATTTGCTCCCCACGAAACAGGAAACGTAATAGATGTATCTTTGGAATGAAATTCCGTAGAATCTCCATAAAATCGTTTTGTAAATTCGTCACTATCAATAGTTGAAATTTCTTCAATATACATAGGATTTGCATCTTTTTGTTTTATTTTGCGATTAATCATATAAATTTTACGATTCAATCCAACACAATGTTTCCCAAAAATTACGTGCATTGAATTTGCACTTCCTGTTAATGTTGTTCCTGTATCAAACGAACACCGTACTCCTTTCGGAATAATCTCCACATGTACTTCAGCAATGTATGCTCCTAATGGTAACGAATCAAATTCCACAGGACTTAAATAAAATGGAATCCAATCGACAGGAATATATGCCAAACTTGTAGAATATGCAATATAATTCGATTTTGCAGATTGATCACATACAGGATCACAACTGTATGTCTTGATTGTGTTTATACTTAGGCGCTTGTAGTCCTTACTCAAATTTGTATTTTCATATTTCCTTTGTTGTTTGTTAAATCAGTTATTCCGGTCCGGTTTAAATTTAGTGATAAGAAAGTCAATTAAAACCATACACGTGGGCGCCGCGACACGACGCGATTTTTTCTTAAATTCAGTGTACAGTGCGAGTGAAAGGATTATACGACTTAGGTAATTGACATTTATGTGTTTCCTTGAGAGCACCTTTGGTGATAATAACTGCGCAGAGATAAATTGTTTGGCAGTAATCAGACTAAAGGGTCAGTGCGTTTCATAGAACCATTACATTGAGATAAATTTAATCAACTATTTTTAGTTACTCTACTGCGAGTATTAAAACGCACTAGCGACTTTCATCTTGTAAAAATTGTTTGGACAGCGTTCGTAACTAGTAGGCAAATTCTGTAATTTAATCAATCAACGACAATTTACTATTTCCTACATCTACCTGGGCTTTCAATACAGAGTACCTTAGAAATCATTCTACCCTATGGGAATTCTCTCAGTCAAATTGGGAACCAAACAATTTGAAATACATTCCTGGCCATTTTCTTGACCAGGGTTTCCACACCCTGTATATGTGGGAGGGTTAAACGGTGGTCTTCGCCGAGAGATTTGTCTGTTAATTAGAAGCGATTGCCTAGAGACTGTTAAACGCCATAACCACCCATAGTGGAGTGCGAATAAGACAGTCAAAGCGGATTCCTTGCGCTTTAAATTATTTAGCTAGGTTAGCCGACGAAAGAGCGATATACAGAGGATCCTCGATACGAAGGCATAGGGTTTAATCACCGCCCTCAAACAAAAATCATTAATTCGCTCAGGTGACGGAGTAGAAGATAGTTTTGGCTCACTACACGCACCTATTAATCAGGTTAGCTAGAGATAGGGTTAAAACAACTCCTCCCGCGGGAGGTGATTGCTACTGATTTACCTGCAAATTGATCGCTGAAGGCGGCATTTGTATCACATTCGTCGCCCAAAACATCTGAACAATTCATTAATTAACTCCATTAATCAAGTACACTGTAGCCCCACTGTAACACTTTGTGCGTTGGTTTATTAAATCGAACAAGTCTTTGAATACAACCAGAGTGACGAACACTGTACCTAGACTCGACCTCATTTGAAACTCAATTAATTATTAATATATGTGAGGAGCAGAGCTCTCCAACAAACATCTTTGTAAACATTATACCACCAACGGTGTGCATTAAAAGAAAATAGATCGCACCGATATCCGAAAGTTAAAATCTGTTAAACGATTTATACTGTACATTCTGAAAATCGTAATTTTTGATTAATTGTATTGATTTTAACGCCAGGGTTTTTACACTCCAGCTCTCTGATCCCACAGAGGCGGAGAGCAGGAGTTTTTTCCCAATTTTTTTTTCTTTCAATAAATTATTAATCCAAGTTAATTGTTGCGTTTGATTTAAAGTGTCACGTTCCTTGTTATAAAGATTTATACTCTGCTCGCACCAAAAGAAGAACCAGGTTTTCACGGCGTAGTGTCCTATTTAACAAGATCACGTAAGCTTTAATTAAAAATATTATTCTGTATCTGGGAATTCGTTCAACTGTAAACAGAACAATTAAGCAAGTAGGAATAACCTTTGGTCGGCCGCAGTAGAAATAGCAGGTAACAAGCAAACCCTTGATAAGATTAACCGCCCGCTGGGCGAATTCTCGGAAGCCTGAGACAGTTATTTAAAACGGTCATAAATCTTTATTGTGGGTTTTGGTTGGTACATATTTATTATTTGTTTATACAATTTTATGGTCTGTTTACTTGTCAGAATTAATCAATAACCAAGTAATTGGGGGGGGGGGGTTACAAACCTTAAAAGTAAAAAATATACACAATTATATTCTAGCAAGTGGGAACAGGACCCATGTTTTTCAGGAAGTTATTGTAAATTCTGCCGTATTTAAATTTAACGGCTAACATTTTTTTTTTCTAAGTCCAGAACCAACAGGGTTACGAGACAAAACGTTTTGTAAATATTGTAAATGTATATTAATAGCACATAAAGTTTAAGTGAACTTTCAAAAACAAAAAAAAAAAAAACATCTTCAGTCTGTCGAATTTGACAGACAAGCAAAAATTAAACTTTTCCCCAAGCACTAGCAGAGAACAGAAGGAAGCTAAATTAAAATTATCATATTTCATTGCTGAGCATTCGGCTGTTACCACTGTGAGTCACCTGTGCAACCTTTTAAATGTGATAGTGTGATAGATGAAGTCATCATCTTTAGTCAACTTAAAATTACATAGAATGAAGTGTAGTATGATTATAAAAAACGTGATGGCACCGTGTGTGTTACAAGATTTAGTACAAGATGTAGGAAATTCATTTTATTCTTTAATTATCGATGTAAGCACTGATGTGGCTAATGTAAAAACGTTGTATTTGATGGTCAATTTTCAGTCTTAGGGATAGCTCTTTAATCAAAAACAGACTACTTCTTTCAATGAATCCACTTACTCCACAACTTTATGGGTTACCCAAAATACATAAGAATAATGTTCCGATAAGACCTGTTGTGAGCTATATCAACTCACCTGCTCATAAGTTAGCTTGTGTTTTAGATGACATCTTAAGAAAACATCTAACTTTGACACATTCTTATACCATCCAAAATTCGGCCGAATTAGTTTCTAAATTAAATCTTTGCGAAATCTCAAATAATTGTATTCTTATTTCTTTAGATGTTACTAAACTTTTTACGTCTATACCGATTACAGAATGTCTGAGTTTGGTGGAAGAGCTGCTTATGAATTCCGATTTATCTGATGAAGATGTTCACTGCGTTGCTGAATTGCTAAAAATCACTTTAAAACAAAACTTTTTTCAATTTAATAACAAATTTTATTCACAATTAGATGGTCTGTCCATGGGTTGCAATTTGAGCCCTTTGTTGGCTGATATTTTTATGAATAACTTAGAATCTAAGTTTTTTAACTCTAACCAGTATTTGGCTCACAAAATAAAATTTTTTGCTCGCTACGTAGATGACATTTTGATCGTTTTAGAGGGTGATAATAACACAGCCGTTGAGCTACTCACACTTTTTAATACTTTTCACAACAATATCAAGTTTACCTTAGAAGTAGAAACTGACAATAGCATTAATTTCCTAGATGTGTTAATTAAAAGATTAAATTCGTCTCCGTCTTTCAGTATCTATAGAAAACCCACAAATACTGATGCTACTATCAATTTTAAGTCTAACCATTCTTATCAACATAAAATGTCAGCTTTTTCGGCATTCTTTTATAGAGCTTTCTCTATTCCCATGTCGGGAGAGGATTTCACTAGGGAGATCAAGATTGTTTGCCAAATTGCCAGCAACAATGGTTTCCCTATTGATACCATCTCACGACTTTTTTACAAAATTCGTAATCGTTTAATTAACAAAACAGTTTTCCCCACTCTGGCAGATGAGGTCTGTGAACGTAATTTTAAATATGCTTATTTACCCTATATAGGCATTGCCTCCGAAAAACTTAAGAAAACACTTAAGTAGTATACCTGGCGGGATCCTGGGACACCTCGATGGCCTGTCCATCCGCAGTGACCACCGTTGAAAGTCATCCCCTGGTTTAGGGGTTGTTTTCGTTGCTGAAGAGGTGATTTAGGGGTGGTTCTTCGTGCACCCCTTTGTTTCTTGTACCTGAAGAAGTGGTCGTCAATGACGTAATTTGACCAGAGGCTCTTGGAGGCTACTCTTGGGGTGTTTTCGGTCGCCATTTTTGCAGATGGATCACCATTTTTTTCTTGCGATGGCCAATGCAGAGGTGTGGGCGGGGTTTGGTCGCCATTTTTTTTTGCGATGACCAATGGCAGAGGTGTGGGCGGGGTTTGCAGGGGTGGTTCTTGTACCTGAAGAAGTGTCGTCAATGACGTAATTTTACTGGAGGAGGTTGCAGAGTGCTGAAGAAGTGTCGTAATTTTACAAGAGATGTAAAATTCTCCTAGTACGAGCGGTATTTCTTAAACGCGTCTCGTTTCGCAGGTTTTGACAAGATTTTTGCGATACCTGTTGCAGGTGACACCTGTTTTTTTTAAATTGCTTACTGAAAAAAAAATGCAAAAATGTAGACTTTTTTAGGAATTTTTAGTCACGAGGGGAGTCAAACGAGAGGTCACGTAAAACGATAGGAGACGCTAGGTCAGACGAGGGATCAGGAAAACTGATAAGACAGACGCTTAGAATTTATTTGATAAACATGCTAAATGATACAGTTTAAAACGTTATAATTGTTTAGGACTTTCAAATATCTTTTCTTTACAGTATAATTCATTATTTTTATTGCTGTTAATTGGTTTCAGTTTTATGAACTGTTTCTTTATTGTTGGTTCCTTTCTTATATCATTCTTCGAATGATTTTCTAGAGAATTTTACAAAAGCAAAAATACATTTTACATATCTTACAGTAGGAGCTCATGTTAATGAATACCGCTTGATCCGAAACCGTTGTCACCTCGAACCGTGGATGATAGTTCCGTCACCTCTTCTAATTCAGGATAGTAAATTTGCTGGCAGATTAATTGTACGATGCGATCACCGCGCACTATCTCGTACGGTACGTCGGAATGATTGAAAAGTACGACTTTTATTACGCCGCGGTAATCTTCATCGATGACGCCTGCACCGACGTCTATGGAATTTCTCGCTGCCAGTCCCGACCTTGGCGCTATTCGACCGTAACAATCTTCGGGAAGTTGAACTTTGATACCTATGTCGATGATTTCTTTGCCTCTCGCCGGTACTAAATAATTGTATGCGCTGCGCAAATCATAGCCGGCTGCTTTCGTCGATCCTTTCGTAGGTGCAAATGCGTGCGGTACGGTTTTCATAAATTTTAATTGCTTTTGGTTTGTCGCTATAAGGAAAGAAAAAATATTAGTCGTACAAATAAAAAGAAAGAAATGTAAAACTTACTACTTGATAAATTCGCTCTGTAAATAGTGAAAAAAATTGAAACTGTTTCATGAGTTAATTTTTTTATATCCCCATGGAAATGTATCGGTGAAAATGAAATTAATCATTCTTTTATCATCGAATGGGCTTAGGGCTACTTTTCTTTGTTCGATCGTGAACACTTCGTGTTTTTGCGATCTGATTAAATGTTGTTTCGTTTCTAGCGTGGAATTATTAAATAGAGTTTGATAATAGTCTTCGAACGAGATCGAACGAAGCGCTGAATTTTTCACACCTTTAGCTTTCTTAATTACAATATTATCTTCAATTTTTATTGAATACATTTTTGATCTAATTCCGACGAATTCTAACATTAGTTTACCATTATTTTCATCCTTCATTAATCCTAAAACTTTTTTATTTGGAAGAGGTATTTGATATCTGTTATCTGGTTTATAATCTGATGTATCGAATTTTGAAATGTCTTGTTTGATATGATCGTAAATGTCTTCGATGAAAAAGTGGTAAATTAAAGAATCCGTATCGGTATAAAGTAATTTAGCGTTGTCTTTGAATTTCTTCCTGATATAATTGTAATGAAAATCATAAAGAAACGTTTTGGAAAGATCTAGTATAGTGAAGCCTACGTATATAGGTTTGTTAAATTTAATATCCAGTCGTTTCATTTCGATAATGACCATGTCGTTATCGAAAATGGTACAACTGTGGAAATTTGGTTTCGATATGTTATATTTTGCTCCGTAACGTCCTTCCCATTTAGTCACCAGTTTTACATCTTTATATTTTCTAACGTTTTCCATAGTTTTACCGAACACTGAATTGTTCATTAGTTTATAGAAATTTTTCTCAAAGTCGCTTTTACTTTTTTTACGTAAATCATTATTTAAATTTATGTACGATTCCATCCAACTTGACTGTTTAAATTTTAATACTTTCTCAACCTTCAATCCTAATTGGATAGCCTGTTTTAAATTTCTATAATGTATAATATATTGTTTTTTATCAAATAAAGTTGTTAATAGTTTGGGAATTTTTGAAGATGAACATGGTGGTATTGAACGTTCGGGGCAAAGTGGTAAATCTTTATGCTCTTCAAACATTTCTTCGGGATAGCGCAAGTCACATTCCAGAATGTAACCGAATTCGGCATCATCCGATACGTTCATAATATCTATCGAATAAGGATCGACCCATTCAAATTGGGCAAAAGGTAAAGGTAAGCACATAGCTGTACCGTACAAGTTGTTAACGTCGTAATACATTAAATATGACGACGGTTTATCGACGTTAAAATCGCTCATGTACTTGTTGTTCGCTTTACCGTAACGATTTGAACATTGAGAAACTCCACCTCTGATACCTTTTTCGATAAACATTAACATATCTACGTCTGTTAATAATTCCAAGGTAATGGAAGTTGTCTTCAACATGCTGTCGAAAGCTAAACCGGGTGCTGTATAATAATGTAAAGCATCCAACTGATAAGTTTGCAAACATGTGGTTCTAAAATTTTCAAAGATATCTGTTAACAGCAAAACGTCTGTTTTCAAATACAGTTCTGCATATTCTTGTAAATTTTTAATATGGAACGTATTCCATACGTTCAAGGCATGTTCGTATTCATCGTGAGAAATGTGCGATTGATTAATTTTATTAAAAAAATAACTTTTTGAAGGTAGTTTATTATCTTGTAATTTCTCCCAACTGTCAAGATATTCGTACGGAAAAACTCCTTTCCTCTCGAGCAATTTAAGTTCCGTATCATTTTTACAATGTGATTTGGTAATTAATTTTTGATTACTCTCTATATATGATGAAAGTTTATCTAAACTACTGGGCATGAATCGAAAAGAATCCAAAAACCTAAAATTAATTTTAGTATTTGAAATATATTTAGAAAATGAAATATATTTTTCCTTATTAATCGGTAATAAATTAATTTTGCCTGGAATTCGTGTAGCTAACTCTTTTATTAAAAAATGACTGTCATAGCCTGACATATTGTGAAAAATTACAGGTATCGCGTTACTGGTTTTATAGTTTAGATTACATACCTGATGACTACTTCCACGGTACTTCCCTGTAAAACGTGAATGATCACGTACTTTAATATCGCTAAAATTATTGAACGGCTTTAAACAGATGTGACAATGCGTGGCATTTTGAAATGCATACTCTTGTTCTACCGTTAATTGTTCACACGGTTCCACCTTTGAGAAAATATCGTTAATTTCTAAACCTATTTTTTCTAATTCATTGACAAACCAACTTACACAGTCCTTTCCGGTATGCAATCTGAATCTTGAAAGTGAAGGATTATATGAACATACCAGAAAATATGCTATAGAAAATGGTTCATGTTTTTGATATTTTATATTTTTATTAGGTTTTAAATCATCGAATTTTCTCAGTATGCATTCTAAGTCTGCATAAATAACAAACGGAACTTTCTTTATTTTTAAAATTTTTAAATGTTAGATATTTTTCTCTTTCAGTCGGTATAGTAATTTTAGTTTTATTTATATCTTTGCATGCAATACCATGTTTTTCTAAATTTTCTTTCGATTTAAAGTGATTCAGACAACGTTCACAAAACCACTTTTTATTATGTAAATAGACCGGATAAATTTTTTATTAATGCAAAATGAAACGTTTTTGAATTTATATTGATAACATCATCATCATCATTTTCTTCACAAGGTATCATTAATTCGTTTTATAAATTCAAACTTACTTAAAGAAACTGGTAATACTTCTCTTTTTTCTATTGTAAATATATTAATCGAAAGTTCGTTCATTACTTCAAATTTCTTAATATCTTTTAAACTAATTGGAAAATTAATGCCATCAAATTTTAAAACATTTGAAAAATGTGAATACGACGTAACGCGTTCAGATTTTTTATGAGCAGGTGCAGGATGTAAAGCTGCCATGATTGACCAAAGAAAACAATATTCATCATTGTTTTGTACATTTAAAACAGACTTCTTATTTTGAATCAATTTAGGCATTTCAACGTATTGCAGTGATATTTACCTACGTCCAGAAGTTTATTCATCGTAAGCTGTTTCCCACAAACTTCGCATCTTATAAAAAAACATCCAAAATAAAAAATTTCTTCAAATAATATTCCTCATATATATAAAATACTCCAAATTCTCCATATAACTTCTAACAAATTACAACGTTCCTCTTCAAAATATGTCTTCTCACATCAAATCAAATGTCTCTGTTTCGTACAACAACAAATTCCAAGTTAGAATCCAAGAAGACAACCTACCAATTTTTGAAACTTGTTGATTGGATGGATTTTTCTACCTGGATGGAGCGGATGCACGAGAGCCGTCTAGGTCTACAACATCCCTCACAGCGAGACATTGGCCAGTCCAGAAAAAAGGAAAAAAACATCTAAGAGAAACAAGAGATTAATTTACTTTATACAGTTAGTTTAGTTGGGTTAATGTTTAGAATTTCGTTATAATTGTTATTAATTACTAAAAATTAGAATTTGAATTGTTATTAAAATGAAATACTTACTTAGTTTAGATTTAACTTTGAAATATATAAATTAATTGTCAGATTGACGTTTTGTGTGACAGGAGCTGTCGGATTGAGTGAAGGATTTATAAATAACATGGAGGGGTTGATCACCTAAGAGAATCAATAAACCGAGGTGTAATGGAGAGGATTTGTACACAAAACGTTAATCTTTCAATAGCAACGATAAAAACAACATTAAAAAAAATTTTGCTCTTATAAATTTGCTTATATATTGAATATAACTTTAAAAAATTTAATCTATTTCATTCATCTACTATTAATTATCGGAAGCTAATCCAGAGATGTTTCATTATGTAACAATAAAGTATGTTTATTTTTTGATTTGTGAAAAAAAATCTTTTGATTAAAAAAAAAAAATAACACCACATATAAAACGTCTTGTCATTCATCAATCACTTAAACTTTCAACACTCATTTTACAAAGAATTCTTATTATTATAGAGAAGTTATCATTTATTTCGCAATTGGGCGTAACAGGTAGCAACACTTGGTAAATGAGGCTTCATCTGTAACAATAATAAGAATTTCTAAATCAACATCACACTACATTTATACTTCATAAGATTCTAAAGTGTAAAAGGATCCTTATCGCTTGTTTCGCGATTGGGCGTAACAGGTAGCAACACTTGGCAAACGAAGGATTTCTTGTACATCTTTAGGATTTTAAACACACATTACAAAATTAAACATCTAAATTACTTACAAATTTATCTTCAAAGGAATTTTCTTCAAAATTTATAAATAACTGGATTATAATTGACATTGAGAGTTCCCACCCTGAAATGTCACTTTGACATTTAAAATTAAAATTTCAAATCAGTCTACTAGACTAAATAATTGTGTGGTGGATGTGGTATAAAGATAAGATTAAAAGAGAAAACATATAAATTCAATACTTACCACATCTGCATAAAAAGAAACACCACAGTATGTTGAAATACCACCATCAATAGGTGCATAATTATTAATGTTAATTTTTAATTGTAAAATTTCATATAAAGCCCATCCGCTATCTCTCTCTTGAAACTCTTCCAATTTTGATAAAATTTTATTTTTTACATTTGCTTCATACCATTCTTTTAAGTTTGTAGAGTGATCTATTACTTGATTTCTAGTAGTAAAATGTTTTATGTCGGTTTCATCGTTTTGATGTTTGATAAAATTACTTTTTAAAATATTATACTTTTAAAATTACTTTTTAAAATATTATACTTTTAAAATTACTTTTTAAAATATTATACTTTTAAAATTACTTTTTAAAATATTATACTTTTAAAATTACTTTTTAAAATATTATACTTTTAAAATTACTTTTTAAAATATTATACTTTTAAAATTACTTTTTAAAATATTATACTTTTAAAATATACTTTTAAAATATTTCTCGATAATTCTTTCTTAATTTTATAGTAAAAATGTTTAAAAGATTTTTGTAAAAATAAATTTGGATCTTTAATGCTTAAATTAATTATTGCACCGGTCCTCAGTCTATTTTTAAAACACGATTCTAAATCCTGCCAGACTAAAGTTTTTCTTTTTTGTTTTCTTTTTTCTCTCAGTCCTTGTTTAAGAATTTCTCTATAATTCAATAAAAGCGATAAATATGACTCGAGTTTAGCATAATTTGGAACTTTGTTATTGTTAAGTTTTAAATATTTTTTAGTTAAAAATATAGTTTTCCTAATGAACTTTAACCACTTCACGAAATCTTTTTTTGTCTTAACTAACTTACCAACAGTTTCAATTTTATTCACAATTTCACCCAACTGATTATTAAAATTCATCTTTCGAGATGTGATGTACGTGAGTGATATTTTTATACTGGTATCTCTCGCAATGGTAAACAACATTTCATCATCATTAGATTTACGCAATCATGCTGTTTACTTTGAATATATTTACATCATAAACTGCAATAAATTATAAAAATATACACGTGTTGTTATTTGCAATCGAGCCGTTTATTACGTCATATTTTTTATACTGGTATCTCTCGCAATGGTAAACAATATTTCATCATCAGATTTACGCAATCATGCTGTTTACTTTGAATATATTTGCATCATAAACTGCAATATCAGGAAATAAATTATAAAAATATACACGTGTTGTTTGTAATCGAGCTGTTTATTGCATCATGCAATTTGTGGAAAATATCTGTTTACTTAAAATTATTTGATTACATTATCGTGGTGTTTATAAAAATGTGCACGAGTTGTTATTGCAGTTAATTATGCATTTTTAGATTCTAATTTATTCAACTAGTTTCATATAAATACAGAGCCGTTTTCATAGAGAGATCACAGTAGTAAAGAAGAAAGAACTCAACGAAAATGGCAAACGTACCGTGCACGTTGGTAGTACAAAGCAACGATATAAACGATTTACCGATAAAAATGTTATATGCTGTGTGCAAACAATTGTTCAGGTAAGATTTCTTCATTGTATTTATAACATAAGTTGCTTAATTTTTTTTTTCTATAGTTATGGATTGAGGTCATTACCAGACAACGGACGGAACTATGGAATTCAATGTCATTCGCATGAGCGGCACGCGCTGGGCGGCGCGGCGTTAAAATTGTAACTGGTCGTCTTATCCCGAGTCATATATTCCGAGCGTAATGTTTTGCGGCATTGTTTTGCAGCATTGCCATTTCTTTGTTCTTATTCTTACAATAACGATTCTGGTAAATTTAGTATTTCAGTTGAACGTTGCGTTTCTGAGTATTATTCACATTTGGCTTTTGAGTATATCGCATAAACTTTTCCGTTTGTGTTTTCATTTCTTTAACAAAATTAGAATAATCGTTTCATTTATTTGATTCATTTTTAACCAGCATTGGTGGTTAATAATTTGATTAAAAATTAGTATCTTATTGTTATTTAATAGAATTAGTATTTTATTTTCATTTTTTTCCCTATTTTGTAAATATGGAAAAACTTTTGGCAGAATTTGATTGTTTTACTTACGTCGACGAAACTCATGTGCACTGTAAATCGTGTATGCAAAATTTAATTGTTTACGACAAACAGAATTTAACAAAACATATATCAACTGCAAAACACATGCAAAACATATCAGGAACTTCTAATCACGAATTCTATGAGGATTTATGCCAAGCATTTGTTTCCGCAAACATTCCTTTTAAAAAATTTAACAATTCGGTATTACGGCAATTTTTACAGAAATATACAAAACGAGACATTCCTGACGAATCCACTATTAGAAAAAATTATTTACCAAAAATATTTGAAAAAACTGTGGCAACAATAAAGTCAAAAATTGGTGACAATTATATATGGGTCAGTGCAGATGAAACAATAGATATACAGGGGAAGTGTGTAGTCAATGTAATTGTCGGTACACTTGATCCACATAAACCGTCAGAACAATTTTTGGTATCTACTAAATTTAGTGACACTGTAAATGCTAATAAAATTTGTGACGTTGTAAAAAATGGTATTAATGAAGTTTTTAATGGTGACGCTTCTAATATTCTGCTCTTTATTTCAGACGCAGCAAGTGTTATGCTAAAAGCAGGAAAATTATTAAAAGAACATTTTCCTAACATGTTGCATATTACTTGTTTTGCTCATGCCCTACATAGAATATGTGAATTCATTCGCGACAGTTTTTCCGATGTTAATTATTTAATCAGTTTATTTAAAATTTTTTTATTAAAGTCACCGTCCCGCATATCTTTATACAAAGAAATATGTCAAAATCTTCCTTTACCTCCACAACCCATTGTTACTCACTGGGGTACTTGGTTGGAAGCTGTTTTCTTTTTTTCGCAGCATTTTAATACACTCAAATTATTTATTTCGAAATTACCAGAAACTGCCCAAAGCATTAAGGATTGTAAAGCGTTAATATCTAAACAATCTTTACTGCCACAGTTAGAATTTATTGCAAACAATTTCACACACATACCTACCGTCATAAAATTTTTGGAACAAAAAAATTTAAAATTAGAAGTCGCTTTCCAACAATTTGAATCTTTGTTGACAGATTTGAAAAATATTACTTGGCCTGAACAAAATACTTTTAAACAAAAAATTGATTCAGTTATTGCAAGAAATCCGGATTTCTTAATTGTAAAGCAAATATCTGCAAGTTCTGTTAAATGTTGTGTACCATCTCTAAAATATTCCCTTCTCGCTCCGTATTTTGTATTTGCACCCGTTACAAGTTGCGACGTGGAAAGATCGTTTTCAAGATTTAAAGATATTCTTAGTGCTAAAAGAGCACACTTTACTACAGTAAATTTAGAAAAATATGCAGTTATACAATCGTATTATTCCAGTTTTGATTTGTAAATTTTGGTGTTGGCATCACTATAGTTTAAATTCTAAATAAATATAGTATATATTCTTTTCAAAATAAGAAATTATAATATACAAATTATAACTTTATGTTTATTATAGCATATTAACCACTTTCTTGAAAATAATATATTAATATATTGACCCGGCTCCTGCCGGCGCTCATGGACTTTACTACTTTACGTGCGCGCTGCGTTCTCGAGGCGAAATAACCCTGAACAGCCATACAAATGTCCGTCCTTTGGTCATTACAGATGAAGGGGACAAATCAGGTGATAATAAGTTTAAGTTATTCGCCTAAAGGTGAAACTCTAACAAAAAAATTCGGGGATTTACCGCTTCAATACGTACGATTGGCATTGGAGACGGAAGAAGAAATGACTTTGTTCCAGCAGGCGATGATGAAATTTTCTTTCAACACAATTCATCAACAAGACGATGATGATGAACGTATGATAGGAGGGGGTGAAGGAACATCGAAGAGAAAAATTAAATGGACGCCTGATGATACAGTTAAAAGCGATGATGGTAATGTTAAAAAGAAAATTAAAATTTTAGATAACAAAGTATTAAAAAAACCTGAAATTCCTAAATTTAAGGCAGTGTATGATGAAGATGCACATTTATTTAATTCACAAAAATATTCAATAGTATTAGATGATGATGATGATATATGTATATGATTTAAAAGTGTATGATGAAGATGCACATTTATTTAATTCACAAAAATATTCAATAGTATTAGATGATGATATATGTATATGATTTAATAAATTATAATAAAACATTTATATTGTTTTTTATTATAATCTTTAACAAACCATTGATTAATAAATTGGAGGGACCATCTCAAACGAAAAGGAGAAAAATTAAATGGACAGCAACTGAGCAACCGCGAAAGAAGTATAAAGCAGCAGGATCATCATCATCAACGACATTGATGATAATGATGACGCTGATTTATTTGCTTCTCAAAAATATCACTTGGAAATAAGATAAAATGCTGGTTTTTTTGTATTATATATATATATATATATATATGGAGTATCAATAAATTACTTATTTAAACGAAGGACGTGTACGACTTCATTAGACTGTTCTTAAAAAACAATTGGTTAATAAGATTATGAATTCGAACATAGCGATCAAGGTATTTATTTATTTTTATACATGTGAGAAAAAACATTTTTTTTTTTTACAGAAATCTGAATTATATATATTGAATAAAGAAATTGATCGTCTATTTAAAAAGCATGCGTTGGATCTTCCACATGATTTACCATCGTGGTTTAATGCGAACAGACACCAGTGGGTGCGAACGTTCAAACTTTTTAAACTCTGGACTCGCTTTGATTTGACCTTATTAAATAACCAAGCAGCTCGATGTTTAACGCTTGAAAAATATCTTAAACATCAGCAGAAAAAACGGGAGGACCATGAAAAAATAAATCGTTGGGAAAGGATCATCCTAAATAACGAATTAGGAACGCGCGACCAATTAAAACTACAATCAAAGTTAGTCAAAGCAATTAAACTTCAGGAAGAGTTGCGATTTGATAAAGTCAAGACATACATCCAGTATGACAGACAAGCAGCACCGTCTATAATGCAACAAGAAAGACTAAGGAGAAGTGAAGTCAAAAGTCTTTCGGAAATTTTAGATGAATGAAATTAAAACAAATATTTATATATGTATCAATTATTAGAAGAATAAAAATCAATTATACAATTTTTAAAATTTCTTTATAATTTAGCGTACAAACCACTGGTACAACAAATTTACATGATCTTTGGCGCAATTTAACTTATTGTTCGTATGTAAATTACAATGATTTTGAACATAATTTCGTTTCAGTATACTTAGATTCGGACACGTAAGCTGATCTAAATCTATAGTTTGATTAGTTATAATTTTATTTAGCACTTTCTCCTTGTTGAGTCCCTTCACGAAGATGACTTTGTCTCCGACGATGGACTTGATGTAGTTACCGATGTTTTCTTGAGGTAAGTAGTAGTCCAGCGAAGTATCCCAGTCCAGACCGTGTAAATTCCTAGTCGTCCAATCGACGTGACTCCTCAATTTTCCACGAAACCAAGACGAAGTTTGCGATGACGATCCGAAGGCGTGATGTATGAGTTTCGTCTTCATATCGAATATCGCCACTTTCTTGATTATAAACTCACTGTCTTTGTACTGGAAACCTTGGACGTCGATTATGTACATTTTTTCTTTTTCTAACTAACTAACGAGTGCAAAGCTTCGTTGTTGTTTCGGTACTAAATAGATTGCAAATGCTGACCCCTTATATACTGTTTTTCAGCTTACGCAATGTTATTTTACCTTATGCAACGTTATTCTTATCTATCCAACTGTTATGCGTATTATCGAAACCTAACCTTTTCACAAACACTTTATTTTTATTTCTTTTTAAAATTTTCTCCACAAGATAAACGTCCTGATATTTTACTTTTTGCAATTGTTCTCTATAGAATCCCCCTAATATATCGTTTCCAGTTGCGTCTTTTAATAAATAAGTGATCGGATTTGTGAGTTGTACTTTTCGAATCGTGAAAATTTCGGTAGACCAATTAGGCATATACTTTTTATCAAAAATTCCTCTAATTTTTGAAATGCGTACGTGATCACCGACATTGAATTTTTTATTCTTAACGTCAACTGACTTAATGCTACTATATACCGTGTCTAATAGTTTCTTTTCGTTTTGTTTTCCAACTTCAATCGGTTTCATGCTGATAGTTCTGTGCTTTGTATTGTTGTATTTTTTCACAATATGTTTTAATATGTTTACCCATTTGTAGTTACCTTGCAGACTGAATTCTCTAAACATCGACGATTTTAAAGTCCTATTTACACGCTCCACTATCGACGCTTTTTTCTCACTGAACACACTATAACGATTGACGTTGTATTTTTTTGTTAATTTTTTTAATTCTTTATTGAAGAACTCTTTTCCTAAATCCGTTTGCAGATTATTAGGTTGTTCCTTGAATACTTTTTCCATGGCATTGCTGACTTCCGAGCCGGACTTATTCTTTAGAGGAAACGCCCAAACGTATTTAGAAAAGCAATTAATCACGATCAATATGTATTTATAGCCGTTATTTTCCTTAGCGTAAGGAATCATTTCCACCAAATCGACTTGATACAGATCGTTTAGAGATTTAATGATTACTTTACGTCTTTTAAAATTAATTAATTAGTAATTAGATTTGTTATTTTTTTTTATTCGATGATTCGGGCTTCTTTCAGTTCCTCGATTATCGAGTTTATTTCATTCGTGTGACTCGTATTACCGGCCGTCTGTGATGCTAACAATAACCTCAACCTATCAACGAGCTCGTTTGGATCGTCCCAGTGAACGTAATCCGTTTTATTATCGTTTACTTCCATAAACATCCCACTACCTGTATCAGTATTCATCAGTGGAGCGATAATATTTTTATACTTTGGCATTCTACTGCCTGCTATTTGTTTATTTGGATTATAATATCGTCGATTAGTGTTAGTCCTAAGAATAATTCGTTTATAACTTTTACCATCCTCTGTAGTATAATTGTGAGGAAATTTTTTGAACAGTAACTCGTATAAACCAGGAGTACCTTTGTATCGTCTATTTTTAATAATAATATCAGCGTCGTCCAGATGTAGCCTAGAATCACCGATTTTTAATTTTTCCGTAATTTTATCAAGTCTCACTCCATATGTGTGATCGAATTTTTCATCGTCCGTGTACATTTCTTCGATGTATTTTCTAGGTAACGGATGATATTGATCCAAATAAATGTTGAACGATTCCTCACCAAGATTTTTAAATCGGTTATCTTCCTGTTCTTCTTCTGATTCGATACTTTCTAAAATCGACTCTTTAAATCTGTCCGAGTCATCAGCTTCGTTTTTTGTCGCTTCAAAGTCACTTATCAAACGTTTCCTTACAGAAGGATATTTATTTTTAGGAGTTATCAAGTCATATTGCTGTGACGTTGAAGGTAATTCCTCTTCTTTTAAATTTTCACTTTTTTGTTGCAATTTACTTTCAATATTTTTCAAATGTTTAGTGATAGGATCGAACATTTTTTCCTGTATTAATTCACCATGTTTTAAATAATTTAATTTATTTCGTATATTTTTACCTTTTAGTAAAAGTTTCTGTTTTAAATTTTCATCATCCATCTTGATGAGAGGTAACGGTGCGTATGATACTCCGAACATTAATAACTATCATATATATGTTCATCAAAGACATATGTACTGATCAAATCCTTTTCTGTATCTTCCATCATCGATTCGATTATCTTTAAAAATGGCTACGAATTCATATCGACCGCTTTTCCAACAGAGAGAGCAGATATCTTTAAATTTCTCAAAGTTCATATCCGTTCCCACGTGATCGTTGTAAACGTGTTTTAAGTTCAGATCATAATATGACCGGACAAATTTTAACTACTGTAAATAAAAATCTACTGGCTGATGATAATGATGAAATAGTATTAAAAGCAATCACCAATCATAATACATTAAAATATGAGAGCAACAAAATTATACATTTTGAAAAACCGAATTCGATTGCACCGCTATTAGGATTCGATAGAAAAAAACTAAAAGCAAATAAAATATATAAATCTGATTTTGCTATTAATATTTCTAAAGTAAATGCCATTTGCTTTGAATGTAATTTAGTTACTAATTCCTATAGTAACAACAATCAAGATCACGTGTTACACATATTTTTTCCTCAAGTGCCTCCCGGTTTTCGAATAGTGGAAAAAGTAAACAACGTCATTTATCTACCAATAAATACGAAATACATCGATGAAATCGTCATTAAAATACTAGAGCAAGACAGGAATCTAGTCAATTTCCAAAACGAGATCAGAACGATAAGACTTCATTTAAAACAGTTAAAATAATGGTGTTTCGATATAATACTTTTCCCTATAAAGCTATAAAAATAAAATTAGGACAACAAGGATTCAGTTTAAAGAAGCAATCGAAGGAGTTAACATCTGAAAATAAACATTTTTTATTATCATTAGGATTCCAATTATTGTAAGAAAAAAAAATGAGTTTCGGTGTGTTGAACATAGGTGAACACGTTTTAATAGATAATTCTATTATAAATTGTGAAATACACAGTCATCCGCCGTGCGCAAATACCACGTTAAATAAATCTGACGAAATACGATTACCGATTCAAACGCAGGACATCTATACATTACCAGCTCAAAGTTACCTGTACATCGAAGGTAAAATACTCGATCACGATGGTAAAGTGAGCAACACGTTGAATTTCGTTAACAACGGCATCGCCTTCCTGTTCGATGAAATCCGATACGAAGTAGGAGGATCGGTCATAGATCGCGCTCGAAATCCGGGCATCACATCGGTCTTGAAGGGGTACGCCTCTTTCACGAACAACGATTGCACAAGATACAACAACGCATGTTGGAATCACCTTGAAAATCCAGTAATTACCGATTCGCAGGGAAATTTTAGCGTTTGCATTCCGTTAAAAATTCTGCTCGGTTTCTGTGAAGACTATAAAAAAAATTTGATAAACGTGCGACAGGAATTAGTGCTCATTAGAAGTTCTTCGGATCTCAACGCCGCCATAACCACGAAGAACGGGGAAAAACCTCAAATCGAACTTTTAAAAATACCATGGAAAATTCCTCACGTTCAAGTTTCCGACGCCGAAAAATTGCAATTAATTAGGTACGTCGACGAAGGAAGAGATCTCGAGCTCGCGTTTAGAAACTGGGAACTCCACGAACTACCTCTCTTACAGCAGACAACGAGGCACACCTGAAACGTCAAAGCGAGCAGTCAATTAGAGAAGCCACGTTTCGTTATCGTAGGTTTTCAAACTAGTAGAAAAAATGACACCCTAAAAAATATCAGTCAATTTGATCATTGTAACTTAACAAACATAAAATTGTATTTAAATTCAGACGTCTATCCTTATAACAATCTAAATTTAAATTTCACCAATTCGCAATTTTATACGAAATGTACGCTCAATTTCAACAATCCTACTATTATAAAATTTTTCAAAATTTAAAGATTTAGCACCGTTGGTGGTGATCGATTGCAGTCGACAAAACGAAACGCTCAAGTCGGGAACCGTCGACATCAGATTAGAATTCGAAACCAGTAAAAACGTGCCCGCAAATACCTGCGCCTGTTTAATATTACACGACAGACTGGTTAAGTACAACCCGCTCACGAATGTGGTAAAAATGTTCTAAAAAAATGCCCATTCCAACAAAATACGTTTGCCCCAAATGTAAAGGGGAGACTGACATACCGGGATGTAAATGTGTACCATGTCTTACAGATCAATTGTTAAAAGATCTTCATGGAAAAAAACATTGGTAATTAATGTCTTATTAAATACTTTACATGTAATATTTTTTTTGAAAATATCTGTATAAAAAATATTTATCTTAATCTTAATTAGTATGTTTATTGTTAATTAGCAAACTTTATCTCTAAATAAACATGTTGTTTTAAAACGAGCGTCTTATCAGTTTTCCTGATCCCTCGTCTGACCTAGCGTCTCCTATCGTTTTACGTGACCTCTCGTCTGACCCCCCTCGTGACTAAAAATTCCTAAAAAAATTACATTTTTGCATTTTTTTTCAATAAGCAATTAAAAAAAAAAAACAGGTGTCACCTGCAACAGGTATCGCAAAAATCTTGTCAAAACATGCGAAACGTGACGCGTTTAAGAAATACCGCTCGTACTAGAAGAGTACAACGGTCAGCGCGCGACCTTGAAAGCCAACGACCACCTCTGGTCTGCAATTCTGACGTCTGCAGAAGAAAAAATTCCTCTGCAACCATCTCTTGTAAAATTACGACACTTCTTCAGCACTCTGCAACCTCCTCCGGTAAAATTACGTCATTGACGACACTTCTTCAGGTACAAGAACCACCCCTGCAAACCCCGCCCACACCTCTGCCATTGGTCATCGCAAAAAAAAATGGCGACCAAACCCCGCCCACACCTCTGCATTGGCCATCGCAAGAAAAAAATGGTGATCCATCTGCAAAAATGGCGACCGAAAACACCCCAAGACCAGCCTTCAAGAGCGTCTGGTCAAATTACGTCATTGACGATCACTTCCTCAGGTACAAGAAACAAAGGGGTGCACGAAGAACCACCCCTAAATCACCTCTTCAGCAACGAAAACAACCCCTAAATCAGGGGATGACCTTCAACGGTGGTCACTGCGGATGGACAGGCCATCGAGGTGTCCCAGGATCCCGCCAGGTATACTACGCACTTAATAAATTGGAAGGTGTGCAAATAACCTTTTCTAATGATTATAACCTTATCTCGATTCTGACTAATTCGAAAGATGAGATAGAACGTATGAACAAAAGTGGAGTTTACTCCATCACTTGCACTCAATCCAATTGTAATTCGGTTTATATCGGACAAACGGGTCGGAATTTAGCCACCCGCACTAAAGAACACATCTCGTCTGCTAGACTGGGTAAAACCGATTCCAATTTTGCTTTACATTTGATTGATTCAGGACATTATCCTGACCCTAAATTCACGGTTAAATTACTTCATCAACTTCCGAAAGGTTTAAAACTTAATACTGCTGAAACTTTAGAAATTTTCTTATATAAAAAAGATAATACTGTCAACCTCTTGAACGACCAAACCATTTTTCCTCACTTTAACTTTTTCGAATCTATAAAATGGATACATCCATAGTTTTAATTGTGTGATCTGTTGTTGGTGTTCGTCATTTAAGTTATATTTTGTATTTCGCCATTTGCTGTTATTTGATTTTTACCCTTAAGTGGTATGTTGAATTGTTTCAATTTCATTCACTTCTAAATTTATGTTTAAATTTCCCGCCATTAGCTGTCATTCGATTGTTACCCTTAAGTGGTATGTTAGTTATTTACTGGCCTTCAGCCTTTAACTTGTTATTACTCTGCCTTCAGCTTTCATTTGCTACTTTTAATTTGTGTATTCAATAATTAATTGTAAGTTTTGCTATCAGCTTTTAACGTGATTTTTATCTTTAAGTTGGTACGAGTTAGGGATTTTGTTTGCCGCATTTTTAGGCTCTTGCAGTTCATGTCATCCATTTTAAGTAATAATGGCCGCACGCTAGTGTGAATCAACTCACAGGTTTGTTTTACAATTTTTGTTTTAACTTCGTTTTGTAGCGCAATTTCATTGTTTGTAGATTTGAAAATGGTTTTTTCTTAAACCGAAACATGTTATCTAAGAACAACTTTTGTACCAACTAACGTAATATACAACATTTTTCGACGTAGTGTTTTTTGTGACCACTGGCACTTCTTTTCCAAATTATTACAACTTTTTATAATCTAATACTAGTTGAAGACTGCACCGCCGAAGGACTCTTTCAAGGAGCACAAGACCAGTTAAATAAAGACACAGGGCAACAAAATTTTTTTTTTCTGCGGCTTGAGTTTGTGTAGTCAATTTCGATACACAATGGGTGGTATGCATAAAACGAAGTACATGCTAATACTTCAAGCACCTACTTCGAATGTGAAGTCCCTACTACAGTAACGTAGTATTTACTATGCGATCTAGTAGATACTAGAGCACAAGAGCACATAGCAGTTTTTAGTTCGCGGTAGCACCTACTGTTGTATCTACTTCAAAGAATCAGATTCATTTTAATAGTAAATACTACTGCAGCGTAGTATTTAATATGTGCTGTAGTATAAATTTGCTTTCGTAGTATATGCTTTAGAGCTGCAGTAGGTACTTTATGTAATACGAGCCCTGTTTCAGTGAAGTTGGCCCAACTAACGAAAATTGTTTTTTTCATAAAATCTTACTTGTAGAAGGAAAATTTATGAAAATCAATACAATTTTGTAGTGATATGGGAATTGTTTATTAACTTTTAACATATAAAACTAAATTCTAACTAACAAAAAATAGGAACACGAAAATGTATCTAATATTATCGCAAAATAATAAATCGATGAAAATTAAAGATAAAGCTATCATTGTGTTCCATCGCCTTTTCGACTTATCTCTTCGATACATTTTGACATTGTGTTAACTAAAGTTTGGTATTCATCAGGTGGGAAGTTGTCCCAAATTTGTTGAAACCGAGCACGTAACTCAACGATTCTTGCTGGCTGCAAGCATAGCTTTCTAAAAATATCTGAGAATATTTTGAAAAAATACTTTTAAACATGTGTATGGATTAAAAATTGTATATCTTTAACCAGTTTTTTTTTATTGTAACATTATATTCAGTTTCCATATTTTGAATACATAGTTGGGCCAACTTCACTGAGACAGGGCTCGTAGAAGATACTTCGAAGAATATACTAATTTGAGAAGTATTAGCATCTACTTCATTTTATGCATGCGTTTTATGATTATGAAGTACTCATGGTATAATTAGTTTGTTTGAATTAACTCCAGTTTTCGTGATAAACAGTGCAATTAAAAGTATAGTATATGTTAAGAAAATCACTCGTTAAATTCTCCACTACATTGCACAACACTGAGGTTTAATGAAATCATAGATGGCGCGCATCTTCATGAGAAAATTCTAGAAGAGTCATGTTCACCATCTACCTCCGTTAAGTCTATTTACACCAGCCGAAGGCGATTCACATACCACATCAGCTACTTTTGCTAATTTACTTTATTTTATTGGTCGTTATTGTTACGAAAAAAGTATGAGTTCTTTACACAAATGTTGTGTTAATAATCCCGACCATTTACGCTACATATTGCTGTGTTATTACGTTTATAGAATAAATAAAACATAAAAAGAAAAAGGATACAAAATGGTTATTCTTTTGGCCTTTGGTGCCATTTTTCCATTACATTTATTTTAAACGGTCCCCTAGAATTCTGAAAATTAAGTTTTCACTAAGATTTCTCTTCTATTAAAAATTCTATTTTGTTAAATGTAGAGTTTACCTAACCTCGAAGACGGACTTTTGAACATCGACTCCCCTATGACGACCAATTGGTTAAAAACCTAGTTTCGAGAACTCTTTGGAGACGACTCCGATAGAGAAGCTATGCCTGATTTTACCCCTTCACCTTCGTGGCCTGTGATTTCAGTCCCTGAAGCTACAAACGTCCCGGTCAGGGAGGTTGGGTCTGCGGATCGAGAAACGGCTGTTCCTCAGCAAATGGAGGTTGCTGAATTTGAGGAAGCAATAAAAAAGCTTCCTCGTGACTTCCTCGAGAACCACCGCGGGAACAAGCGCCGCTTTCTGCTACATCTTCCTGACGGGACGAAGGTGAAGATGTACGAGGTGGAGGCTCTACGTTTCGGGCTTATAGGGTGGCCTACAAAAAGATAATTTAATTTTCATGTTTTGGTTTATATAGAAGCAAGTTTTTGAGTTTAGTTTTGTAGTATTTTTGATTTTAATTTTGAATTTTAAGGTTAAGTTTCTTTGGGGGCAAGTTTTTGTTTAGTTTTCTCCCTACATAAGTGGGGAAATTTGCAATAGATTTTAAGTCTTCCTGGGTCAGTGTTTGTGTTAACATCTCTACAAGAATGGTAAAATGTTTAATTTTTATATTATTTAATTGTTGTTAATTTTTGACATGTCTTGATTGCACACATTTGTATACTTTGTTGAGTACAGATAGAATCTGTTTTTCTGATTGATTCAACAACAAATTTGTCAATGGCACTTACAGGCAGAATAATTACGACTTGTGTAACATTTTCAAAGTTAAACATTAAAACAGACACAACACTTATAAATTTAAGTGTTCATACTCGTTTTAGATCGGTTTTCTTAAACGGTATGAATCAAATTTGTTAATGGCACTTACAATTCAGAATAATTACGACTTGTGTGGCATTTTCAAAGTTAAACATTAAAACAGACACAACACATAAATTTAACTGTTGATACTCGAATTAGATTGGTTTTCTTAAACGGTATGAATCAAATTTGTTAATGGCACTTACCATTCAGAATAACTACGACTTGTGTGGCATTTTCAAAGTTAAACATCAAAACATACACAACACTAATTTAACTGATCGTACACGAACTAGACCGGCTTTCTTAAATTGATACAAATCAAATTTGTTAATGGCATTTACGATATAGAATAATTATGTTTCGTTGTGCCGTTGCAAAGTTAAATTCCACATCACATTTCAACAGTTCTTACAACAAACTTGATTTACAATCATTTAACAATTTTCAGAATTTTTAAGGGACTCGGATCAAGGCATTTTTCTTCAGCGGTCTCTGAAAACTATTTACCTGTTTGTTTACGATGAATTTGAGGTCGAGATCTACTGATTTCAATTCACCGTTGCAAATTATATCGTAACTTATGTACAGTTGTCGCCTAAAAAAACTGGTACAACAAATGTGTAATGTAATAGTATTTTCTTTAGATTTCATTAATCTGTAGAAAGAGAGATACGCTACCTAATTTAAATAAATTAGAAAACAATTAATTTTTGAATGGTTAACACAAAACCTGAATGATCCATTTAAAAATATAAAATTTCAAGGATTACATTTTATGAATTTTAAACCTTGTACCAGCTTTTTTCGGCGGTAACCGTATATGTTTTTTTTATCTGATGAAGATTTTTGGTTATGTTGATATAAATTTTGATATTTGCTGTTTAATGTTGGCATTATTGCGTTTAATAAATTTGTTACTAAGATATTTGATTTCTACTTACCCATTTACCACGTCGCTCGTAGATTTGAACAATAAAATGTCAGTAAATGCTTTTAGAGTCTCATTTATCTGCCACCGCACACGAACCCCGTGCAATGTCGGAAGTTGTTTAATAATAAAATTACTAGGCCCTGAGATTTCAAAAATTTTATATGCTCAAACCACAGCAATATGTTGTCAAGAGAAGCAACGAGGAAATATAAATGATTTTGTAAAACAATCTTACCAAGCATATTCTGGAAAACAACTTGGCCAACAAGACAAATGTTGGGTCCCGCACAAAGTTTGTAAGAATTATGTGGAGTCACTTCGATATTGGACTGAAGCAGGACGAAAAGGACTTCCATTTGGAATATCGATGACATGGACTGAGCCAAGAAACCACCAGTGTATGCATTGAAGATTAGTTTTTAACTATAATTGTGCCATATCTGCGAAATAAACCTGGAATAAAAGCTGTTATTGGTGACAACCTATTTTCCCACTTTTCAAAAACAATTGTAGAAACCTGGTTTTATTCGTATACCCCCTAATGCCACACACTTGCTACAACCCCTAAACATTGCCTTCTACGCTCCACTTAAACATTACTGGCGAGAAATACTCACATTGTGGAATAAAAAGGATGGATTGGGCTTGAATGCGTTGGGAAAAGACTCATTTCCTAAATTACTGTCCCAGTTGCACGACAAATTGCAACATGAAAACAAAGGCAGTAGCAACATAATTTCTGGTTTTAATAAATCAGGACATTATCCTGTGAATCCAATCGACCAAAAGAAAGACTCCCAGGATACAAAAGATATTAAGAGAATCCAGATGAAGGCATTGCTGAGGCAGTAGTTGATTTGCTTTGAAGTTTACGCCACGACACTGCTGAATGTTCTCCCAAAAGAAGGCGAAAACGACTTCTTGTACAGCCAGGAAAAAGTGTAACAGCAGAAGATTTTGACCCACAGCCTAGTATAAGTTGTACAGCAAACAAACAACAAATACCAAGTAAACACTCTAAAAGAATAATCTCATCAGATTCAGCGGTGTCTAGTATTTCATTCATTCAAGTGATACTTCTGAGCAATTTCAAGAGAGCGAACATTCATTTACTGCTAGTGACACATTATGGTAAGGGTAGGGCTAGTGGATCCGGACCGATAACTTTTAAAATAATAAAGTAAATGTAAAAAAACACTCACATTCCTCGGTAAAATGACCTCGAGAATAAAAAAAAAAATACGCCGAACATCTTCGAAGAGTCGTCCTGCGTGTCCTAGGGGACCACTTTGAAGAGGACGTCAGCCGCATTAGAGAGTTCAGAATCTCATAAAACTCGAATAATATCATTTGTAAAATATGTATTTCTTCATTAAAGCGCAAATAGAACCATTTCCACAACGTGAAATTATTTAATCCTGAGTTTTCTGCCGACATTTTAAACAGCTACTCGCGTGTCAGGGAATAGACACGACTGACACGATAATGATTCGTAATAATTATCTGGTCCTAAAATGAAATGTCCAAAAAAAAGGAAATACCTATTTAAAATGTCCTGGTACGGATTACATGCAGAGTTGGGAAAACTAATTGTAAAATAATTTTTTTCTACTTTGCGTTCACAATGAATTCATTGTGACATCAAAAACAGTTTCACAATGAAGCTCATTGTGAAACAGTTTCACAATAAAGCTCATTGTGAAACTGTTTTTGGGGAAATTTTAGCGAATTTTTAACTGAAAATATTTAATAGATTTTTCAAAATAATTCATTATTTATTTGTTATTTAACAGAATACTCACAATGAAGTTGGATAAGAAAAATTAATAACTTGTCAATGTGATTCTTGTTTAAAGCGGCCCCTAGACTGTCAATATTATTGCGCAATATTTTATATTGTGCAATATTATTGATAGTCTGTGGATGATATTGAAACATTGTACAATATATTGAGGATATCAACAATAGTTTGATTTTTATTGTGCAATCTTCAAAAAGAATTGCAGTCTGTGTTTAATATTGCACAATAATTAATCAGTTTTGTCTCGATCGTCGTAAACTGTGGTAATTGTGTTTGAAATTCGTGAAATGGCTACCAAAGAAGAGAAAAGGAAGTTTATTTTGGAGTGTATTGAAGTGTACAAAAATTTGCCAACCTTGTGGAATGTGAAATCGAGGGATTATAGTAACCGAATAAGGAAAAATGAGCAGTACGAGCAGTTACTTCGCAAATACAGAGAAAAATACCCTCAAGCCGATAGAGGTGAATTAATCAAAAAATTTAATTCATTACGTATCAACTTCAGGAAAGAGTTGAAACGAATAAAGAATTCTCAAAAGAGTCATGCCGGGGCCGATGATATAGCTGAGCCCACGTTATGGTATTTCGAGGAAATGCGTTTCCTCGAAGGTCTGGAGGTGCCAAGCAAGTCACAAAGCTCAATGCAGATAGGTGATGGGGAAGAGATACACGTAGAAGAGGATGGTGAGGGGTCTGATGTGGCTGACATAGCTGATCAAAACAATGTAAGTAATTTTATTTATTTCCCTTTATAAATCTAGTTGTTTTATTACACAGCACACATTATTGAATTTTACTATAGTTCATCCAGCGGTTCTTTGCCGACCTAACCTAGAAACAAAACGCAAGTTCAAACACACATATGTATTTTTTTTTCTATAATACCTGTCAGTGTCAAAATTCTAGGGTTTCTGTTAAAACTCTGCTTTTATATCATTCAGGTAAAGGTACCAACCTCAGAAACATTTGACAGGTACTATAGAAAAGAAACGGAGTATATGTTGACGAGCTGTCATAATCTGCCATTACAGAAATGAAAACACAAAAACGCCCGTCTTCATTGGCAATTGTTTCAAGGTCAACTGCACAAAGAGAAAGAACCTCTAGATACACTGTACATTAACGATTACTAACAACACACAAATTTTGTGAACCTGGACCACAGAGTGTGTGACATTTCGTTCTAATTTATACAAACTTCCTTTGCCATAAAACCTGACTTTCGTTGTTAAAAAAATTACAATAACTGTCTCTGATAGCTTTTGCACTTGTGGGTGCATTTCTGGTTTGCGAAGTTTGCAATCCTGTTGCACTCCCTTCAATGGCTTTGTTACTTCCAACCTTTTCGCCGTTTAAGGGGAAGCAGTGTCGAATTTTATCCCCAACACAGAAGGGTGCCTGAAGTCGATACCGACAACCCCCGAAAAAAATCCCGACTGCGGTTCGAACCGACGACCATGCGATTGCCACTGGACCGTTCAGGCGTTAATATTTTTCCGAAAGTAATATTTTTTCGAAAAGTCAAATAAGGGCACTTTACCTGGAGAACACGGTCCGGTAGGGCAGGTGGGTGCTGACCCAAATTCACAGGCTAGGAGGCCGAAATTTTGCATATCGCCTTTTTTCGACAAGCTCTATCGTTAATCTAAATAGTATTTTTTCGAAAAGTCAGAAGCAAGGGCACTTTACTTGAAAACAAAGTCCAAAAGGAATTTAAATTTAAATTTATTTATAGTCCTGATAGATATTGTTACGGTAATAATTTAAGTAACATGAAATAAGGGACGTAGCTTAATATAACAAAACATTTATTATTAACTAATTAACTAACAATCATTACAACTTACATTTTGTGTATTGGGGCACTAACTAGACTACATGACACTCTGAAGAGATTTGTTCTAATACTCTACTAGCGTTCGCTCTATCGGCTTTTTATAGGGTTTTTGTTTCCGGGGTGTGACGTCAATTGTTGCCTTGACATTTTTGTATAAGCGATTCCGCGCTGATCTGTGCCTCCAGATGAGTCATTGCAGCTGCATCGCGGGTGAGTCATGCGACGGAGGCATCTTTTGTTTATGTTATCGTTTTTATGTTTACGTTATGCTTGACTTAATCAGCTGTACATTTTTGCTGGTTCTCTTATCCTAGTTACATTTTTCCCCCTCGCAAAAAAAAATTTGGTACATAGGCAAATGTGAGGGTAGGTTACCGAGTTCTTGTTGCGCCAGAAGGTGCAAAGCTTGATCGATTGTTCCTGTAGGTTATTCGTTGTTTCATCCTCTGGTACGGTACAACAAGCTATCGACCACAATGTAACGAACTAACAGAAAGGTTTAATAAAACCCTAGCTGATATGCTTAGTTTGTATACTAATTCTCAACAAACTGATTGGGATTTCTATCTGCCACATGTAACTTTTGCTTACAATACTGCAGTACAAGAGACCACCAGTATCTAGAATACCTCATTATGTTGAAGAATTGTGTTTTGAAGAGAAATTTGATACGTGGCTTGACCTCCACACTGCCTCTGAAGCTATAAAAGAATGTTGTGAGTTAAACGTTTGGGACAAAAGATACACGCAAAGACTTAACGGAATTATTGGTGTTGATAGTAGATGTGATTTGAGATTTGCTGATATATCTCCGAAAGATGTGGCTAACCATTTTCTTACTCCTACCCTCCCATCCATAGTACTTTTAGAATTATCAAACATACCCATAAAAAATTGTCATTTTAAGCAAAAGAATGAACGAGAGTTACTCAAGACAGCACAAGAAGCAACCGTCATTACTCTGAATGAACAGTTAACTCATTTATGTACATCCATGTCCCCACAATTGCAAAAGATCACTGATATAAGTTGCGAAATCTGGGTAGAGAAAACTAAGAAACTCCCTGCATTACTCCTTAAGACTTGGAAGGTGGTCCTGGATTTTCATAAACTCATGTCTAACTACAAAGAACACTACAAATTCCTTAACATCAAAAGTCCCCTAGAAAGAGCTAGAACTCGGAAGGGAAAAGGATTAGTTCATTGGATCATGCCGTCTACTGGATGGCAGTTTACTCTCACTAGAGATGTTATTCTTATCAGGATGGGATCTCGAAAATTTATGATGACAAAACAATTATTTTTAGAGGTATATAATAAAGTGGTAGAGTACCATAATACATTGTTGCTTGCTCATTTATCATCAGGAACGAGCTTTCCGGGATAATCACTTTGAAATTGTTAAATTGTTTACAAATCATATTTTTAGAGTTGTAACTCAGTTCAAGGCAAAATCAGTTAGAGCCAATGATTTACCTTATCTTAATCAAGGATTTGCTTACCTAAAGTTGATTGAAGGGTTAGGAGTTGCTGAACTTATTCATAGAAGTGACAAAGAAAGAGGATGGGACAATGATTCGTTATTAAAGAATACACTATGGGAATCATTAATGGACAAGAAAATTGTGAGACCCACATCATATCAACAGAGTGATATATTTAGGATTTTTCAACTCTGTACTGCAGCTCAAGTTGCAGATATATTGGGGTTGGTTAAAATTGCTGGTTCTCTTAGCCTAGTTACAATATGTATGTATCACTAGCCATTTCGTAAACGCGTGGGAATAGATTTTCCAGAACCGATCGGAATATACCAAAGTGCATCTGCTGCTTTTCAGAACAGAGAAATTAATATAAAAATTTTCATAATTAAAGCTGGTTCTTGTCCGACGAAAATTGTATCACAAACTCTTTTAAACGGACAAAAAAAAAGAGTTTGTGATATAAAAATTTTCAATTAAATTAATTCCATGTTAACCTTATTCTATTCTATAATATCGTCTTCGTCGTCTTAGCATGTGTATATTTCTTTCTACATGTCTTTAATTCTGACTAATCTGCAATAAAATAAAATTACTCGCAAATATTTGCCTTTGAATATTCCATAACTGTTAACAGGTTGAAGCAATTTTCGTTTCATAGTACGCTGCATAATGAATGTGCGTATTCCGTCGTTCTTTGTGAACCTGGCTTTAAAGGTGGTAAGTAAATAATGGCCATGTTTTAAAATTACTCGAACAGCGGTTCGAACGTTTATTTAACATGCGATTTCTTACCTAATAAAATGCTGAATTAGGTAGGAAATAGCATGTTAATGAATCGCTCGAACAGTTGTTCGAGTAATTTTAAAACGCGGCCAATGACAAGGTATAGTGTAGGTATTTCAAGTTTCACGGTGTTTCCCCGCAAGTGTATATGTGTGATTCTTTTCGGCCAAATGTAAAACATGAAATCAACGGAAACTTTGACATTTCATCTAGAAGTGAAAAGTTTGCTGTATTCTAATCAATAAAATAACCCGTTTAACAGTTTTTAACCAAAAAGTTTCTCCGCAAGTGCAGAAGATATGATGTGACTTTTTTCGACCAATGAAAGATGAAATCAACGGAAAATTTGAAATTTTATTTAGGCGTGGGGGTGAAGCAACACTTTTTCGCATGTTAGAAACGTAGCAATCATCGTCTTTGTTTTATGCAAGGAACAGATTAGCACATGTAACGATTACTTTTATGAAATATGAGACTATTTTAAACCCTCTTACAGAAATTGTCCGTAAAATCATTACATTTGGTTCTGAGCTTGTGAGGTGTATTGTGCTTCTGAGCCTGTGAAAAAAAGCGATTCCATTCCCGTTTTATGTCATATTATATTCATATGTACCGGGTGTCCCAACGGTGTGTATTTCTTCTGTGGTGCCTGTAGGAAAACAAGTAGAGAAAAAAAGATTAAGAAAGTTATACTAGCGGCACATTTTAAAATTATTTTCAACTATACAGAGTGTTCCAGAACATGTTGGTGCATACAAAGCGATTTTTTTAATGGAACACCCTGTATATTCTTATAAATTTGGATGTCCCGCGGAGACATGATTACAATAATATAAAGATATATTAATTTCGCTCAGCTATTTTCGGAAGAAAAAAATTATTCTTCGAAAATTCCTTAAAAATTTACAAATTTTGAACTTATGTTGCTGACTATGAAGATGACAGAGACTTACGAAAATATAATAAAATATTCTTAGGACTTTGGGCTTTTTGAAAATATGAAAAAAGTTAAAATATCTTTTAGCATTATACAGGGCAAACAGTAGTTGCGAAGCACTGTGTTTAGAAGTAGTCCTAATGTCATTTATAAAACAATCACTGTTTAAGTTGCTAATAATGATATATCAAGATTGCGAATGTCACATATTTCACTTTTACAATAAGCGCTTAACTTTCACTGATAAGAATTAGTATATATAACGACATATTTTGTATTCAAGACTAGATCAGAATTGTACACGCTACTGTCGAGCTACCTATACACAATCGATCGTTGCTAAATAAAGTAATTAGATTCGTGTTGGTCTTTGCTTTGGTCTGATCTCATAACACAAAATTAGTGTCAGAAGTGGGATAGTGCGACGGTGATCCAAGCGAAGAGACTCCGGTGACACTTTACCACTATTCCGAGTCCCCCCCCCCCCCGACGACGTCTTCGAATCGAAGTTGCAGTCATCCACACTTTGACGAGAACCAGCAAAACTTTTAGAAGACAAGAAGAAATCCGTCAACTTCATGAAAATCCAGTTCGCCTGCATCCTGTAAGTGATTAATTGTATCATATTGAGCTGAATTGTTGTCATTTTCACTATGGTTGAAAACGAATGCGATGTTTTGCCTAACTCATCTCACATTTCTTCGAATACAACTAGTAGAGAATCAAGCCCTATTCGAGAAACAATTTCCATTCAAACACTATTTAAATTCATTCATCCGTTTGACGGAAATCGGGAAGAATTAACGGCATTCATCACAGATTGCAACCACGCATTTAAACTCGCTACACATTCACAACAACCACTTTTGCTCACTTATATTCAGACACAAATCCGTGGTAAAGCAAAAACTGCCTGTACGAACAGAACGTTTTCAAAATGGGACGAATTAAAAGATTTCCTGAAAACGATGTATCAAGATAAAAAGCATTATGCGCAAATTATTAATGAGCTTACTAGCCTACAACAAAATAGTAAAGAGTCAGTACAGCAATACTCAATACGTATCGAAAGTACGCTAAAACGTGCAATAAATGCAGTCCAACAAAATTGTCTCGTAAATAGTGATTTAAGCGGACAGATTTCCATGCTTAATCAAATTGCATTAAATCGCGTTGTCTATTTCTGCAAACCAGAAATTTCAGGGCAATTACGAACACGCGATCCCAAAAATTTAAATGAAGCAATCTCATACGCACTTAACGAGGAGCAAGTTTTGACCATGTACCAGAACAATAAACTAAAAACGTTTAACACCGATAACGGGAGCGTTTAAGTTTTGCAAATTTTGTAGAAAAACTGGACATGATAGTAGCAATTGTTTTAAAAAACCTAAAGTGCAAATTAATCACATCACGAATAAAGATAATTCAAACCCACACAACCATTCTGGAAACAATAACGCACAAAAATACGGAAACAACGCAAACCAACATAATTACTCTCCAAAATTTTGCAAGTATTGTAAAAATAAAGGACATACTATAGACGAATGTCGTAAACGGCAATATTTCGCCCAACAAAACTCAACGCCAAAAAAACGTGAATCAGGTTTCGCCAGTCACCGACGAGATCTGGACCGAGGAACAATCGTTCCAGGTGACGAGTGTTTAAATTCATATTGTAAACGGCCGAAAGTTTTCGCCCAGTGGTGTATGATAATAAAACCATATTCATGACACCAAGAAATCACGTCCTACAAAAATTCGGGACAGAAACTGGTTGCAATCCGTTTCTCTATTCCGCCTATAAACTTAATGAAAAATGGTATAAGTACGCTCAAGGAGTACATGAAGTTCCGACTCCGCAAATCTTGGAGCCCACAAATAACCACCAGTGGACATAAGTCAGTCCAAATAACTTATTCAGTGGAGAATTATACTCACAAGAAGATATGGAAAGGCTACAGAAACATCTGATCTTACCATCTGAAAGGCAAGCCGTAGAAGGTATAATTACCCGAGGAATGATGGGGATCGCCACTGATAAACAAGGGACTACATTCGATCAATTTATAGATGAAGAAACAATGAGATCCTGGTTGACTAAGGCATGGGGAACGCTATATTCCTGGTTCGCAACCTTAGGAACCATCACATCCGGACTAATGGGATTGTACATTATTTGGAAGACGATTAAATTCCTCATTGATACTCTAATCCATGGAGTTCTGATATATGAAATTTTTGGTTGGAGCTTCAAACTCATAGGAGCAATTCTAGATAGCGTTACCATGTTGTGGATACATCGACATCATGATCGACGATAATGAAGAAGATAAGCCCGAGGGGAGACAAGAAGAGGAGAACCGACCCGAAGCACCAAAGAGGCTATACCCTTCTTTGAAATCGGTTGTGACAGAAAGAGACTGGCGACGGGAGGATGATAATTAATCAGGTATTAAAAGGGGATAAATTCCGAACATTCTTCAGTAACAAACTCTAGACTTAAAAGAAATACGTAGGTAGGAAATAAAACAAGGAAGAATGTTAGGGTAAGGGTGACCTAGTAAATAATGCAATAGTAAGATTAGTAGTAGGATTTCTATCTATAATTATGAATGTAACTTGTAAACGCGGGAGTGGTAATAGTGCGCCAGTATGGGAGAAAGAATAAGAAAAAAAAAAAAAAAAACAAATTTTTTTTTTTACACATAGGCAATTGCAAAGTTAGTAATAAGGGAACATCTACCCTCAGCCCTGGAGATGGAGCTTGAAGAACTAATCGTCAACGCGCGATTCCTGCTCCCTCACCACAAGGTGGGAATGGTACTCGGCCCGGAAGGAAAACGGGTCGAGGCCATATGAACAGAGACCGGGGCCACAATCACAATTAGCCCAAGGAATCGAGAGGAAGGGGAACGGACACTTGAAGTGAGCGGAACAAATGCCCAAATCCAGCGGGGAATTAGGCGAGTAGTGGGGGAACTGGAGCGATACTCACAGGACTACCGAGGGGAAACGGACCGACACGGAACCAGGTTCCAGTCAAGACCGTCCCTCAAGCTACTGATGCCCCAGGAGTTGTTGAACTTATGGAAAGAGCCTCCCTGTTCCCTGGAGGAAAGTATTGAGGCGGAATAATTGACGTTTGCAATCTGCGAGAGCCTACCCAATTCGTCCGAACAACCGGTGTTCCTGGCTGGAACTGGGCCCACCCTCGTGAAGGCTATTACGGAAATCCTCACGACGTGGAGACACTGTCTCCACCTGGTGAGAAAACCCTACGTGGCCTACCAACCCTAAAGTGGAAGTCACCTCCCTCCCGTTTTCCTGAAGGAAATGGACTAAAGTGGAAGTCACCCCCCTCCCGTTTTTCCTGAAGGAAATGGACTAAAGTGGAAGTCACCCCCTCCCGTTTTTCCTGAAGGAACTGGACTAAAGTGGAAGTCCCCCCCCTCCTTCCTGAAAGGACAGGACTAAAATGTAAGTCACCCCCCCTTCCTGAAAGGACAGGACTGAAGTGCAAGTCACCCCCCCCCTTGTGTAAAGACAAGACACCTACTAGGTGCAAGTGCAATGTTAAGGAAAAAGCTAACCTAAAAATAAGGTTACGTGGCAAAAAGCGATAAGAACCGCTAAACGATAACCGCTTCCGTACATGCAAACGTAAGGCGAAAGAGGATGTGGTAGCAGAACCAGGAGAATATGAGCTGGGAAGCGCCGGCCAGTCCTAAATAGAAACCTAAATAATCACCGTAGGCGACTTGGAAACTAACCGCAACCTACTCTACGACTAACCCTTACTCCAAATCAACAACGGCTTGTTGGAAAGGAGGGATAGAAAATAATTAACCATTGTATCCTAAGTAGATGTAATTGGCATGATTATTTACAACCAGAACCTTATTCTTTCTTCCTCTAGTGACTACGCTTAATAATTAACTTCACAGATATCGCCCTTAGTATGTAGTAAATGCTGTTCTTTAGAATATAAGATTTTTATACTCGCATTTTGTTTTCATGTAATATCATGGAGAGACCCTGAGATGAGGCACACTAGATACTCAACTTGGAGATCATGGTCAAACACATAAACGACCCGAAGATATGGCGTTCGGAATGGTCCTTCAACATAAGCCATTACGCTACGAGAAGGATACTAAATCAGCCGATCGAGCGGACCCTGACCAATAAGTTCCAGCCATTATGACGAGATCTGTGAAGGAATAGATACCTCCCCATCCTCATAGAATGGACTCCTTCACCAATAGATAGTTGTGTCAATTGATAAGTGTTGTGCCTCATGCTAGACTCATGTGTCCATGCCACGATGTTTCTTATTTCTCTTTTGTATCAGGTTAAGGTAATGGTAATGTAAGGAACTTAGCAGCAGACCACCTATACAAACCTTAAAAGGTGTCAACCATCGGGTCAACACTTTTTCTAAGAGGGAAGGGATGTAAACGGCCGAAAGTTTTCGCCCTAAATTCAATTACAAAATTTAATTCTAAATGCGAACCGTGTAAAAGGAATTTCAATTTAATCTTAACATAAACAAGTTCCCAGGCGAGTTAACCCAAACATCCCTCTTAAAGAACCATTTGATAACGCTAAGGTAAACAAATCTATCGTCAGCAAAGCTCGACTGTGAGAACGGACTCGACGCCCACGGGGCAGATAGCGACGGTCGAAATTAAGGTCCGAAATTACCTGAACGTTAGGCAACTAGTCACTTCGGTGCCCAAAATTTGCGTTCTAGTTAGAGTTTGCTCGATTGGCCAAGAGAGGCCAGCATTTCCTAAGGGGAGTTGGTTTACGTTTTGAATTGAGATAATACCGCGCGGAAGGAAGGAGTTGAAAAATCAAAATTTAATGTTCATCTTCCCTCCGAATAGATCGGACATTCCCTTCTGATAATTAACTAAACTTCATTTTCATTTTTATCTTGGTGTTACAGTCATCACCCTTATATATATAAAAATTTGTGTTTTTAACGCGATCCGCGAATAAAACCCCCTTTTGCATTAAACTTTAAAATCCGTGTCTGTGAGTGAACGTGCCAAGGGCCGAACCTTCCCCCCCAAGGAAAGGGCCGTCGAGCTTCCGCCCCCGGGATCAAGTTCCAGACACCCCTGCTGCTGGGTTCTCGCTCTACCCCGAACCCCCTATCCGGTAGGTGGATTTGTTAATTTTAACTAATTTGATGTGCATATCGTGTAATACTGCCCTCCAGGGTTTCTTTAATAAACCCTGCCTTAAGTTAGCACATGTCTTTTATTTTCAGTAGAATAGATTATGGTTTTAAGGTACACTTGCACAGTTCCAGCCCAAAGACTCACTTCCGAAGGGTTAATATTCGGCTATGTAATTTAATTAGGCATTATAGGGCCCGGAATCCCTTAAAAATCCGGTGGTGGCAGCAAATCTCGAACCGTTACTTTAATAAGTTTCTTTCCTAATTAGTTTCTTTTTGTGTGTTCAAACTCTTGCGAAATTATTTTGATTTAAAATGCTTAATTAAATTTTCTTTTAAAGAAATCACCACAGCCCTTCCTACAATATTCCGACGAAATTCTTTTATCATGTAATCCCGTATCGTACGAACACATTGAATCAAAATTAGCAAAATCGGGTATTCTTAAATTACTTATTGACACAGGTGCTAGCATTTCAATAATAAAAGCACAAAGCTTGAAACCAAAATTCGGTTAAATGTAAATAATAAAATTCAGTTTCGCGGCATCAGCAAGGACACACACACGGGAACATTAGGTACAACAAATATTTTAATTAATAATGTACCACATACATTTCATGTAGTATCCCAACCTACTAATATCCCTCACGACGGTATATTAGGTCACGATTATCTGAAATTCTCAAACTCGGTAATCAATTTCAAAACCAGGTCACTAGTTAATCCCCACGTGTCAATGCCTTTGTTCTACAGGGATATTCACATAAACCGTTCGTTAAAAGTTTTCAAGGTTGCAGTTCACATAGATACTTGAAATTTAAGGAGCAAGGGTTTTCCGTAGAGATCTCTTTAAATAAAATAAAATTGTCTTTGTACCACTTCCGGTTGTACCGGAAGTCGCTATCAACTCGCTTATTTTAAATGGAATGCTATATTTTTTATCACGTTTGTGAATTCTACATGTAAAAATATGGTAAGTTGCAATACATTTCCCTATCTCTAAAATGCATCATTTTTGAGATATTTTGAAATTTCTTAAAAATTTGGATTTTGCAATCTGATTTTCAAAAAATTATAACACAGCTATGATTGAAGCAATTTTATTTGTAATAGCTGATATTGTAGTTGAAGCTTTAAGGTTCTTAGAAATTCCATAAGCATAATCTATTAAGCTACAGGGTGTCTAAAACGCACCGCTCCCCTCGAAGATATTCAAACACAGAAAAATACTTTTTTTCAAATGGAACGACCAATATGTTAATACACCATCGTATGTGGAATTAAATGCTGTGTCGAACTATACTAGCGTTCCCTATACCTAACTTTAACAGTTTTTCAGTTATAAGATATTTTTGGTTTAATACATAAAAATTTACATTTATTAGGTTAAATATTTCTAATTTTGTTGATATAGTTATGAAAACAACAAACAATTGCATTTAACGTTTCCTGTTACTACAAATTTTAAGCAAAAGCAAAAAAAAGTTGAGAATCAAAATCAAAATTATTCAAACGCTGATATTTTAAATCTATTTTTTAAATTCATGAAGAATGATCTAAAATTGTTCAGAGCAGAGAATGTGTGTTCAATCAAATGTACCCCTCTTGTCTCCTATGAATAAAACACAGTTTGGAAAGTTTGAACCTAACTTTATACAACTTGGAAAAATAAAATGTACGAAGATCAGTAACAAATAACGAAGATAATTAGACAATGGTTTTAAAATACTTTCACGCTAATCCAGAGAATTGCAAACTAGCAGATATTTTATTCTTCAATTTAAAGTAATGAAATTCATACTTTTTCGTTTTATAAGATCACAAGCGTCCTAAGAGAAGGATGATTAAAGAACCATTAAAATTTGTGAATTTCCACTTGCCAAATTCTATTTTCTTTGGTTGACTACAAAATTTGTAGTAACAGTAATCGTTGTTATAATTTCCATGCTATCTTAATAAAATTAAAAATATTTGACCTATTAAAATTGTAGTTTTCTATGAATTAAATCGAAAATGTTTCATAACTCAAAAACTGTTAAAGTTAGGTATAGGGAATGCTAGTACAGTTCGACGCAGCATTTGATTCCACATACAATGGTGCATTAAAATATCGGTCATTCCATTTGAAAAAAAGTATTTTTCTGTGTTTGAATATCTTCGAGTGGAGCGGTGCGTTTTAGACACCCTGTAGCTTAATAGATTATGCTGATGGAATTTTTAAGAACCTTAAAGCTTCAACTATAATATTAGCTATTACAAATAAAATTGCTTCAGTAACAGCTTTGTTATAATTTTTTGAAAATCAGATTGCAGAATCCAAATTTCTAAGAAAATTCAAAATATCTCAAAAATGATGCATTTTAGAGATAGGGAAATGTACTGCAATTTAACATATTTTTACTTGTAGAATTGAAAAACGTGATAAAAAATATAGCATTCCATTTAAAATAAGCGAGTTGATAGCGACTTCCGGTACAACCGGAAGTGATACAAAGACAATTTTATTTTATTTAAAGAGATCTCTACGGAAAACCCTTGCTCCTTAAATTTCAAATATCTACGTGAACTGCAACCTTGAAAACTTTTAACGAACGGTTTATGTGAATATCCCTGTATATTAATACTCCTGCGGATTAAAAACAGGTCGTAGCACCCCGTAGCGTAACTCTTATCGAAATCGACGTCCTCAACCCTGAGATCAAAGAAGGAATAATTCCTGAAATTAAAATTTCTGACTCGATTTTCTTATGTAAAGCTATCACAAAAGTACATTCAAATTCCAAAGCTTACGCAACAATTTTAAATACCACTGAATCTAAGCAAATGATCGTCAAACCGTACATCAAATTAGAACCCTTACCTCCTGAAGCCGTCGTTCTCATTAATTCAATGACGCAATCCGAACGTATAGTCGGTTTAAAATCATCTCTTCGAGTAGACCATCTGAATCCCGAGGAACGAAATTCTTTATTAAGAATATGTACGAATTACCAAGATATTTTCCATTTAGAAGGCGATCAATTAACCTGCACAAATGCGCTTCTGCATGAAATCCCTACCGTCTCCGATGCGCCTATCTCCACAAAAACGTACAGATATCCTGAGGTTCACAAGGCCGAGGTAAACAGTCAAATAGATAAAATGCTTAAACAAGGCATAATCAGGCCCTCTGTTTCACCATGGTCATCACCATTATGGGTCGTATCTAAAAAGGTTAACGCATTCGGAAAAACTAAATGGCGAATTGTCGTTGAATACAGAAAACTTAATAATGTCACAGTAGGAGACGCTTACCCATTGCCTAACATTTCCGACATTCTTGATCAATTGAGCCATTCTACGTACTTTACAACCCTGGATCTTGCGTCGGGTTTCCATCAGATTCAAAATAAATCAAAGGATTGTGGAAAAACAGCTTTCTCTACCCCTACAGGCCACTACGAATATACACGCATGCCATTTGGGTTGAAAAACGCCCCTGCTACTTTCCATCGTCTGATGAACAATGTATTGACAGGTTTACAAGGTCTTCAATGCTTTGTCTACCTTGACGATATCGTTATTTACGCTAACTCCCTGCAAGATCATGAAAAACGATTGATAACAGTTTTCGACAGATTACGTAGCAATAATTTAAAACTGCAACCTGATAAGTGTGAATTCATGCGTAAAGAAGTTGTATATCTAGGCCATGTTATCTCTGATAAAGGCGTAAGGCCGAATCCCGAAAAAATTTCAATTATTAAAGAGTTCCCTATTCCTCAAAATCCTAAAGACATTAAATCACTTTTAGGGCTAGTTGGATATTACAGGAAGTTTATTGAAAATTTCTCTAAGATAACGAAACCCTTAACAAAATTGTTAAAAAAGGACGTACCTTTTCTTTGGACAAGCGAACAACAATTATCGTTCGACACATTGCGTGAAAAACTAATTTCTGAACCGATACTCCAGTATCCGGATTTCACACGCGAATTTCTTTTAACCACTGATGCGTCTAACTTCGCTATAGGTGCGGTCCTATCTCAAGGTAAAATCGGCGAAGATCTACCAATCGCATACGCATCAAGAACCTTAAACAAATCCGAGTGTAACTACTCTACAATCGAACGTGAACTTTTGGCAATAATATGGGCAACAAAACACTTTCGACCATACCTATATGGGCGTCATTTTAAGATCATCACCGATCACCGACCACTCACCTGGTTATTTTCCATTAAGGATCCGGGATCCAAACTAATTCGATGGCGGTTGAAGCTCGACGAATACGATTATGAGATTGTATACAAACCCGGAAAAATTAATTCAAATGCTGATTGCCTCTCACGTACTAAACCCGCTATAATGCATGCTACGGAATCAATGGAAACATACAAGGATTTTTGTGAATTCCAACAAATGTCAGGAACTTGCGAAAATTTGAACGTATACAAAACAAACATTGCAGTAATAGATACTAAATCCCCTGTAGCTTATTTCGTATCGACAGAGTTAGATGAATCTGAAATTAAAATTACGAATAATATTGACATCTATCGACAGAATCAACGCGAACTTTATTCTACAATTAAAATTTTATCGAAAACGATCGAACCGTGTATTTGTCATTAATACAATAGGATTATGCAAGAATAATATTTTTATTATTTAGATATATATTTCGGATTGGTGATACTTTTTAGTTGGGTAAGACTTTATAACTGTATAAACATTTTACAGATGCAAATTTGCTAAAGTTATTACTTAATGATTATAGTGTTTCATTTATTATAGGAATCATGTTCGCTGCCAACATACAAGTATATTTTACCTTCATTATCACTTTATTACTATTATTATTATTTTATGATAATTGAATCACTGTTTATAATTTTATATTTCTCTCGAGCCGGACATTTGTCATGCTACTTAAGTTAGCGTCGTTGAATGTGCGGTCATTGTGCACAGGATTTGAGGAATTTTCTGATGTAGTTTCAAATTATAGTTATGATGTGATTGCAGTGACTGAGACCTGGTTGCATGAGGACATTGATTCAGATATCATTGATATACCTGGTTATGATTTACTACGTAAAGATAGAATAGGGAGAGGCGGAGGAGTAGGTTTCTATGTTAGGAACCATTTACCGTATAATATTATTCATGTGGCAGTTAGTAACTTCATTGAACAATACTGGATTAGCTTAAAAATCTGTGGTAAAACTGTAGCTCTTGGAGTATTATATCGTCCTCCTAATACTAATGTCAACTTATCTCTTCAAGATCTTGAATCTTCATTCTCCTCTATATTAGTTACGGTTGATGAAGTGATATGTCTAGGTGACTTAAATATTAATCTCTTTAATCTGACTAATCTAATGTCAATAACTTTTTAGCTCTGTTAGATTCCTATGGTTTTGTTCAAATCAGTGATGAACCGACTAGAGTTACTAATTACAGTAGTACCTTGCTGGATGTCATATGCGTTAGCAACCCTGATTTTGTTGTCAATAAGGGTGTGATTGACATGCATTTCACTGATCATAGGCTCGTTTTTTGTGCTTTAAATTGCAATACTCCAGCTCCGAGATCACGTACATTTACTTGTAGAGACTTTAGGAATTTTAATCATCAGAGATTCTATGACGGTCTAGGTTCGATCCCTTGGGACAACATTTTTCATATTGTAGACCTTAATGATAAAGTTCAGTTTTTAAGTAACAATCTTCTAGCACTCTTTGATATTTACGCCCTTTTAAAGACTATAAGGGTGACTAAGGCACCTGCTCCCTGGCTCACGGATGTAGTGCGTAAAATGATTAAACTAGTAATAATGCTTTGAATAAATTTAAGCATTCTAAAAGGGATACGGATTGGAATTACTATAAGCTTTTACGAGATACTGTCACCACCTCTATACGTCAAGAGAAAAAAGCGTACTTAGAACATATATGCAGATAAAAAAATTTAAAACGAACTTGGCATACTTTGAGAACAATGGGAGTCACTAAAACGCAGTATCAAGAATATCTGCCTGACGCTTTCAGTGATCCTGATAACATAAACAATTTCTTTCTTGATACAGTAAATCAAATGAGTAATCCCGTTGATGTAAATACTTTATCTTACTACCTAAATAATGATATGATATGATAGTATTTCTATAGGAATGATAAAATTATGCCTTCCTTTTTTGACCAAATATATTGCCCATATTATAAATTATTGTTTTACTCATGGTGAATTCCCTGAAGCTTGGAAGCAATCCTTAGTTATACCCACTGCTAAAGTTAAATATGTTACTTCTTTTAATGATTTAAGACCAATTTCTTTATTACCAGTCTTATCAAAAATTCTTGAAAAGCTTTCTGTTAGCCAGATTAAGTCTTATTTAGACACATATAATATCTTATCTCCTGTACAGTCGGGTTTTAGGACGGGCTATAGCACGAGTACAGCCTTACTTAAAGTTAGTGATGATATCTTAAAGGCTTCAGATAAAGGTGATTTGACTGTCCTTGTGTTGATCGACTATTCTAAGGCTTTTGATACCATCAATGACTGATGTGTGCAAAACTTCATTTTCTCGGTTTTAGTGATCTTGCTGTGCATTTCATAAATTCGTACTTAAACAATAGGACACAGGCTGTTTTCATTAATAATTCAAAATCTTCCTTCCTACCTGTAACATCAGGAGCTCCTCAAGCGTCGATATTTGGACCACTTTTGTATTCTCTGTATACCTGTGACTTTTATTCACAAATAAAATCTTGTTCTTTTCATTGCTATGCAGATGACACCCAATTATATTTTAGCTTCAAGTTGGCAGATTAAATACTGCTTCTATTTTAGTTAATGAAGATATTCAGCGTTTAATAAATATTTCTAATAATCATTCACTTCATATAAACCCTATAAAGTCTTCAGCTATTATATTTGGCAATGTTAAAGATCGTCAGAGGGCCATAGACAATATGAACCTAAATATCAATAATAGTCTAATTCCGTTTTCTAAAACGGTTAAATGTTTAGGTGTTACTCTTGATGAAAATCTCAGATTTTCTCGCCATATTAGTAAATTAATACAAAAATCCTACTCTTCACTAAAATACCTATACATGAACAGGCAATTTCTTCCTACATCCTTGAGAATTCAACTATGTGATTCACTTATTTTATCCCTATTCAATTACTGTGATTCTGTCTATGGCCCTTGCATAGATCTTACAACTAGTCAGAGGATAGAGAGAATGCAAAATTCTTGCCTTCGCCTTATCTATGGTCTGAGGAGAAGTGACCATGTGTCACATAAACTTCATGATGCTAACTGGCTTAATATGGCTAATAGAAGACTTCTTCATAGCGCTAACCTAGTTCATAAGGTATGCATCACTTCGTCTCCCCCGTATCTTAATTTACTTTTAACTCCAAGATCCATGTTTCATGATAGACATCTCCATCGTATGAGTGGTTTACGTATTCCACTTCACAAAACCTCACTTTTTGAAAGGTCCTTTTCTTATGCTGCCGTTGAAATTTATAATTCAGTGCCTCGTGAGACTAGGTCACTGCCACTTGCTTCGTTCAAGAGAAAATGTGAATACCTCTTTTCCCTGCAACGATGACTAATTGTTCAGTTTTGGTTGTACCGAACTTATTTATCTGCTTATAGGTATATGTATTTCATGTAAATATTTATCTATGTTTATCAATTTGTAGCTAATTAACTTGGTTGGGTGGTAGAGCAGCTTAGCTGAACCCCGCCAAGTAAATAAAGACGTTTATTGTTGTTATTATTATTATTATATCAGGGATTTGGAAAGTCCTATACACCGTGATACAAAGCGAAAAGTTTATATGAATAGGGGGTCTTAAGTGCATAGTTTTTAGGATAAAATTAATTGAAGATGCACATGTAAAAAGGTTCGTTGGCACTGGAATAACTGACCTAAGTCACAAAATCATTTACCCTTGAATAAAAACGCCTGTGTTTACAACTTTTCCGAGAAATTTATGAGGGTAATTCAATTATTGCAGACACGTGTTTGGGAATGCAGATAAAGTGATTCACAAAATTTTTAAGCCCAGCTTTATTTTATCAGTGCATGTTAGTTCATGGTAAGATGCGAAAGACTTCATTAAATTGTGCGTCAATTAACTTTTTAATTTAGTTAGTGAAATTAATTGGATATTTACTATTCCATCATGGCTGCATACAGCAATCAAGAATTGACGGATATGATTTTAATTTATGGTGAATGTCATTTAAATGCGAATGCTGCTGCAATGCTTTATGCAGTGCGTTTTCCCGAAAGAAGACATCCGTCTGCTAGGATATTTTTACGCACGACGTACAGACTCCGCGAAACGGGTTCATTCCTGCCGCGCTATCGACAACGCGGACGTATCAGAGGTGACAACAGATTAGAAGTGACTGAGGAGATACTCCAACGTATCGAAGAAGACCCAACAGTAAGCTCTCGTACTCTAGCCCGACAATTGAATGTGCCACAAACAACCGTGTGGCGAATTCTTCACGAAAATGTCTTTCATCCTTTCCATTATCAACGCGTGCATTCTCTTGAACCAGCAGATTACCCTCAAAGACTGATTTTTAGTAGATGGTTATTACAAAAAATAAACCAAGAACCGCTATTTCCCGGTTACATTCTTTTTACAGATGAAGCGTGCTTTACGCGAGCGGGAATGTTTCACGCAATAGTCACGTCGGGTCAACAGAAAATCCACATGCGCGGCGTAGTACACATTTTCAAAGACAGTTTTCCGTCAACCTGTGGGCGGGAATAGTCAACAATTTTTTAATTGGACCTTATGTACTACCTCAACGATTGACCGGAGAAGTTTATTTGGAATTTATCCGCAACACGGTGCCAGAACTGCTTGAAGAAGTTCCTCTGCAGATACGACGGGACATGTGGTGGTTACACGATGGAGCACCTCCCCATTTCCAACGTAATGTGCGGGATTTTTTAACAATTCGCTTTGGGAATCGGTGGATCGGGCGCGGTGGGCCAGTAGCTTGGCCTCCGCGGTCTCCCGACCGCAAATGAACATGTAATTTCTTTTTTGCGTATACTCATCCGTTAACGAATTTTCTTTTTTTTGTGAATCGAATATACGTCGACGAACGTCGTCGTTTGTACTAGGTTAAGGATAATTTCTTTGCTTGTTCTGGCCAATTTAAATCAGAGTAATGCGAAGTTCGGATCCGACAAAAGTCATTGTATTTTGTAAAGCGTTTTTCATGTCGTGAAGCGACTATTTATTTCTTTTACTTTTGTTTATGAATTGTTTAATAAATCCAAAGTGTTTTGGACGTAACGTGTTTTCTTAATTTTTCACATTTTTTTCCCCCGTTCAAAAAAATTAAGTGGCGCCTATTTTGGATTGGCCTTCGCGCTTTGGATTCGAACCCCCCGTCCCACTGAAGCTGGCTGGCAACACCGGAATATCCCGCTCCGGTGTATAAACTTATGCCTATCTGCACAGGTAGGTAGCATAAATTTATTCTTTGCAGATTCGTACTTGCATGGCTTTAGTGAATACGTCCCTAACGGGTCGGATACTTATTATGAATCACGCTGTATATTTCTTCGACAACGTAAATTTTAAAAAACGTTATAGATTTTCAAAAGAAACCGTAATGGATGTATTAATGCCGTTTGTCAAAGAACAAATTGAAAGACCTGCGCATAGATGTTTGCCTATAACACCATTGTTGTCGCTTTTGGTTTGTCTGCGATTTTAAGCGAATAACACATAGGCGATTTCGACCACGATCACGATAGCGATAGCGATGGCGATCAAAATTACAATGTATCGCCAAGTCGCAACAGTATGTGCGAACTCATTTCTTTACTAGGGAGCGTTTAATCGCCATCGCTATCGCTATCGTGATCGTGGTCGAGATCGCGTATATGTGTCCAAGGCTTTATGCAACAGGAAGCTTTCAAGTAAAACTTTTTTACTTCTTTCAATAATATGAAAAATTAATGGAATAAATGTTTACAGGCTGTATGTGGTGATCTACAGGGACTTGCACAAAGTACTGTTTCGCGCATTGTAGCTAAAGTTTCATCTTTGATTGCAAGAAGATTACCTGTATACATAAAATTCCCAAATAATGTCCCAAGAGTCAATGCGCGTTTACCAATCGTTTTTTAATATTGCCAATTTTCTCCAAGTTATTGGTTGTACTCATATACCGATAAAAAGTCCTGGAAGAGAAATGGCAGAAGTATACAGAAAAGAAAACGAACATTTCCATTAAATGTTTAAGCGATTGGTGGTCCAAATTTAGAAATATTTGATATCGTAGCAAGTTGACCAGGCCGGGAGCACGATTCAATGATTTTTAATAATGGTGCTGTAAAAACACGATTTGAAACAGATAATTTGACTGGTGGTTACCTTCTTGATGATAGTGGATATCCATGTTTGCCGTATTTAATGACGCCACTACTAAATCCTACCAACGAATCGGAGAATAGGTATAACCGTTCGCACATTAGAACCCGGAGCACCGTTGAGAGGTTATTTGGAATTTGGAACAGGCGATTTCCTTGTTTAAGTCGTGAATTGAAAAACAAATTAGAGAAGATTCCGGCATTATTGTAGCTTATGCGGTGTTGCACAACATTGGCTTTAGTGTTTGAGATATTGTTTACGAACAAGAAATTATAAACTTCGAAGACGAACATAATAACCAGCGTCTTCATAACGTAGGAATTGGGCATGGAGTTCGTCGAGCTTTAATTCAAAGACTGTTACGGGCTCATTTCAAGTTAAAACTTTGCATCTTTCCATCCGCAAAAGTCTATTTTTATAGGCCCCATTTTGGCCTCGAGTCCGGCTCTGACTATCGTTTTTGCAGATGTCTTTTAAAATTTTACAATTTTTCCGAACCGATCGTTTATTAATTACTTGTATCAGATTCTGTTTGTTCCCCAGAGTTTGTTGAATGAATTTCAAGTCTCATCTCAACGGTTTTACTTAATTATTCGCATTTTTAACTTTGTATTCATTTTTTGTTGTAAACAGCTGATTTCCTCGTTTCCGTTGCCACCTTATTTCTGGTAACTCCGAGGGCACTTGTACGTACCCTTTTCTAGGCATTTTTATTTTCTTAAGTCGTCACTCTGCGACGATCGCTGGTTGCGCCTCCTTCTTGCACGTTATTTCAGTAATTATTTAGCCTTTGTCTAGAAAAGCTGCGTCGTTGCTCTCTCGCTATTAGCTGTATAGCGGTGGTTTAACCTCACTTAACCATTCTGGCTGATGCAAGCGTGTTGAAGTGTTTACATTGAAACTTCAGGCTTTTACTCAAGTTATATTTTCTGAGGCTGATCGATCCAATTTTCTGTTTTTGGATTTCTGTAATTACGCGGATTGATTCGTAAGCAATTTACTTTTCTTTTTCTGAAACGATACCAGTTATCGTATTTCCATTATTTTGTAGGCGAGTTTTGTATACCTTAAGCGGTTTCCAGCTTTATATCTTCTTCGGCCTTCGTTCGTTTACGGACAGTAGCCACGTGCTCTTGAGTTGTCATCGGCGCTCTTTTGAGTTCGTCAAGTCCTTGGACCGAGTTCTGCTCCGACTCCTGCAGACCTAAGTACCTCTCAGCTTAAGGCACAGCTTATGAGTTTGGCTGACTCCATGAACTCGCTGTGTGGACACTAACCCCAGGTCCTGGTTTGCCGATGTTAAGGTAACTTCCAACTTAATCTTTGCGCAGTGGATTTTCCATGTTAATTATCAAGACGTTCACATTATTATTGAAATATAGATTTGATTTACTTATTAATATTCAATTTAAATAATTTAACTTATTTTGTAGAACATTACTTTACGTCACTGATTTTTTTCTTGTTATTGCTTTGCAATTCACTTTAAACTTTTTCACATGTTGTCAATTACTGTGAGACGAGGAAAATTTTCTGAGTACGTACCGAACCTTTATGTCTTTAAATGACTTTAAACCATTGTTGAATTTAAATTACGATCAAGTTTACTTATTTTTGTTGTCAACGTTTTAATATTAAATTCTGCTCTGTTTATTACTTTATAATATTTTTGGAAACTGTTGTCTGGACACGTCCACATTGTAGTACTGAAGTTATTAATGTTTGGATGTTAATATACCTTAGGTAATCACTTCAGTTGGCGTCCTTTACCGATATTTATTTTAATATACGTTTTATCACCTTTCGTGGTTTTTCTTATTGCAAGAATTCTCCTTCCACGCCCTAAGCTCTACCGATTTAGATTTTTCCCTGAGCTAACCATAGGTATTGCTCGCTGTGTCCGTTCACTGTCGACAGCAGGCTCCCCACGGAGAATTCGGTGTACGCAGGTAGGTCCCGCTCAATATATGTACACCTCCAGCTACGGGTATCGAATGGTACACCCCAAGCGAAATACCCCGTTACAAGATATTTTATTTAATTTTAATAATTTTAAATAATTTATTGTAGATTGATACACCTTTTATTTAAATAAATCTATACATATTTTTAATAAGAACACATCGCGAATAATCTTTTAATTTTTTTCTACTTCCTTTTGTTTCAAAAGAAGTTCAGTAATGGCTATTTTTTTTCAATCTTTGCTTTTTCCAACAGTTCTTTTTCTTTTTCTATTCTAATCTTATGCAATTCTTCCATGTGCTGTTTTTCGAATCTGCGGACGACGGTCTATGTTTTTGTTACCATAGTACGCGCAGCGCCAGAAGAATGCGCCCGCCAGCGGTTCGCCGTGTAGGGACTCTGGAACCGGGCATCTGGAAGAGCGCTGGCGACGCGCTATCTGGCGACTCGCTAGCGCTAGGGGTTGGCGAACGACTCTGGATACCTGGTAAATGTTGCATAGAAAGTGGAGTAACTCTGGTTTTTGCACAAAGTAATCTTACTTGAATATGATTCGATGCATTTGTTGATTTCATATAAACACTAGCCCCGTACGCTTTATTACTTGCATCTGAAAATGCATGAATTTCATTAAATACAGAATTAGAACAACAAATCGGACGATCAATATGTATATCATTTAAACAAGGCAGCTCAACAATTAGCTTACTCCACTTTGTTTTTAATTCGTGTGGCAATGGGTCTTCCCATGATGATTTTATTTTCCATAAATCTTGCAAAATCATTTTTCCAATAATGATACATGGACTGAGGAGTCCTAACGGATCAAAAATGCATGCAATTTAAGATAAAATTTCTCTTTTTGACATAAAATTAGATTCTATTGTGGCACTGATGTCATAAATAAGTTTATCTTGCTTGCATGACCAAGATAAGCCTAAAATTTTTGTGCTCTCCTCACCTAATTGAACTATTTTGTCAGGTGATTCAACTACTCCAATTTGACCTAATATGTCAGGATGATTTGATTTCCATTTCCTCAATTCAAATTTTCCTAAGGTCAAGATGTTAATGATTGATTTACAAGACTCTATAGCCTCTTCTTTTGAAGCGAAACTATGTAAAAATCGTCAACATACACAGAGTTTCGAATAATATTAGCTGCTGCTGGATTAGAGTCTTGTTGACAATCAGCTAAGTGAATTAAACAACGAATTGCTAAAAATGGACTTGAGGTCATGCCGTATGTAACAGTGTTTAATTGATACGTGTCAAGTGATTTGTATGGATCCGAACGCCAAAGAATTCTTTGCAATGCTCTCTGTTCAGGATTGATAAGAATCTGACGATACATCATTTTTACATCTGCACTTACAACATATTCGTGTTGTCGGAAACGCATTAATTGATAACAAATCTGATTGTATAGTAGGTCCAATCATCTGTAAATCGTTCAAACATACTCCCGTTGTAGTCGGTGCTGAAGCGTCGAAAACTACTCGCAGTTTTGTTGTGGAGCTACTTTCTTTCAGTACTCCGTGATGCGGCAAAAAATAGGAAGGTTTCTTTAAAACGTCTGTTTCTTTGACTTTTGACATATGTCCTAAAGATTCATATTCTGCCATAAATTCAACATATCTCTCTTTAAAAACTGCATTCTTTTTAAATTTAGATTCTAATGAATTAAATCTACCTTCCGCCAATTTTCGTGAGTCTCCTAACGATTGTGTGGAATCTTTCAAAGGTATTGTGACTACAAATCTCCCATCAAAGTCTCTAACCATGTGTTCTAAAAAAATGGGATTCGCAAATTCTTTCTTCTTCAAATTTAAAATTTTTATCACTACAATTTTCAATTTCCCAAGAATTGCGTAATTGTTGATATATATCATCTGTCGTAATTGCATTACACATAATCGAGTGGTTTGTGAGAAATTTGCAGTCAATCTTACCAGATACTATGTACCCCAGCTTTGTTTTGTGTAAATGTGGATGTATAGATGGATCGTAACATAAAAGTTCCCAAAATAAATCAACTCCTATCAAAAGATCGATTTGCTTTGACTTATAGAAATGAGGATCAGCTAAGGGAATGTTTTGTGGAGGTTGCATGTTACAAAAATCTAATGTTTCACAAGATTGATTTGCTGTAATTTTAGGAATAACTAGAAATGATAATGTTGCTTGTAAATCATTTATCTTTGAATGAATTGATGCTGTTGTGCCTTCAAAAATTTTTGTTTTTGAATCATTAATTCCAATAACTGGTATATTGATACGTTTTGTAGGTAGTTGGAGTTTGCGACATAAGTGTGTAGATATAAAGTTTGACTGAGAACCTGAATCCAAGAGAGCAGTACAGTCATGTAATTCTCCACCGTTGCTTTTAATTTTAACAATTGCAGTAGGTAATATTTGAAATATCTGACCTGAATGACTATTATGATTTGTGAGTGTATGGTGTGTATTCTTGTCATGTTCAATTTGAATTTGATGTGTTGGCAAAATTTCATTATCATTGCTTGCAATTTTTTCTAAATGCAATAGTGTATTATGTTTTTTGGAACATTTGCGACATCTACTAGAACTTTTACAGTTAATAAATATATGACCTACCCTCAAATAATTGAGACACCGCTTATGTTTTTTAATTTCTCGTATTCGGGATTCTACTGGTAGCTTTAAAAAAACATTGCATGCGTAAAGGTCATGCATTTCCTTGCAAAATGGACAACTAAATTTATTTGTCGTCTGAGTTAAACTTACATTTTGTTGTCGATTTTGCTTGAATGAATTTCTAAATTGATTGTTTTCCATTGAAGTATTTGATTGTGTTTTCTAATCTTTCCAGTAAGTGACACCTTTTTTCCAAAAAACTAATAAGATCCTCGGTTTCCGGAAGATCATTAATTTCCACCAATTGTTTTTCCCATTCTCTCTTCGTAATTTGATCAAGCTTTTCTATTATCAGATAAATTATTAAACTATTCCATTCTTTAACAGATTAGATTACTTTGTAAATTGTCTAACAATTGCCGTAAACTATTGAAAGATTCCTTTATGCATTTTGGAATGGATATGATTATGTATTCTGAGATTCTTGTCTTCATATCTTTTTACAAATTCCAAGTTACAATACAAACAATACAAGTGTCAATACAAACTGTGAAGCTTTAAATAAATTATCATCAATCAATAATTGAATAATAACAAAATGAAATGAAAGATGTGTTGACTTACTGCTACCACTAAATGCACACCCTTTTTCTGTAAATTGCGTCTATCGATGTCAACTGCTTGATGTTGTATACTGCTTGATGACTTGAACTTAATTTGACGGATGATTTCCCTTCCTTCACAATTTTCTTCTTTTTTCTTATGTTCTTCACTAGCGGCAATGTACCGTTGCGTATATCTACCCACAAATCTTGCTTACGTACACCTCAACCGTTGCGAATATCTACCCACAAATCTTGCAACTTGCTCTGCGTCAAATTTCAATTTCTGCACCTGCTTTTTCAATCCGGCTCGAACTGGACCAAATTTTTATGTTTGGTTTATAAATGAAAAACCGTCACAATGATGATTCTGTTTCAATTTAGTGGACTGTATGTTGTAAAATATTTAACGCAGAACTCTTTTTCAACGAACCTGTTTTATTTTTATTTTGTATTGATAACAACAACTTGTTTTCCAAAACTACTACATACTAGTAATAATAAAAACGTGAACTTGATCTTGAATCCAAACACTCGCAGGTATCAAAATTAGCTTGTTTAATTGATTCTACATTGAGGAACTCCTTGAATTGATCTCACATTTACACAATTAAGAATTCTACGGAACTCATACAAAAGCTTAATAACTGTTATTTATCACCAGATTGTAAACTCATTTCTCTCGACGTCACCAATCTTTTTACTTCTGTACCTATCACAGAATGTCTTATCTTGGTCAATATGCTATTAGTTGATAGTAACCTGAACGACGATGAAGTACAATGCCTCATTGAATTATTGGATTTGGTACTTAAACAAAATTTCTTTCAGTTCAACAACAAATTTTATACCCAAAAGGATGGACTTGCTATGGGATGCAATCTTTCCCTGCTTGCTGATATTTTTATGAATTATCTCGAAACTGAATTTTTTAAATCAGGGAATACTTTAGCTAATAATATTAAATTTTACGCTAGATACGTGGATGATATCTTGATCGTTTGGCAGGGTGACGTTGCTTCTGCTTCCCTACTGTTAAATCATTTCAATACCTAAACCAAAACATCAAATTTACTTTAGAAGTCGAACATGATAATAGTATTAACTTTCTCGACATTACTATAACCAGATTTTTACATTCATTTTCTTTTAAAATTTTTAGAAAACCTACCAATACTGATGCTGTTATTAATTTTAACTCTAATCACTCTACACAACATAAACTGTCTGCTTTTGTAGCTTTTTTCCATAGAGCTTTTTCTGTACCCATGAATTACACCAATCCTTCAAATAGCTTACAATAATGATTTTCCTACAGGTATTATTAAAAAACTTTATCACAAAATTCGTAATAAATTAATTAATAAATCCGTTTATCCTACTCAGCTGGACATTTCTTCGGTTTCGAATTTCTCTTATGCTAGTATACCTTATTTAGGTACTATTTCTGATAAATTAAGAAAATCTCTTAACCACCTTGAAGACGTTAAAGTTACTTTTTCAAATAATTCTAATATTTTGTCTTTTCTTAGTAAATACCAAGGATAAAGTTGATTTCATGAGGAAGAGTGGTGTCTATTCCTTGAAATGTGGTGATTGTAATTCTATATACATAGGCCAAACAGGTAGATGTTTGTCTACTCGTTTAAATGAACACTTAGCTTCTGCTAGATTGGGCAAAACCAATTCAAATTTTGCTAACCATATCATTGAGACTGGACATAATAATACTGCCAATCATGAGATCAAATTGATCCACCAATTACCCAAAAGTCTTAAACTCAACATTGCAGAAATTTTAGAATTTTTTTTACACGAGAAGAACAGTGACGTCACTTTGTTAAACGATCAGAACCAGTTTTCTCATCTTAACTTTTTTGAATCCATTAATTGGAAAAAATTTAAAGAATTTGTTGGCCTCAATTTTCTCTCTTTTTCCATATTCTCGAAAGTGATTGGTATTTTAACTTTTATTTTAATATCTTGAGTTTTAACTTGTTTGTGGTGTAACTTCCAGCTTTTTAGCTGTTTACAATTGTGATATACGATTAGTTCGTTTCAAATTTCCAAAATTCTGTATTTACTAAGCCTTCTGCTTCGGTTTGTCATTTCTACCTTACTTTTCAAAAATAATTTAGTTTATTTCACTTTAGTTTTCAAAAAATTTTGTGGCCCTCCTGGGGATTTAACTTTGTCGCGCTGTCTTTTGACTTTAGTTTAGAAATGGCTACGCTTGCGGATTCGACTTAAATAGGTTTGTAATTAATTTTTCTACTTTTTAGCAATAATTTCATAAGTATTTTTTAAACTTTGTAGTTTTGATAATAGAATTTGTTCCGAAACATGTCAACTAGTCAACTTTAGTCAATTTTGTCAGTGTGATGATTAATTAATAAACAGACTTGGAAATTTAACCTAGAATTTATAGTGACTCGAGGCTTCTTTTCGACAATAATTTTTCAAAATTCAAATATTTTTACTTCCTCGGTATGTGACCGTGGTATTAGAATTTTGATATATGCATTTTGAGTTTGGTAAGCTCTATGAAGTTTCAACTTTATGGTTATAATTTATTTCCAAAAATAAAAGGTTAAAAACCAAAAAATTCTAATAGTAGTAAAAACAATATTTCTAGTAAAACAAATATTAGAAATAAAGTTATATAACATGATATCAGTAAAAAGCTAAGCTTAAGTACTATCCATTTCTGAAATAAAAAATAGGTCATATAGGTCAGATATCTGCTCTCTAAGAGCAGATTTGGGTTTCCGTGACAGAGAGAAAAAAGCACTAAAACTATTCGAATACTTCAATGTCATACCTACTCGTGATGTTACATATAATTGCCCAAGGTGTGATGGAACGGTGAAAGCTATTACGGACTCTGTAAGGGGACATGGATGGAGATTCCGATGTACACGTCGCGATGTATCCTACTCAGCTCTACAAAATACCTTTTTAGAAAACGCGAAGTTAGGTAACAATTTGATTTATTTGTAATTTATTACTGGTGTCTACGAATTTATTTTTGCAGAACCCGATTTAATCACAATATTAATCCAATATTGGTTAATAGAAACCCCAGTAACTAAAGCAATTCTATGCACTGGAGTAGCTAAAGACGCAGCAATTGCTTAGTATGGCTATTTTCGTGATGTTGCAAGAAAAGCCGCATGGCATGCCTATGAGCCAATTGGTGGACCCACCGACGTTGTAGAAATTGATGAGACCCATTTATTCAAAAGGAAATATAACGTGTATACGTATATACAAAAGGATAGCATTTTAGATTTTTTTAAACATGACATTTTTGTCAGGCGATAGTCAACTTCTTTTTTCAAATGGCGGCAGATATTCTTTTTACTCAGTTTGATAGAGATTTATTTTTGGAATTCAACGATTTATTGCAACTTGATATTTTTTTGTAAAATGTTTTCGAGAAATGGAAATTGCTTTTTAATAAAATTTTCAAGTATGCTTTGGCTTCCTATCAAATTGCATGAAATAGTAACTGTCTTTTACGATTTAAGTATTTATCTGTCAACTTGTTTTCATTTATTCTTGTTTGTATTATTTGTTACCGTCTTGTTATTATTTTGTTATACCATTATTATTTAATTATGGATAACAATCAGTTAACTGATATGGTGCAAGTGTTGTTCGAGTGCCACAAAAATTCTGGTCAAGCTGAGCGCCTATACGCAGCTCGCTTTCCTAATAGAGAAGTTCCTAACCGTCAGAAATTTAGAAGACTTGAAAGAAATTTAAGAAATCAGGGAGCTTTTAAGAAACCCAAGAAACAGCAACGTCAATTTCCTGACAATGTAGAGTTAGATGTCTTTCTTAGTGTTCAAGAAAATCCAAGAACTTCAACTCGGGAAATTGCACATAACATTTTACATCAAAGGACACCGTTCACAAAATCATAAAAAAATACAAATTTAAACCGTATATCTCCCAAAAAGTACAAGCATTGTATGAAAACGATCAAAATCGACGACATCAATTTTGTGTTTTCTATTTAAACATGTTGCGTCAAAATGGACTTTTTTACAGAAATAATATCTGGTCGGATGAATGCACTTTTAATAATAATGGCATTTTTAACAGAAAAATTCACCGTTATTGGAGTCAACAAAATCCGAGAGTTACAGTGGACACCAATCGGCAACATAGATTTCCTGTAAATGTATGGTGTGGTATTTTTGCTCACAGATTGATCTAACCTATTTTCATTAATGGTACCCTAGATCAGAACAAGTATCATCAGCTACTAACTACCAATTTGGACAACTTTACGCCGCTCGACTTTTGGTTATGGAGCTATGTTCAAGACCGTGTTTATTTAACACCGCCCGAAAATGAGGATATTTTAAGATGGAGAATTATTCGCACTTGTCACGAGATACCTCTCAATTTAATCTTAAATGCAATACAAAGGGTAACTAGAAGCTGTCAGCTATGTATTGAACAAGACGGGGGGGCATTTTGAGCAATATTTACACAGTTCATTTTTGTTTAAAAAGCGAAATTATTTCCCTACAGTAAAGTTGAAATTAAACGTTTTGGCGAGAGTTATTCGCCTATAGCGAGGAGGAGATGATTAAGTGGGTTCAAAAAGCGCATCGTTACCACGTCGTATTTGGTAAAAAAATTAAACGTGTTCGAAAGACCTAATCGACGGTACAGACTAAGATTCACTTATGTCCGATTTCTCCAAAGATAATTGACACTATCACTCGGATTAATTCTGAGTCATTTATAAGAAAATAATAGGGTAAATTAGAGTAAACCGACGGCTATTCTCAATCCGCGTTGGACAAATGGAACATTAATTTTTCCTCCTTCGATTTTACGATTATATGATTTTCTTCTTTGGAACCTTTAATTTGAGTAACCGCACGGTGAGTTTCACTTTTCCGAAAGTTTTTCGATTACCTCCCCCCCCCCCCCCAAATTTGATATTTCGAAATCGACTTTTAAATAATTGAATTCCGAAAATAAATCGCTATCAAACTGAGTAAAAAAAATATCTGCCATTTGAAAAAAAAAAGTTGACTATCACGTGACAAAAATGTCATTCTTAAAAAATCTAAAATGCTATCCTTTTGTAGTATTTTTAAACTACTCTTATGTGCTTTTTGAATTAATGAAATCGGATTATTAATAACAGAGTTATAGTGTCGTGCGTTTTTCATAAGACAGACGGTATAATAAAACGATCCCAATTTCGACTGATATAGGTGCTTTATTACTATCGATAGTTTAAAACAATCAAATAAATTTTGTGAATGAATTATTCAAGAGTACCTACTATTCTTATTATTATAAAAATTTTTGTACAAATCGGTTTTGATCAGCGGATTCCCCGAGTAGGCTCTGTACAGCTGTTTCAGGCCTAGTTGGGCCTTCGTCAGCAGAACCATAGCCCGAGAACTCCACTGCAAACCAAACCGATATGTCCTATGGTTATTCGCCAATGCGATGTGAAAGTAATGGACATTTAAGTCGCTACTTAAATGTCCATTACTTTCACATCGCATATAGGCTATACATTCCTGACGGAATTGGAGCCGCTCAAAGATGAGCTCTTTTGACCTTGATTACTCTTAGTGGGTGGTAGGTCACTCCTCTCCACTTTTTTCTTTCTACCTTTCTATAAATTTTTGTGCTTCTTTGCCTCTTCTATTATCTTCTTCCATTCCTTCCTGTTTATTATCTTTTTTTCTCCATTCTACAATTTCCATTCTTTTAATGTCCCTAATAACCTGGTCTTCCCATCTCATTTTCGGCCTTTCCTTTGGTCTATCTTCAGGTGGTTTCCATTTTGTTATTTCCTTTATTATGGTATTTTCTTCTCTTCTATACAGGGTAAGTTTTTTTCGATGTTTAGCATAGGGATCTCGGAAACCAACAGAACTAGAGAGACGGTTAAATGGGGAAAGATTTGTAGTTTTAGGAGCCCAGTTTAATGCAGCTCTTGCTTTTTTCTTAAAGTTCATGGCTGGCTAGATATTTCGAAAAAACTGATTTTTTTATAAATTCGTTAAATGCATACAGCTCGGTTATTCTTGATTTTAGAGAAAAGTTGTAAAAACAAAAGTTGTACAGAATTATGTTCTTAATTAAACAGTCGAACTAAATTTTCCATATAAACTCTTGTTTTTCAGTTATGACATAAACTTCAGATTTTTTAAATGGAAAACATAGTAGGCCATGAATGAATAAAAAATGGCCTTTTTTACCTTTCCAACGAAGTAACATTCGATATGGTTATTAAAAAAAAAACGACGGAGATACGGCATTTTTCTCTTTCGAAATTGTTAATATGGTTGGCCATGGAAACAAAAGTTTATTGACAAATGCAAATTATATCACTTTGACGTTTATTACCACCAATTTTCACTTAATAAGCAATAGGTTTGTCATTGAAATGAATTTTTCAAATCAAGAAAAGCGCGATATGATCGAGTGTTACATTCAGTGCCAAAAAAATGCCATCCATGCTCCACAACATTTTGACCGCTATTTTGATCGTCGCCAGCCTACACTGCCTACATTTAAAAGATTGTATGACAATTTGGGAGAATATGGTTCCTTCTGTAAATCTAGGAACAGAACCAACTCAACTAATGAAGCTGCTGAGATAAATGTTCTAGCGTATGTAATGGAAAATCCATCAACTTCAACCCGACAGACTGAAACGGAAGCAGGCACATCACAACGCACTGTTATGCGGATATTGCAAAAGCATAAGTTCCATCCTTATAAATTATCGATTTCGCAAACAATGCATCCAGGTGATAATGGTCGGCGTATTGAGTTTTGTTCGTGGTTTAGAGATAAATGTATAGGCGACGCACAGTTCAAATTTAAAGTTCTTTGGACAGATGAAACCCGATTTACAAATTGTGGAATGTTCAATAGACACAAAGAGCATCTCTGGTTAAAAGAAAATCCACATCATGTTGAGCAAAGAAGACCACAAATTAAATTTGGATTTAATGTTTGGTGCGGTATCATTGGATCAACAATTCTCGGTCCATACATTTATGATACCTTAACCGGTGACCGCAGTAGTAGGGATAGGCCGATTCTGGAACCTCCTCCGACCTTGACGGAAAAATTCAAGGTCAAGGTCGGAGGAGGTTCCAGAATCGGCCTATCCCTGACGTGACCTTCGCCATAACCTTGACATGGAGGAGGTTCCAGTTTCAAGGTCAAGGTCGGAGGAGGTTCCAGAATCGACCTACCCCTGACCTTCACCATAACCTTGACGCGGAGGAGATTCCAGAGTCAGATAACCTTAAAATGGTGTTGAGGTCAGAGGAGGTTCTAGTGTTGATTTCTGCTTAGTGACCTTGTGGTTGGAGGAGGTGAGGATTTAAATTAGTATTACCCCCACCTAAAATCTTGTTATATAAGGCCGTTAATTTGTGAATTGATTCAGTTGTTGCAGAACTGTGAGTCGTGTTATATAAAGTTAATAGTGTATCATCGATCTATATAAAAGTAAGTTTATTATATTTTTCTAATCATATATAATTCTTATATTTTTTATGTATTTAATAGTGACGTCTAAACAAATGGAATATTTCCTGAAGCAGAAGAAAAGACACGTGGATGATCAAGGTGATGATGTACAGAAGAAAAGATTTCTCACGATTTCTCAAAGATTTCTCTCTTAGCGAGAAAGCACCTTCAGAGATATCAGAAGTAAGGGAAGTGGCTGATGTGGACCAATTACCATTGTTAGCTCAAAGTGTATATTTTTTAAATAAGAGCCGCACGAAGTGGGTTTGTGTGGGACTGTGTGCCGAAACATTTTTTGATCCTGTAATACGCATTATGGGTACTAAAAGGCAGAGCATATCGTTTTTAGAAGAGGAATGGAAACAATTCTGTTCTTATAACTACACATTAAAATCATATTTTACCGAGAAAAAAACTGTTTATCCGGTAATGAAAATTACTTCGGTAAAGGCATCTTTCGAACGTATCGAAGGAACAAAAATATTGAAATTAGAAAGAGGTGACGAGACACTGTATGACACTGGTGACGTGAAGCTAACTGTCAAAGCATTTCTCAATAATGAAATATCTGAGAAAGGGGCGATTACAAATGAATTAATAATGTTCGGAATTAATAAATTAATGTGTGACATAAGTATGCATAAAGCCGTTACTATGTAAATGTTTTGATTTGATTCATTATGTACATATTATTGTAAAATAAAATAAAATTATCTGACAATAGTTTTATCATTTACTCACCTAATAACTTTTGATATATAATGTTTAGAGACAAGAGTATCAGAGTAGTACACATTATCATCGTCAACTGTTAGAAACAAAAGCCATAAATGCGGCGTCGCGTCAAGAGAGACCACATTTTGAGACGTAGTGTAAAACGAAAAGGTCGTGGTTTACTTAATACGTTAATTAATAAACTGCCAATAGAGTTACAAATACCAGGTTACAACTACTGCGGTCCAGGTACAAAATTAGATACTCGACTTAAAAGAGGAGACAGAGGTGTTAATGTATTGGATGAAGCGTGTAAGCAACACGACATTGCATATTCGTTAAGTGACGATTTAGATAAGCGTCACGAAGCAGATAGAAAATTGTATCAAGCGGTAGTACAAAGAGTTAAAAGTTCAGAAGCGGGACTTGGAGAGAGGGCATCAGCATTATCTGTAGCCGCCATAATGCGAGCTAAGACTAAGTTCGGAATGGGGAACAGTGGGAAGAAAAAGCGTGCGATTAAGCGGAGGAAGCGGGGTGGTGAATTATCATTTCGGGAAGCTGTCAAGAAAGCTCGACATGCCATTTCGCGCAGTGGTAACAAGAGCCTCTTAGAAAATGTTAAATTGGCACAGTCAGTTTTAAAGAAAAACCACAAAAAAATAAGACCTCCACGTCAAAGAGTGATTCCAATTCCCAAGAGAGGAGGATTTTTACCTTTAATTCCATTATTTGCAGCTTTGGGAGCAATAGGATCACTCGGCGGCGGTGCAGCTGCAATTGCTAAGGCGGTAAACGATGCAAAGGCTGCGAAAGAACAATTGAAAGAGGCAGAACGACATAATAGGGCTATGGAAACAAAAGCAGTGGGAAGTGGATTCTACATTAAACCTTACAAAACAGGATGTGGATTATATTTACCATCTAATTCAAAAAACTGAAATATTTGCCTCAGCGACCATTGAGTAACATTGACATACTAAAATATGCTAAAATATTAAAATTACCATTTTTTCGAGGAGTGTTTATGAGAGATACATTACCTAAAAAAATATGGGAACATGTAAGTGGAATTATAAATTTAGATGACAATTCTGGTGAAGGAACGCATTGGGTAGCATATTACAAAAGAGGTAGAACTGCAAAGTATTTTGATAGTTATGGAGATCTACGACCTCCATTGGAAGTGTCAAACGGTGTGGCGTTATTAATTATAATTATGAAAGATATCAAAAATCGAATTCACAAAATTGTGGACAATTATGTCTAGTTTTTAATAGCCTTACAAGTTAAGTAAGGATTTAGTTCTTGAAAGATGGTCAACATGGAATCTTCATCGATTTCGTGTACATTTACTCTAACGGGAAATGAATCGGTTCTAGTTTGTGAGTTTAATCCACCAATATACCTGAGCCAAGACGCAACCTATGAAATGTGTATGTTAAATTTTGAGACGTTTAACGCAATACCTAACATAGATGAAAGTAATAATTTAATACATTATGAAGAAAGAGGAAAAAAGTCTGCTTGGAAAACTATCGATATACCTACAGGCACATATGAACTCGATGATATTAATAAATTTCTGAAAGATTATTTTCAAAATAACAATATTCTTGATTATATAAACATTCATGGAAATAATAATACTTTAAAGGCAACCATAAACAGTTCGGTTAAGCTCGATTTTAGTCAACCAAATTCATTGGGAAGATTGTTGGGATTTGAACCGAGAATATTGAAGGAAAACGACAACATCGGTGATTTTCCAGTCGATATAAACAAAGTCAATGCTATAAGAATAGAGTGTAATTTGACCGGTGGGTCTTATAATAACGGAGAGCCTGGTCATGTGTTGTATCATTTCTTTCCAAACGTACCACCGGGATTTAAAATAATAGAATCCCCTCTTCAAGCTATTTATCTGCCAGTGACCGTGAAGGTAATTACGAGAATCATCGATCAAGAGAATCGTTTGGTTAACTTTAGAAACGAAGTGGTTACTATAAGACTTCATTTGAAGAGGTTTACACAATGATTATCTACGACAGTGGTTATCCGAAACAAAAGAAGTGGGAAAGAATAAGACGTAATATATTATTTAAGCCACGAAAATATATACTGAATTGTTGTCGACAAAAAAAATTGAAATTGACACTAGAAAATAAAAAGTATTTAAAGAGTTTAGGTTATAATGTGTTAATTTAGAGAAAGAGAACAGTACTTTTTAAAAACTCTTAAGGAGAATTATTCTGTAGAAGTGACATAACCGTCAAAGGGTGAGCACCATCATTGTACGTAAATCAATTATTACCTAAACAAAATGGATATTTTGGGAGTGACTGATAAAATTAAAATGGATACTTCAACGTTGAGTATCATTCACACTTACCATTCGGTTCATCATTTGGTAATAACGACGAAGTTCGAATAACAGTTCCGGAAATTGACAATTACACTTTACCATGTGAAAGTTATTTGTATGTAGAGGGAAGACTTCGTTTGGCTAGCGATAATACCAAGCATAGTCCTACAGCACAGTTGATAAATAATCCAGTGGCTTATATGTTTAGCGAGATTAGATATCACCCGTCTGGTATGTAACCTTTAGATGTTATTGAAATACATGATAGAAATTTCCTATTGCATCATTTATGTAACCTTTAGATATTACAAATGTTAAACAATTCCTACAAATATGAAACAATCCCTATTACATTATTTCTGAAGGTTTAACGTTCACTTTTTGAGTATATAAGAAGTTTTCCGTTCAGTTAACATCATAAGTGCTTTCTACAACAGTACTGGTAAGTCCTCTTTTAATTCTTTATTACTTATCATGATATAATGCTATTCATTCTTTATTAATGAAGATAATGCATTTGAAGATAATACAATTTAATACTGTTTTTGTTCCTTGTTCCTTGCAGATCTAACATTTTATTTTTTTGAATCATCAATCTACAATCTAATAGTGAGTATTTTTGTATTTTTTATACACGATTACTAAAATGATATGTTTTAATGCAACCCGTGTTTTTACATAACAGTAATGTCCTAATGATACTAATCCTTCAACTTCAATTACTACTAGCGTAGTTTCTGCACTTCCAGAAACTTCTCAGGGTGCAGTTACCACTCAGGCAAATGCTGTGCCATCCTGGTGGAATGACATTGACAATGGCTACTTCCTCCAGGAAGGTGCAGTTGATTCTGCCTTGACCGTACTTGGTGACGAGATAGATCGTTTAAGTCAAAATAATTTACTAACGCCGAATATTTCTTTTCAAATTCAACCGGTTCAACAAAATTTACTAACCCCGTATACTTCTTTTCAAATTCAATCCCTTCCGCATCAAACAAAACCCCTTCAAACTCAAGTAACCCCGTCTACAATTCAACCCCTGCCCCTTCAAACACAACCCCTGCTTCAAACACAACCCCTTCAAACTCAAATTCCGCTTCAAACTCAATTCCTCAATTTATAACCATTATTCCTTCAAAGCCACTTCAAGCAGTTTCCGTTCAACCCGCACAACCCCTTATTTCATCTTTTCTTAAACCTATCCAATCCGTTCTTAAGCCCACTCAATCCCTTTCACTAGTTTCCCAACAATCAATAGTTACTCCTATCGTTACTTCCACCGTTTCCACCGCAAAATCTATCGTTTCTAAACATGCTGCTGCTAAATCTGTTCCTATTTCTAAACCTGCTCATATTTCTAAAGCTGCTCCTATTTCTACACTTGCACCTGCTTCTATTTCTGAACTTTATGACGTTCTTTCTCGTGAATCCAGATGTACGCGGGGTAATCACAGATGTACGCGGCGAGGTAGTCAATCTTCTCATCTAAGGACCGCTGAAAGTGTGTGGTTGCCTAACCGTGAGTATGCGTTATTTAGGCGTCAACAAAGGATGACTAGGATTGTTAATCGAAGAGCAGCTCTCCTTTCATCTTTACGTTCGCCGCAAAATGACTCAGACTCAATGTTTTTGTCTAAGCAAAAGTCTAGTGCGGAGTTGTTAGGTCAGTCGCAATTTCGAGTTGTTGCAGATAATATCCCTAATGCTAAGTCCTAATGAATCTGGTGATTCTGAGATAATTAATATATCAGACCGATCAATGGAGATATCTCAATTATCACCAGCTCAATCACCTATTGGGGATAATGTTAACAGAGTTAACATTAACAGAGTTAACATTATTTCCAATATTCAGATTCAACCATCCCCAGAACCTCAAATTCCAGCACCTCAGGTCGTTTCTTCACAACCACTGCAGCCCCGAATGTCGACACCTATCGTTTCTTCAGAACCACTCGTTTCTTCACAACCAGTTCCTTCACAAGCACCGGCACCCTCTATTCCTTCACAAGAACCCTTAGCGCCCTCTATTCCTTTACAAGAACCCTTACCCTCTATTCCTTTACAAGAACCCTTACCCTTTATTCCTTTACAAGAACCCTTTTCCAATTTATCTAGAGTTATCTCAACAGCAGTCCAAAATTATTATGATGGAATAATGCCTGAAGTAAGGAATTATTGTTTACAGGGTGAGAGAAATCTTAGAAAAGTCACGGGCGAGTTAGAAACATGTGGCGAAATTAAGCGTATAGTTCGCCTAAGGTCTCCGACTGACCAGGCTTTGAGCGAACAATACGATAAAATTTCGCTTGTATGCGACCGTCTGAGTCTGATCCAAGATTTATTTCATAATCTTGCCGCAGACATATCTACTTTATGATAATTCTTAAGGTAGATATGTCTGTGTTTATTTATTGTTGTTCAATGGTTTGTTCTTCAAATGAAGTTGTTCCCAAGAGATTAGGTATAAAGTATACCTAATGAGACATCTGTATTATTAAAGTTATTCAATTTACAGATGTCTTCAACCAATGGATGTACAATAAAGTCCATTTTCCTAGAGCAGGTGGAATTGAAAGTGAGTCAATTATTTTTAGTTTTAGTTTTACAGTTTACAGGTATATTATTTTTGTACTCATCCAGTTAACAGATGGAACTCTGTTAAATGCGGAAACCGCGACGATTAATTATTTGTCAGATGGGTTTCCGCAAGTCTCACCCAGCTCACCATCACCAATCTCACCATCGTACACCCCAACACCAACGCTGACGGCGACGCCGGAACGGCGACCGCCGGAGCAGCAAGTGGTGGCGCCTCAACGTATTCGCTTGAGGCGGGTCAAACGCGGAGTGTTTGCACCGCCTGTGTTGGGGTCACAGTGTCAACCGCTCTTCCCTGCACCAGCGGCTAAGACTGTGCAGGTGCAGGTGGAAGTGGAGGCTGCACCATCATCCACCGAGGTGGATGAGTCATGGGTTTGTTTTTTTTATTATTACACTCGTTTTTTTATTATTACATTCGTTTTTTTATTATTACATTCGTTTTTTTATTATTACATTCAACATTTTTAATAACATTACTTTTACAGTGAACAGTGAAGAAGATTAGTTTTTAGTTTAACTTAGTTTTTGTTGTTTAGTTTTTAGTAGTTATTTATAATTTCTTATTAGTTTTTAGTTTAACTTAGTTTTTGTTGTTTAGTTTTAGTTATTTATAATTTCAAGTAAATATTATTCAACATATATTTTTACAAATAAATAATTTCTTACAACACGCATTTTTACTATAAATAGCAGATGATATTAATAACTACAACATAATAATAGAGTGCCGCAATTGGTAAAGAGTGAAAGTACCGTTTCAGAAAAGTACTGTTTCAGAAATATGAAGTTTAAACAACAGTCTCTAAAGTTACCTATACAAAATTTTGATGATGCAATCATAAACGAAACCTTTAAACGTCACAGCGCTCTTTTCGGAGGATCAACTAAACGTGCCATAATCAGTGGTAAAAGTGGAAGTGGTAAAAGTAATTTGATAGTGTCTTTGTTGGTAAACGCTAATGGGTTGCGTTTCAAAAATTTATACATTTGTTGTAAGACCTTATCTCAAGAAAAGTATAACTTTCTTAGACATTTGCTGCCTACAGTGCCGGAGATAGGTTACTTTGAAATTTCTGATACTGATAAGATGGTATCCCCTGCAAATGTAAAAGAATATTCAGTTGTTTTTGATGACGTTCAATGTACTACACAAAATGTAATTAAAGAATACTTCTCTTTTGGACGCCATAAAAATGTCGATTGTTTTTATTTAAGTCAAACTTATAGTGCAATTCCAAAACAAATGATTCGTGATAATTGTAATTTCTTAGTGTTATTTCGGCAAGATTCTACAAATCTAAAACATGTTTTTGATGATCATGTGTATGGAGACATGACCTTTGACCAGTTTCGTGATATATGCTACGCTTGTTGGAAGGAACCGTTTGGTTTTTTAGTTATTGATACTGACTGTACTATCAACGGAGGTAGATATCGTAAAGGATTCGACAATTATATAAACCTTTAAAACCACTACATTTTAACATTGTTCTTCAGTGTTGTAAAAGGCGTTAAAGGAAACGGATGCGCTATGAGTAATAAACTTACAGCTGAATTAGCTACTGCACGTGAAAGTTTGCGTACTAAATTAAAAACACTTAAGTCCGATATCGAACGGTCAAAACATCATATTGAGCAATCAAAAAAATATCTTCAGGCGACTTATTCACCTATTGTGGAACCACTAAGAGATATTGTCAATAAGCTAGATGTTGTTCGCAGTATTTTACCTACAAAAGAAGACCAACAATCGTACGAAGCCAGTGAAAAAGGCTTTAAAGGGGACCCGAAAAGTTCTTTCATACGAAAAAGACCTCTTTATAAATTAAAATCTGATCCTTCATCACAAATTACATGGTCAGAAAAGCATGATGTGAGTACTTCAACACCAGTTGGTCGTGAAATTGGAAAGAAACAACCTTCCATCTTAGAAGAAGTAGAAATTCACGACATCTCTCATGGAGAACCTGAATCTCCACCATCAAAATCTGCTTATGAAGAAGCTGAAGAGTTTCATACAGATAGCAGTAGTGTCCCTTTAGACGAATCCGAAGCTCATGCTCGTACTCTTTTACAAGAACGGAAATCAATACTACAATCTAAAAAACAATCACCAGAGGTACAGGCTGCTTTACAACAAATTGATCCGTTACCACGTGATTATATTACACGATTTATGTTGATGTGGAAAATGAATTTGACACCAAATACGGTGTAAGAAAACATGAATAGAAATTGTTTATTGGTGCCGCGGAAGTTGCGTTTGATGGTCATGATCTTGTAATAGGAGACTTAACATATAAAGGTACAAAAGGTTTATATGAACTGATTTTTAAGAAAGCTCCTGAGAAATTTACATTTCACGATGTACGTGACTATAGAGATATATTGAGAAGAACTCATGCATTTAAAGTAAATTATAATCCTTCTGGCCGAATATCTGTAAGTAAAGGATATAAGTACGAGGGCGGTTTGACGGAAGAGTGACTTTTCAAAGGGTGGCAGCACTTTCGCTACGGTGACTATGTTTCTACCTTCCGCCATGTTTCTGATGTCTATTGTCAAAATTTCAAACAAATCTGACAGATAGTTTGTATTTTATACTAATTTAAAGAAAACTGTTATCGTTGTTCTGTAAATATGGAGAAAAAAGAATTCCGAGTGTTAATTAAACATTATTTTTTACGTGGAAAAACTATTAAAGATACCGAGGAAAAGTTACGTAAATATTATGGTGTGTGTGCTCCGTCCCATGGAATGATTTGCAAGTGGTTTTCTGCTTTTAAAAGTGGTCATTTGAGCACGGATGATGCAGAACGTCCAGGACCGTCATTTACTGTAACTACTCCAGAAATGGTTAATAAAGCCATGTCCTTGTACGTAGCGATCGTCGATTGAAAGTACGTGAGATAGCTAACGAAGTAAACATTTCAACCGAACGGGTACACAATATTTTGCATGATCATTTAAATATGAAAAAGCTATCCGCGAGATGGGTGCCGCGTTTGCTTAATGCTGATCAAATGCACACTCGCATGCAAATATCAAAAGAATGTTTGGCAATCTTCAAACATAATCCAAGCGAATTTTTCCGTCGATATGTCACAGTAGATGAAACTTGGATCCATCATTATACTCCAGAAACAAAAATACAGTCGAAACAATGGATTTCTCCTGAGGAACGTGCTCCCAAGAAAGCAAAAACTTTCGGCCGATAAGGTCATGGCCACAGTTTTTTGGGATTCCAAAGGTGTTATCTTTATTGATTATTTAAGAAAAGGAAAAACAATAACTGGCCAATATCATGCTGATTTGCTGACACGTTTTGATGTCGAACTTAAAAAAAAACGACCGCATTTGTTGAAGAAAAAAGTGTTGTTCCATCATGACAATGCGCCGTCTCATTCGGCCGCTGTTGCTAGAACAAAATTTGTGGAATTACGTTACGAATTGCTGCCTCATCCGCCATATTCACCAGACCTGGCTCCCAGTGATTTCTTTTTATTTTCAAATTTAAAAAAATGGCTCGGTGGAAAGCGATTTCAGACAAATGAAGAGGTGATATCCGAGACAAATGCATATTTTGCAGAGTTGCCGGAAGATTACCTTTTGGATGGTTTAAAAAAATTGGAAACTCGCTGGGTTAAGTGTGTAGATTTGCAAGGGGATTATGTCGAAAAATAAAATATATTTTTTACGGTAAAATAACCTTTTTATTGGAAAGTCACTCTTTTGTCAAACCGCCCTCGTATACACATATTATAAAACCAATAATGCAGGGAAAACCACCAAACGTTTGGTGGGCTCGAAGCTGGAAAACAGGTGAAGCTTTAGAAAAAGAACTTATACCTAACAGTTGTACACAGTATCAATACTGGGATAATGCTAATGAATTAGTAGAACGGTTACGTTTATTGAAAGCATCAGAATCTGCAGGTCATACAGGACATACCAATGAGATTATAGCTATTATCGAAGAATTGAAAGAAGCCAAAATTATTTCGTAAATTTTAAGTATTTAGCTGGATGATATCGAGGTCATTCTTCAGTTTCACATCTTTGTTGGTCAGTTCACAATGACCATTGATAAGTTTGGAAGGCACATTACTAAACATACAGTTCTAAAGCATATTGTTTCTAGACAATTACTTTACGAAACATTATTAGATTTTCGAAGTGACCAGATAAATGACCAAGGCGAATTTCTTCTTTCAAATAGAGGTAATCAAGCGACGTATACGATTCAAGAAACTTGCGTGGTTAAAAAAGCAATTTTTCATAAACCTTGGAACAGGGAAGTATTTATCAACGGTATAAATTGTACTGATACTTTAATTGGAAGAACGTTGAATGTGGGAGATAAAATCTCGTTTTCTTGCACAGCTATAGTTTGTGGAGCTACATTATTTGTTGAATTCATTACAAGGAAACCTGTTCTAACTGAAAATGCCTAATCTATCATCGACTGTAAAACGTGATGTTGTCGATGAACTGCACAAACCAGCAAGGAAAAACTTTCGCCGTCGTCGAGTTATAATAAAAGGTCTCGGAGATCTCTTCCAAGCAGATTTAATTGAAATGCTTCCTTATTCAAAGATAAACAAAGGATACAAGTACATTCTGGCTGTGATCAACACATTTTCTAAATTTGCTTGGGGAATAGCATTAAAAAACAAGACAGGTAAAGAAGTAACCAAAGCTTTTTAAACAATCTTATCTGAAGGTAGAAATTCTATACCGAGAAATCTGCAAACAGATAACGGAAAGGAATTTTACAATGCAGATTTTCAAGATTTAATGTAGAAGTATAAAATTAATCACTACAGCACATATTCTAATTTAAAAAGTTCGATAGTTGAACGCTTTAATAGAACATTAAAACACAAAATGTGGAAAGAATTTAGCATGCAAGGAAATTTCAGCTGGTTCAACTTATTACCACAACTAATCGAAGAATACAACAACACAGTTCATAGTACGACGGGTTACAAACCTAGGAAGATAAATCAAAGAAATGCGAAAACTATTTTACAGTCCGTCTACAGCAATATTAAAATTGTGGATCCAAGAAGTGGAAAATTTAAAGTTGGAGATCATGTGAGCATTTGCGAAAATGTACACTCCAAATTGGTCTAACGAAATATTTACAATTTCATCAGTGCAGAATACTAATTCCCGAACATACCTAATTAAAGACGCTGACGGTGAAGCTATACTTGGTGGGTTTTATGAGTACGAATTACAAAAAGTGATATTTAATTAATGTGTTGAGAAAAAAAGGTAATAAAGCACTAGTTAGTAGTAGAGTATACAGTATGAGCATAAATGATTGAGGACAAGTTGAATTTCCCGCGTCTCTATCTAGTGATTTTTACTCCTTGTGTCTGGCCCTCCTGAAAATAAACTAATTTTTGTTCAGTGTCGCCCGTGGCATGTTTACGTTGTATTTATTGTTTTCCGAGTTATTATTTTGCTTTCATACGAATTTTTAAACGGATCTTTTCAGAGCTAACGTTTGCATACATATTGCAATTACGTATTTGAAATGACTGTATTAATTCATAATTAATTACCAGACTATTTTGTAGCGAAAGGTCTAACGGTGTGCCAAAATGCCCTTTACGGAAGAGCAAGAGGCTTTCATTTTGAAAGCATACTTCCGAAGTGGAACCCGCAATGCTGATGGTACTTGGAGGTATTCCACACGTTCCTGTATTGAACAGTTTAATGAAGAATTTCCTGATGTTCGCGTTCCATATAAGGTTTTTGTTCAACATAAGGAACGTATTGTTACTCGTTTTGAAACGAAGCATTGCCTATGTAAGGGCAAATCATCAGGACGACCAACAGTTTTAGCTGAGGAAGTTGTTGATAACCTTCGTGGTCGTATGGATCAGAGCCCAAATAAATCGGTACGAAAACTTAGTGTACAAACAGGTATGGAATATTATTTGAATATTTAATGTGAATATAACTAAAATGTATCCTTAGGATTGTCTTATGGTACTTGCCGGAATGCATTGAAGAGAAACTTAAAAATGCATCCATATAAAGTTACAACTGTACAACAATTATTGCCACTTGACTACCAAAAACGGGTGCAATATTGTGAATGGTTCAATAATACTCTAAATAATGATTTATTAGATCTGATATTTTTCACTGATGAAGCATGGTTTCATTTGTCGGGATACGTAAACAGTCAGATTTACCGAACATGGGCTACTGAAAATCCACACACATTTGTTGAAACAAGTTTGCATCCGATAAAAATAGGAGTGTGGACTGCAATTTCAAGACGTCGTATAATTGGTCCAATTTTTTGTCATGATACCATCAATGCAGAAAGGTATCGGACACAAATACTGGACATATTCATCAATGAATTGCATGATGATGAACTTAAATACGGGTTCTTCCAGCAAGACTGTGCACCTGCACATACTGCCCGACAAACTCTTCAACACTTGGAAGAATTTTATGATGACAGAGTAGTTAGTGTAGGACGGTGGCCACCACGTTCTCCAGATTTAACTCCACTGGATTACTTTTATTTTGGGTATTTGAAAAATAAAATTTTTGCAAATCGTCATCATTTAAACGAATTACAAGCTGCAATTATAGAAGAAACAAGAAACAATATTAATATAGAAATTAATAATAGAATTAATAATAGAAACAAATATTAATACATTGAACGTACTATTTGAAAATATGAAGCGTCGAGTAAATTTGTGTCTAGAAAATAATGGTGGACACTTTGAGCATCTCTTATAATAAAGTAGAGACCCAGTTATCCGAGTTCCATATTAACTAATAGTAATAGAGTAGAGTATTGTTTTTTGTAGTCCGACCTGGACTGAGTTTGTAAATAAAAATAATTTTTGTGTGGTATATTTTTCTGACGTTAAATGCATCCAAATCTACCTACTTAAAAGAGAATCCGAGATGTAACTTATTTTTTGCTTGGAAACCACAGATAAAATGTCCACGATGAGTTTTTCTGTAAATGTTATGTCATGAATTAAGATTCCGACTACATACATACATTTGTGAGTGCACGCCTATGCATTTGACCAACTTAAGAAAAATATTGAAAGGCGGGAAATTCAACTTGTCCTCAATCATTTATGCTCATACTGTATGTGATTAGTAGCATTAAGTTTTAACATGTGACATCTCTCTTTTTTTTTTCTCCTTTTGCTTTGCGCAGCAATGCTGCAATTATTGTCTTTCGGCCATAAACCATTCCAGACAGCCACGAAGATTATATGTATAGCTAGGTCTAACAGTCTTAGACAACACAAACATCCATGGCCATGGTGAGATTCGAACTCACGCCGACCGAGCTACACAACTTCCAAGTCGACTAGGCTAAACCGCTGAGCTACTCGGCGACCGTGAAACAAACCGAAGAAGATTCCAAACCTCACGCGTAGTTTTACCACCTGCTAGAACCTTAATGGGCCATATTATTCGAACTGTCGTTCAGACAGCTTGGGATAATAATCTTTATTCTTTAATAATAATCTTTAAATCAACATGGACATAGGACAGGTTCAAATGCAGAAGTAGTAGTAGTAGTAGAGAGATTTTTTGTGAAGAGCTCTTCGTTCTTGCGTACAAACATTGCACAACTGTATATGTGTATGCTCGGAAAGGTGAGTATACCTTAGTCTTTGAAGATTGATTTGCAAGATTCGCGATTTTTTAAGCCGAACATAAGTCTAATAATACGCTTTTGCTGTAAAAACACACGATCGATTCCTACAGCTCCGCCCCAGAGTATCACATTATATTTTAGATGGCAGTGTACGAGAGAGTAGTAAACTTTAGTTAAGGCATTTATGTCCAACACTGATTTTAGTCTTAGTAAAGCATAGAATGCACTATTAATTTTATTACAAACGTAGTCTATTTGTTTGTCCCATTTTAATTTATTGTCTACGTACGATCCTAAGAATTTAGCTTTACAAGAAATGTCACTGCCAAACAATGTGCAAATAGTTTTTCGTGCATTTAAGACAAGCTTATTATTATAGCACCATAACTGAAATTCATCCGTTACAGCGTTTATTTTGTGCTGTAAGCCCTCATGACTGGAAGCGGATACGCTAATTGATGTATCGTCGGCAAAGTTGACGACTATTCCGGCAGTTTTAAGAAACTGGGGTAGATCATTGATGTATAACAAGAACAATAATGGACCAATTACACAACCTTGAGCAACGCCTGTGTTAATATCAAATTTTTCTGAAAAGGTTCCATTTACTTTAACCATCGAATGGCGTTGATGTAAGAATGATGCTATCCATCTTAGGATATTGCCTCTAATGCCCAATTTATCTAACTTTTTTTATTAAAAAGTCAAAGTCAATCGTGTCGAAGGCACGAGTTAGGTCATAAAATAGAGCTGCTACGTATCCCTTGCTGTCGACTTCCTCGTTAATTCACAAATTCAAATGTTGCTGTTTCCGTATTTTTATTAATGATAAAACCATGTTGCGATTTTGCTAGCAGATCATACTTATTCAAAAAAGATGATAGACGATTATAAAAATTATTATATTAATTTTATAATTATTATAAAAAATAGTCAGTAGAGATATGGGTCTATAATTCTCTACATCGTTCCTGTCTCCCTTCTTGAACAAAGGTACTATAATTGCTAGCTTTAGGGAATTTGGGAAAACACCTGATGAAATGGATAAATTTATCAGATACACCAGCGGCTCAACTATCACGTCGCATATGTTTTATTATTTTCGCCGAAATTCCTTCATACCCGGTTGACTTTTTATTAGGCAATTGTCTAATTATGTTTAAAAGCTCACTTTCGTCCACTGGATGGAAAAATACGTGGTACTTCAATACCTGTGGTGCAAAGTGTTTGAACATTGTTTTCTGTGCAATCGAAGAAAAGTGACGACCGAATTCATTTGCTATTTTTTCTGAATTGGTTATGCATTCATTATTTATATTTAATGCAATATTTTTGTCGTTATTTATAGATTTAACGTGATTATTAACTAGTGACCAGATTGTCCTTGTTTTGTTCGTTGCACTGTTTATTTTATTGTGGTAGTAACTCTTTTTAGCCTCTTTAATTTTTAGTCTATAAATACCACGCATTAATTTATAAAGTTCTATAGATTGACAAGTTTTTAAATTTTTCATTCTTGATTCTTGATAAACCGAAACGTAGTTGGTCTAAATTTCGAACTGATAAAATTCGAGAAACTACCATTTTAGTTGCTTCTTGATTGTTGAATGTTGCGGAAATTTGATGGAGTGACAAGCACACTGCTAAGTGATCGGACAAGTCAGGATTCAAAATTGAGCAAGAAAATGTTTCTTCAAGAAAGTTTGTAACGGGGTGGGAGGATTTGCCGTTGCCTACTCGCCGTCGCCGATTCGCCGTCGCCAATTTGCCGTAAGTCCAATTCGCCGTGGACCTTATTCGCCGTCGGACCAATTCGCCGTCGCGTTCTCAATTTTATTGAACTTATTGATGAGTTTTAGTCCTTTTAAAAATCTTTCTAATTTTTTCATTTGTAGCATTCGTAAAGAAACACATAATAATATAATAATAAATAATTTAGTTTCCTAGTAAATTAAAATGGACTGTAATATTATATGTGTATCTATTTCAAAACAAAGTAATTACTTAATTAAAATTTTCGGCATAATAAGATAATAGAAGAGTCAGTAATTCCTTGTAATTAGGAAAATTTTTCTCAAGATTTTTCTAAGTATTTATTAATCGTAATAATGATAACATTAGTGAGAAACATTAGTAATCCCTTTTAATAACGTACCGTAATGAGCACATTAGTGAGAGGGATCAATAATCCTTTTAAATAATGTACCGTACTAAGCACCTTAGTGACAAGCATCCATAATTCTTTCTAACAAGAAAAGTTCAGGGATTTTCGTATTATACTCAACTTTATCCAAATTACTTACTATAAATACAGGCGACTTTGGCAATTACCTTAGTATCTATCTGTACGGCTTTCATGACAGAAAGGTTTTTTCATAATGGACGCAACAATTTTGTCCGAAAGGGGAAAAGAGAAATTTGCTGCAAATGGTTTTCTTTATGTGTTTGATGCAAATAGTAAAAGTGATATTAATATTAAGTTTTGGAGATTTGAACGAAGAGAAGTGTGCAAAGCAAGGATTCATACTAGAAATCGTGAAATTATTAAGGAAATTAACGAACAAACTCATGAATCGTCGGCTGTTAATGTGAAAGTAGCGCAAGTGGTTACGAAAGTAAAGAAACGTGCTGAAGAAACAATTGAAGGAACAAATCAGGTAATTTTTATTTTTTTTAATTAGCTTTGATTCTGTGCCTATTTGGTCAAGCTAAAATGTTTCGAAATGTGTTTCGAGGACAACCATGGGGATCTCGGTTATCGCATCTTTTCAAATAACCGAAATCTCCATGGTTGTCCTCGAAAAACGGACACCCTGTATGTGCAGGGTGTTTAAGAAATAGCGAAACAGCGCCAGTCGGTACTATTCAGGGACACCCTCTGAGCATGGGAAAAATCATTTTTTGATGATTTTGTGCAAGTCATGAAAAAAAAATTCTAGAGGTATTATTTATTGATTTTAAATAAGAATTATTGTTGAACATCATTTTAAATGTCTTTCAACAAAAATATTCAGAAATGCTAAATAATAATAAAATGAAAATTTCACATGCCACTCTTATAACCTCCATAACTTTAAGGAATTACCAGATTTCAATTTTAATTTTTTAACATTTCTCCCATGCTCACAGGGTGTCTCTGAATAATGCAGAATGGCGCTGTTTCGCCATTTTTACGCACCGAGAATACTAAAGAGACGTTTTTCAGTTAAGTGTAGTTCACTTTCAATTATAATGAACGATTGCAGTTATTATATTTATAATTACAGGTGATTAGCCCTTTCATTGCGGGAACCGAGTAAACCCGCAAAACGTATGTACACCAAATACGCGGGAGACGGCTTTTCACGCAAAGGTTTTTAACGCATTGCTTGCGGGAGCCGAGCGTTCACGGGTATATATTTCGACGTCTGGGAATACAGTTAAACAGGTCTTAACATGATTTTCCGATTGAGCATGCGGTTTTCAGTTTATGCATTAGTGACTACCGAAGAGATAGTCACGTAAGTGAGACGGTTTTTATTTGTTATAAAGTCAATTTATTGACAAAATGGCTCGAAAATATCTCACTGACGAGCAACTTAAAGAGTTATTATATGCTAGTGACGAAGAAAATGATTTTGACGGGTCATCAGGCTCTGAAAGTGATGCAGTAATCGAAAATATCGACTCAGAAGATGAATCATCTGCTGATTCGAATAACGATGGTAATGAAGAAGGTATTATAAATGATGATAATAATAATTGATTTATAAAAATACAAACCGCATTTTATGGTATTTTTAGTACCAGATGCAGCTGCAGCCAAGAAAAAAAAATAGACCACGGATTCAACTGGAAGCAGACTGCCCTTCAACCAAAAATACATTTTTTCAATAAAATTGCTGTTGGTTGTACGGCTCAAAATTTGCAAGACAACCCTTCAGTGTTGGAGTGTTTTGAAGTATTTTTTTCGGAAGAAATTATAACAGCCATTGTGAATCAATCAAATTTATTTTACTACCAAAAAGAAAACGCAACTCAATCACATAAAAAGAAGTGATCTGATATCGAAGTAAATGAGATGTACCTGTTTATTTCCTTGTCATTACTTATGCCTCAAGTAAAGAAACTTGCAATTATGGATTATTGGACTACAGATAAAGTACTAGCTACGCCATTTTTTGGACAAGTTATGTCTCGCGATCGGTACATGTCGATTTTGTCACTTCTTCATTTTTCCGATAACAACAATATCGACAAAAATGACAAAAAAATTTAAAATCAGAATGTTGTTGAACCATGTAAAAAAAGCATACTCTGACATATTCTGCCCTTTTCAAAATCTATGCATCGATGAAAGTCTCATGCTCTTCAAAGGGAGACTTTCCTTCAAGCAGTACATTCCTTCAAAGCGACAAAGATTTGGAATAAAGTTTCTTGTACTATGTGACTGTGAAACCGGGTACATTTTACACTTCATCATTTACTGTGGCAAACAAACTGACATTCAGGAACATCACCCAGAAGCTGGTATATCTGGCAATATCGTTCTAACAATGATGCAACCATATCTGGATTCAGAACACACGTTATTTACCGATAATTGGTATACGAGTCCTGTACTCTACAACATCCTGCATTGCCGAGAAACTAATGCTTGTGGTACAGTAAAGCAAAGTAGAAAATATATGTCAGTTATGAAAAAAAAATAAAAAAAGGCGAAATAATATATTTTTCTACTGACAATCTCTTGGCTCTAAAATGGCAGGACAAAAGAGAAGTTCGAATGCTTTTAACCTATCATACGCCAGAGATGGTCCCAACTGAAAAAAAAGATCGAACTACTGGGGAAACTCAATACAAACCAAAATGCATCACAGATTACAATGCAAATATGGGTGCAGTAGATCGATCAGATATGATGCAAAGCTCCATTGAATCCGTCAAAAAGAGTATCAAATGGTACAAGAAAGTCTTTTTTCACATATTAGATATGACACTTTTGAATGCGCATGTTTTGTTCAAAATGAAGACTGGTGAAAACATTCCCATAGCAGACTTTCAACTGAGATTAGTAAAAGAACTTGTTGAAAAATACCACAAGGACACACTACGAACTACAAGCAAAAGCGGCACTGATGGTGCGTCTCCACTTAGATTGACGGCAAGGCATTTTCCTTCACAACTGCCAAAAGATGAAACAACTCAGAAACAAAAATATAGGCGTTGCGTAGTTTGTTCGAAACAAAAGATTCGAAAAGAAACTTCTTTCTGCTGTTCACCTTGTGATGTTCCCCTGTGTATTTTAAATTGTTTCGAAAGGTGTCAAAAATTTCTGAGCTTCTGCATTTTATGATTGTGTTAGCAATATTTTCAATGATAAACGATCAAATTATAACTTTTCTTTGTAAAAATTAAAATTTTATTTGTAAATTTAAATGCTTCCTTTCTATAGTCTGAGTCATTTAAAAAACAAATGTAAAAATCGTACATAAGTTCCAGGAGTTGGGCAAAACGGGTAAACCCGTCCCTACTTGACTTGCGTGTACAACTGGAGACGGGTGTACCCGTCCGTAGTTGACTTGCATATAACGGCAGACGGGTGTTCCCGCAACGCCTAATTTTCCCCGTTTGTAGTGCACGACCACAAAAATTTTACCCGCAATGAAAGGGTTAACGAATGTCTGCTGAATACATCACAAGCTGCTCAAGCTAGACTTCCAAACAGCTGCGCTTTAAAACAATTAGTTAGACGCAAACGCAATGCGATTCAAGCCGCTTCACCGAATCCCGTGAGTCTTGACCAACTGGTATTACCGGAGTCTTATAGAATTTACGGTGTACAACCTGATATTGAAGAAAAATTTTTATTGACGGATGACGAAGAAGGACTTAAGGATTTTTATTTTTGGAAGGCAAAGTTGGATTCAATATTTACAAGCGACTACTTGGTATGCTGATGACACATTTTCAGTGGCACCACCACTATTTTCCCAACTGTACACTGTAATGGCTGTCAGAAATAATGGTGTGCACCCTATATTTTATGCCCAAACAAACAACGAGCTACATATAACCGGCTGTTTGAATTAGTTAAAGGATTCATTCCAAATTTGCAACCTACAGCAATCCACTGCGATTTTGAACATGCTGCAATTACTGCCATGAAAGATTGTTTTCCAGATGTGAACATCAAAGGTTGCTTTTTTCATTTAGCTCAAAATATGAGAAAGCATTTGGGTGCAATGGGACTTCTTAAGGAATACAACAACGATCCACAATTCGCTTTAAATGCCAGAATGGTGACATCTTTGGCGTTTGTTGCCATTGCAAATTTCGACGACGCTATCGATGTTTTGGCCGATGTTTTACCTGCAGAGCTCCAACCACTCTTGAATTGGTTTGAAGATAATTACATAGGGCGTTTGAATAGGTATTACAATTTTGTACAATTCTTATATGAATACTATAGTCTCATTAATTATTTACAGACGAGGAAATGGTAGACGTCCGCCGCTCTTCCCTCATGAAATGTGGAACCTCTATCAGAGAACATTGAACGGACAAGACAGGACAAACAACCATGCAGAAGCCGCCCACAGAAGACTGCAAATGGAATTAGGAATGGATCACCCAACAATTTGGAAATTCATAGATGGCTTACGCAAGGTGCAAAAAGGACGGGATGTTTATTATGAACAACTTGTTGCTGGCAATCCCCCACCTATAAAACTGAAAAAATATAGAGATGCTGACGACCGCATATTTTCGTTAGTCCAAAATTTTCGCGGAAACGCCGATGTTTTAGAATATCTTAGGGGATTGACGCATAATTATGAAATGTAAATAATATATGTATGTATGTATTAATGATTTTTTTCTGTAAATGTAAATAATATACATACAGGGTCGCTATTATATATGGATACAGCTAAATATTTCCGGAACAGTTTATCAGAACTCGTTAAAATTCGAAAGAGAGTTAGAAGAGTTTAAATTCTATTACCTGAGCTTGCTTTTAATTTTCTACCGTCTTTTGTTTCAGAGATCCAAAGCTAACTTGATTTTTTTTAATAGCACGAGGGGTCAAATTTATCATTTTTGAAAAGCGAATTTTTTTCTGAATTCAGTGATGTATCACATGCTCATCTTTATTTGTATTAAAAAGTAAAAAATACAATATTTCAAAAATTTAATTTTGAAAATTTGTAGTAAAATTAAAATAAATAGAAATTCTTATGGTGGTTGGGTATGGTGTCAGAAGACGAAGTTGTACAGAAGTGGTGACTCTTTTTAATACAATTCATCCTGATCGAGAACCGATCTCTAGGACAACGGTTTCCAAAACTTTGCCAAGATTTCAAGAAACTGGTAGCGTTGAAGACCGTGGAAAATGTGGACGACCAAGAATTGTCACAAATGAAGAAAATTCTTTGAATGTAATGTTGGCTGTGGTAAAAAATCCAAAATGTTCAGTGCAGTAGTTAGCTTTGAACCACAAGATGAGTAGAAGATCCGTACAAAAAAAATTTGAAACGAGAGAAATATCATCCTTACAAAATTCATCTGCTGCAAGAATTAAGTGAAGACGATTTTGATCACAGAGTAGAATTTTGCGAAACCATGATACATCGAATACATCAGGATGGTAATTTTATCAACCGCGTCCTCTTTTCTGACGAGACAACTTTTATTTTAAACGGACACGTTAACCGCCATAATTGTAGATACTGGTCTGACAAAAATCCACATTGGATGGAGGAGGCACATACCCAGTATCCCCAAAAAGTTAATGTTTGGTGTGGTATTATTGATCACAATATCGTGGGCCCTTTTTTCATTAATGGCAATTTAACGTCTGAAAGATATTTACAACTTTTAGAACAACGTATTGTTCCCCGACTTAGAGAAATATTCCTAAACCACGATAATCGAAATATACCAGCAGAAAGCGTATGGTTTCAATAAGACGGTGGAGATCTCCTGATTTGACTCCACTTGATTTTTCCTGTGGGGTCATCTAAAAACTCCAGTGAATGTCAACAGACCATTGCAGATTGAAGACTTACAAGACGGCATAAGGAACGAAATTGCTAATTTTTCTCCCAACACTTTGATTCATTCGATACCAAATTTTGTTCAACGCATTCATTATTGTCAGGAGGTAAATGGAGGTCACTTTGAACATCTCTTGTAGAACGAAAAAATATTTTTTTTAAATCCTTATTAAATGTATTTTGTTCCAATTCAATGTACCTTACTTTCAAATTCCAGGTATTGCTAATTACAGAATGCCATGGTTTCATCACTTTTTCTTTTAAAGATTTTTAGCACTGACAATTATTGTCCAATTGTTCTTTCAAAGTGGTCTTATTTTAAAATGAAATCTTTTTTAATACAAATAAAGCGGACCTTGTGCTACATCATTGTATCCGTTTTGTGAAGGATATAGGAAAGTCCAGTAAAAAAATGCTCTGTGTTGGCCAGTGGTGGACGATATATTGTGATTATGCTGATCTCTTGTCCATGTAATGTCAATAATAATCCGCAAGCCTCAAAAATCATTTCAGTACTGTTTTCACTGATGTACAAATGAAGGCATTTGCAGTCGAGATCAGTTCTACCGTAGATGAGGACACCTCCATGTCGCGTGTGGGTCTGCAGTAGGACGAGATAATTTTATTTGGTAGCTTTAAACTATCTAAGCCTTCACTCGGAACCCAAACTTCGGATAAACATAAAAATGCAGGTTTATGTGTTGCTACGAAGATCGCTAGTTCATCAAGTTTATTTACAAGAGATTGAATATTTAAATGAATGATTTTAAAACCATATTGTGAATTTTTCTTCTGTTCGTGCAATAAGGCGTTCTCTCCAAAAAATAAATTTATTCACCAAGATACCCTTTGGCCAGCTGGTGGGTCGGAGGAGTGTTTCCTGGTCGGTAAAGTCAGCAGTAAGTTTAGAACAAGCATTACTGCTCTTCATCGTAAGTTTAGAACATTCCAAATTATCCCTCCCAGTAATTTCTTTCACATGGTTAATTATATCTTTTTCGCGCAAGGTGTGCTTTCAGGCTCCATTACAGCTATTTCTGCAAATCCAACCTCAGTTTCACAAGACTGTAATGATGGATGGATACTTGCGCAATACTGGAGTAATAGGTTTAAGGAACTATTTAAAGAGATGAAATTACAGTCTCTTGTTGCACATTTTGTTCCATATGAAGCAATTATAGCTCCTGGTGAATATATTTTCACTCTCTGTGACTATGGAGAGAATGATGCGCCGGATTCTGTCGCATCGGCCATTGGCATGCCCGCTTCTGTTAGGAAGAATGGGAGCCCGGCTCGACTAACCTGGTATCCAACTGAACCAGATGATAGGAATTGACATATTATTGGTGATGGACACAAGTACTGTAGTTTTACTCTTCGTGAGATGGAAAACGCCTATAATGTAGATGATGGTCCCAAAAATCAAAGTCGGACTGTTGGTATTCAATGCAAGATCGTAATAGAAGCAAATGCTTCTTTCCGTGGTAAACCAACGTGCCCTACAGTCAGAGATTCACTCCGCGATGCCCTTTGGGGTTCTGAGGAGTTTAGACTACATCAGGCTAAGATCAAATGTCTTTGCAATAAGTGTCTAAGGGCCGTACTTATAGTTGTAACTTGATCTCATGCTCGAGCAAATCTTGAGTGAGATCGTCTCAAGTACGAAGTACGTCTCCGAGTGTTATGTGTCTTATAATCAAAACTTCGGGAATTCTCGGTGAAACAGCAGCGAAGTAAGAATAGTTCGGGGATTTTTCGATTTTCGCTGTTGCCACTACTTATTTCTTTAGGGATTTGTATCTTTTTCATAGTTTACATCCCGCATCGGAATTATTGGAAGGGGAAGTACGGAAAAGTGTTGTGAATATGGAAAATAAAATTGTGGCTTATACTGTAAAAGAAAAATTTCTCTTAACGTCATTAATTGACAAAAGAAGTAATTGAAAATAAAAAGACCGACGCAGCAACCATTCAAAAAAAACAAGAAGAATGGCAAAAGATTGCGGTGGTAAAATGTAAATAATAATATAATAAATAATAATATAATAATAAATAATAAATTATTATTATTTACGCAGGAACAATCGTTCCAGGTGAATCATGTTAAATTCTCAAATTAAAAAAATTGCCCTGCACTCCGGTCCGATGTCGTACGTGCAGATCGAAACCAACGTCGCTAAATTCTGTTTTCTCAAACTTTTAGTGGACACAGGTGTTAGCATTTCTATTCTTAAATCACAAAGTCTTAGGCCAAAATTTCGTGTCAATTGCAACGAAAGTATTAAAATTAAAGGTGTCAACAAAGATCACTTCGTTCAGTCCCTAGGTACAACAGATATTTCCATCCACGGCGTCCCTCATCAATTTCAGGTTATTTCCGAGGCCACCAATATTCCTCACGACGGAATTCTCGGCCACGATTACCTCAAATCCTCTCAATCCGTAATTAATTTCGAGGACAGATCCCTGAAAAATCCTGTTGCATCAATGCCCCTCTTCTATATCAATCCTCCTGCGGATCAAAAACACGTCATTGCGCCCCGCAGCGAGACCTTAATCGAAATCGACATCCTCAATCCCGAAATAAAGGAAGGTGTCATTCCGGATATTCGAATAGCCGATTCCATTTACCTCTGCAGAGCTATCACGAAAGTTCGTCCAAATGCAAAGGCTTATGCAACAATTTTAAACGCCATTGATACTAAACAAATGCTCGTAAAACCGTGCATCAAATTAGAACCACTTCCGCGAGAAGCCGTCGTATTCTCAAATTCTACGACGCAGTCCGAACGTACAAAAGTCTTACGGTCCTCTCTTCGTACGGATCATCTAAATCCGGAAGAAAAGGAATCACTTTTAAATATTTGCCTAAATTACAGTGACATCTTTCATCTTGAAGGTGACAATTTAACCGTCACGAATGCTATGATGCACGAACTACCCGTAGCATCAAATGCCCCAATTTCCGCCAAAACCTATCGGTATCCGGAAATCCACAAAGCTGAGGTCAACGACCAGATTCAAAAAATGCTTAAACAAGGCATCATCCGACCCTCAGTATCCCCATGGTCATCGCCCTTATGGGTTGTACCTAAAAAGGTAGATGCTTCAGGTAAGACTAAATGGCGTGTAGTCGTTGATTATAGGAAACTAAATAATGTTACGGTAGGCGACGCTTATCCGCTACCGAACATTTCCGACATCTTGGATCAATTAAGTCATTCATCCTATTTCACGACACTCGACCTTGCATCCGGGTTTCATCAAATATGAGGAAACATTAATTGCTGTTTTCGACCGACTCCGTCGCAATCATTTAAGACTCCAACCAGACAAGTGCGAGTTTATGCGAACGGAAGTTGCTTATTTAGGCCACATAATTTCCGATAAAGGCGTAAAACCGAATCCTGAGAAAGTGTCCATCATTAAAGACTTTCCATTCCCCCAAACGCCGAAGGACATCAAATCTTTTCTCGGTTTAGTTGGTTACTATAGAAAATTCATTGAAAACTTTTCCGGCATAACCAAGCCACTCACAAAACTCTTAAAAAAGAATGTCCTCTTCGAATGGACAAACCAACAACAACTGGCTTTCGACGATCTTCGAGGAAAACTTACCTCAGAACCTATACTCCAATACCCCGATTTTTCGAGGGAATTCATCCTCACCACCGACGCATCTAATTTCGCGATCGGAGCGGTGCTGTCACAAGGTAAAATCGATGAAGATCTACCTATCGCATACGCCTCTAGGACGTTGAATAATGCTGAATGCAACTATTCGACGACAGAGCGCGAATTATTAGCTATCGTTTGGGCAACGAAACATTTTAGGCCGTACCTTTATGGTCGACGCTTCAAAATTGTAACTGACCACAGACCACTTACCTGGCTTTTCTCGGTCAAGGACCCATGTTCGAAGTTAATTAGATGGCGTCTAAAATTAGACGAATACGATTATGAAATCGTTTATAAACCAGGCAGAATTAATAGTAATGCCGATTATTGTCTTTCGAGAACCAAATTCCCAGTATTCAATACAACTAAACAAGGTGAATTTTTTCGTGATTTTTATAAATTCTGTGAAGCGTCCGAGACGTGCGAAAACATTAATGTTAACGAAATTAATAGGTCCATAATCGATGCAAAATCACATGTCGCACATTTCGTTTCGACGGAGTTAGACGACTCTGAAATCAAATTCACGGAAAATATTGCCGTTCTGAGACAAAGTCAACACGAATTGTACACTGTAAAGAGGCTTGCTAGTAATAATAACCGTAATGTATATACAGGGTGAGTTATTAGAAGTTATTAGTTATTAGAAGCGCCGCTTCTTCCATAGCTCATTTATAGAACGAGGTGCAAATTTTTTTCTTTCACAAGGAGATTCTACCTATTGAGCACTATAATCTAAAATTATTTTGACACTTACAGAGTGTTCCGTAAAGTAATGGCAGCATACAACAGGATTTTTTTAAATAGAACACCCTGTATATTTTGTCATAGAAAGGTTTAGTAGTTGACCCTCTAAACGATGCTACATGAAATATTTACCTTTACTTAAAAATTGGAGAGTTATTAACCATTTTTTTTAAATATTCGAAATGTTCACTTCTGTTTAAAAATTTACTATAAATTTATTTCTTGACATCCAACAATGAAAGTCGGTAGTAATAATATCCAAGCTATGAAGGATAACCTGGATGCAAATTTATTTAATTACATTAACTATTTTTAAAGCAGAGGCGTGTCGAATTGTTTCATCTTTAAGCTGCCGTAAGTGTTTTTGTTTTTAATGCAACGCCATCTATATTTTTTCATAACTGGATAGTATCTACATTTCTCTTTATTTTTATCATGGGTTTCCTATAGGTAATCTTTACAGTTCTTTAGTTATTAAATGTTGTTTTCACTTATACACATAAATAGGTTGTATGCGCCTGTTTATTCCGTCGGATTCTTTTTTTTTTTTTTTTTCATATAACGCACAATATTTGACAACATAAGCGATCACAAAACAATTGCATTAACTGTCAAGTCTAAATTTGTTTAGAACTTCAGACTCTTTTATTGATTGATTTTTATAAAATGAGATACAGTCAAGAAGAATTAATTGATTTATGATGATTTATGTTCTTGGTGAAGTGGAAAGAAATACTTTACTTGCATCTAGAATTTACGCCCAAAAATATCCTGAAAGACAACATCCGAATCAAAGAAGTTTTTTGCAGTTAAAAGAGAGATTCGAACGTACGGGCAGTATAAAATATGAAAAGAAAACACGTAACAAACCAACAATTAACGACGAAAATGAATTCAGAGTAATCGCAAATGTTGTAGAAAATCCGCATATAAGTTCTAGGAGTATTGCACGTAATACTGAAATATGCCAATCGTCAGTTACGAAAATACTTAAAAAACATAAGTATCACCCATATCACATACAATTATCTCAAGCCTTAAATGAAAATGATTTTCAAGACCGTTTACGTTTTTGTGACTGGGTAATTCGGAAAGAAGCTGAAAATAATGGTTTTACAAAACATATTTTACTTACTGACGAGACAACATTTCACAAAAATGGCTACGTTAATCGGCACAATTTTCATTATTACAATACGGTAAATCCTCATTTTCATCGGCAAATTGATTACCAACATAGATGGTCTCTCAATGTCTGGGCGGGCATAATTGGAAATTAGATAATTGGACCTCACTTTTTCGATGAACATTTGAATAGCCAAATTTATTACAATTTTTTACAAACTGATTTAGAAGATCACTTGGAAAATTTACCTCTCAATACAATTCAAAATTTATTTTTTCAACACGATGGTGCGCCAGCTCATTCCAGTAATATAGTTAGAGAATATCTGAATACAGCGTTTCCTGACAAGTGGATTGGTAGGGGAGGACCTGTACCGTGGCCCGCTAGGTCTCCAGATCTAACTAAACTTGATTTTTTTCTTTGGGGATACGTGAAAAATCGAGTTTATGAAATAGAGCCTACCACTATTATTGATATGAAAGAACGTATTCGTCAGATATTTCGTTCTGTAAATGATGGCATGTTAGATAACGTCCATGCTTCTTTTCTTAGGGTACGTTTATGTTGGAGCAACGATAAGCGATAAACGCGACGATAATAGCGAAGCTAAGAAAAACAAAACATAGACATGTATATGACTGTTTATATTGGAGATGCGTGCTAAGCTAAACGCACTAGTCGAATAACGATAAAAGCGACGATATAGTTTCATTTCTATTTCGTCGCTTGCTGGCCGCGATGGATGTAGATAAATTAATTAGTGAAGTGTTCATCAGAGCACCTTTGTGGGATCAACGTGATAAAAATCACCATAATAGATTTATTTTAGATAAATTATGGGACGAAGTGGCACGAGAATTAAACACAACACGTAAGTATATGCTTTTATTGTTTTTTAATTAACAAATACAGAGTGAGCGAATTTTGGAAAACAATTATACAATAGGGTTGTGAAACAAATAGGTCTTAAATAAATCTCGAACTTGGTGAGCATTATTCGTTGGCCTACCGAAGTCAGGCCTGATTCTTAGATTTTCCGGAAACATTGAAATATCACTTAAATTATGTTCAATACCTTCCCTGTCAATAATGGTATTGTGTAAGACACAGATTGCTTTAACAATGTTATCACTCACATCTATATCAGTCTCTATGCATTTACCTAATATTCGCCATTTAAAATAAATAATTCCAAAGGTACATTCAACGGTTCTTCGTGCTCTCGATAGCCTAGCATTAAAATATTCTTTGTCGGCGTCCAACTGTTGTCTGTTGTAAGGTTTCAGTAAATTTGTTAGGAGCGGATAAGCCTCGTCTCCTAAAAATACATAGGTAGCCATAATTTCGGAATTAGGCAAACTGGTGACATTTGGAATATTTAGACGCCCGTCTATCAAATGTAAATATAAAGCAGAAGATCTAAATGTTCCGCCATCGCTCTGCTTGCCGTATCCTCCAACATCAATGTTTATGAATTTATAATTAGCATCTACCAATGCTTGAAGAACAATGGAAAAAAACTGTTTATAGTTATAAAACATAGATCCCGAGTGTGAAGGGCTTATAACTCGAATGTGCTTGCCGTCGATGGTTCCCAAACAGTGGGGAAAGTTCCAAATTTTGTAGTAATCATCCGCAATCTTTCTAAAGTCATTCTCGGTCGGTACTTTCATGTGAAGGGGTTGCAGTTTGTTCCACAACACGTTTACCGTTTCCCTTACAATTTTTGAAACTGTTGTGGCTCCCATACGAAAAGAAAAAGGTAAGCTTCTAAATGATTGTCCACTTGACAAGTACCTGTAAATAATTATAAGTAATAATTAACTATTCTGGCATCCACTCCAAAACCAAAATCAGGCGATGAAGGAACACCTTTTCTTAAAAACCAGTGGACATATTTTGACAGCCTTCTCTTTTTAAAAGATCAGTTCACTCCTAGAGCATCTTCAGGAAATATGAAGACGACTGATGAACAGCGCGACAGCTATCGTAGTTCGTGTTTTCAAAGTACTCAAGAGGAAACAGAGGAAAATGTAGGTGACATAGAAAGTCAACCAAATTTGTCACATTTGGAAGACGTTACCCCAGTTTCGCCTGAAAACTATTCAGATCCCAATTCACAACATTCAACGCGACTTACAAGTTCAGCATCAGCAGGAAACCAGTCACAGATTTTCACCAACACCAGGAATAAACGTCGTTTCAATGATGATTTAGGCTCTGCGTTGCTGGAAATGGAAAAGAAGAAAATTAAATATTTGGAAGAGAAAAAATTACAAAAAGGGGAGGAAGATGAAGATTTGAACTTTTTTAAAAGTTTATTACCTCACATAAAAAATTTATCGCCCTTCGAGAAAATGTCATACCGAATGAAAATATTGCAGGTCACACAAGATTTCATGCCACGAAGTAATCGTTCAGAAGGTACTTCCAGTCGAAGCACGAGCATTTTGGACCCAATGAAAATCAGTAACTACAACTCCATCCAGATTCCAAACAATATTTATTCGCCTTTTCAAAATTTATAGAAAATGTTTTTGCCTTTACTTTCATGACATTACTTTCTTAAATATTCACACAACTTTTTATTTTTCATTTATATGTTCCCAAAATAAATGCTAATAATAATCGTCTACCTTACCTTAATGTAACCATTAACCGTTCCTCGTGTAGAATTGGCCTAGCATGACAATTACGCCAGGTTTTGTCCAAGTCCTCAGAAATATTTATTAAAATATAATCAAAAGTCTCAATTTTCATTCTCATATACTCCTGGAATTTTTCAGGATGGCTTCGTAAATCACCATACAAGTGATGATATTCTCCCATTTTGCGACGTTTAACATTTTTAGGATGTGCACAATATTTACGTTTGTTACGTTGTTTCTTTAGAAAATACCACTGTACAGTACTTGAAGAAAGTAACACGTCTTCCTCTGAATCCCTCATGATTACTAAACGATATTCTCACGTCTCCAATATAAACACATCAAAGAAAGAATTATGCGCTTTGCTTTCATCGTCGCGTTCATACCTTTTATCGTTGCTTCAACATAAACGTACCCTTAGAAGGGTTCAAGCCTGCAGGAACGTGCAAGGTGGTCATTTTGAAAATATCCTGTAATGTGTGTGTGTTAAAGTGTTCATACAATTTATAATTGTACAGATTATAATTATGTTGCATCTGATTATTTTGTTTATTGGTAAGAGGATCGGCCTTAGAATGGTTTTTATGTTGTCAAATATTGTGCGTTATATGAAAAAAAAAAGAATCCGACGGAATAAACAGGCGTATACAACCTATTTATGCGTATAAGTGAAAACAACATTTAATAACTAAAGAACTGTAAAGATTACCTATAGGAAACCCATGATAAAAATAAAGAGAAATGTAGATACTATCCAGTTATGAAAAAATATAGATGGCGTTGCATTAAAAAAAAACACTTACGGCAGCTTAAAGATGAAACAATTCGACACGCCTCTGCTTTAAAAATAGTTAATGTAATTAAATAAATTTGCATCCAGGTTAGCCTTCATAGCTTGGTTATTATTACTACCGACTTTCATTGTTGGATGTCAAGAAATAAATTTATAGTAAATTTTTAAACAGAAGTGAACATTTCGAATATTTAAAAAAAAATGGTTAATAACTCTAAAATTTTTAAGTAAAGGTAAATATTTCATGTAGCATCGTTTAGAGGGTCGACTACTAAACCTTTCTATGACAAAATATACAGGGTGTTCTATTTAAAAAAATCCTAGAAAATCCTAAAAAATTTTAGATTATAGTGCTCAATAGGTAGAATCTCCTTGTGAAAGAAAAAAATTTGCACCTCGTTCTATAAATGAGCTATGGAAGAAGGGGCGCTTAATAACTCACCCTTTATATGCTTTGTTAAAAACAAACATTTTGACAAAATTAGGTATAGCGACCTATTTTATGCCGCCGTAAACTTTAGGGATACCTTGATAACAGATGGCGTAAATCAGATAACGTTATCAAATCCTTCAGACGAATTTTCAAATCTAAAAGTTTCAAGAATAATTTGTATATTAAATTACGTATTTCGAAAGACAAAAATAAAAGTAAACATTTGCGTGAACCAATTAATCACACCAAATGACGAAGAAATAAAAACTATATTAAAAGAATTTCATGACTCCCACAGCTGGTCATCGCCTGTGACCTTCACGGGCTGCTGCTGGTGGTATACATACGTACAACAACAGCAGCAGCCCGTGAAGGTCACAGGCTGCTGCTGTTGCTGCTGGAATATAAGAAGATAGTTATCTTCTTATACGACAAGCCCCCAGTCCCGGCTCGGGGCAAACTTGCCGGTCTCCGCTGGTTGATCGTCGCTGTTTTATCCAGCATATAACTTTTTCCTGGTTTTTGGGGGAATAGGTATAAAGAGTGCTGGAATCACGCTTTAAATATTCTCCAGTACGATGGCATCGTCAGTAGAGCAGAAGACGTGTTCTTGTGATAAGCGTAGCCTATATCAAGTATACGGGGAAGCGTTCAGTCTTCGTAATAAAACTCCAATACCTGGCCCGGTTCAGTCATTTTTAAGTGAAACGATCGCTAATAATATAATTTTGGCGCAACAGAAAACACTCACCAGTTTTCTGTATCGTGGAGAGTTATACCGTGCTATTGGCGACTTACTGGATGAGTGGAATACTACGGCAACAACATTTTATCGTGTAGACAACTATGTGATTATTGATGCAAGTTCGCTTGACTTGCCATTTTCCCGTCCCGCTAATAATCCTTCGGAAGAAGATAATTGGGACTGCTTGGTCTCTATTTGTTTTACGTGCACAATTGAGCTGAAAATTCCAGATCGAGCAATTTGGTCGGAAGTTAAGTCGCATAATTTAGAAAACGTTGCGTGGGACATTACAAAAAAAACAGTAAGTTTTGTATATCTAAATTACGAAGTAATATAATACTTATTTTCAGATATCGGTTTTCGCATTCAGAAAAATTCGTTAATTGCTATACATCCCTGAATATTTACACGCACTGTACTCAGTGCGACGAATGCTTACGTCGGCAATTAAATACTCTAACGGTACCGACCTTTCCCTAATTTTATCTCATAATTGTGTATTCGATGGCTGAAACATTATCGGTAAAGGAAATTTTAAATATCTGTGAAGAAATATGGACACATCCGACCGATCTGATGCAACACTTGACGCAATTTTAGACGAAATTGCTCCTAACATTCGGACACCCGATTTTACCCTTACTTCGTTGCTTGAAGAAGCTGTTGAATTTAGCATTCGAGAACCCCGACAAAGCGTGTTCGTGGACACCATTTTCCGAGCTGGCCTCCGACGACGACTTTGTCACGACGTGCTTCCCATCGGAAATCGTAATGAAGGCATTAGAATTCTTGGAGAAATGTGTCAACGGCGATACCACGGACAATTGTTCATTGTCTCCTATCACGGGGAATCCCCCGAGTGGCAACATTTACACGTCGTCCATGACTGCGGTTGGACTGCCGGAACATGTAGGTGCACAACCTTTAGAGGACTGCCTTTTCAACGACGGAGACGAGCTCGCTGGACCGGTGGTACTGGACGAGGTGAGCAATAACGTTTCGTTAATATGTTTATTATATCTCTTGTAGCCTATACGATATATTAATGTAATGTTATTGCTCTCAGATTATTTCCGAGCACTCGGAATATATATGTTCTTATACCCCCGAGAATGTCTCCACTATTACTTCGTCATTACTCGCTTTAGATATAGTAGGACCGCTACCGCTAAGCGAAGACGGAAACAAATTCGTACTCGCTATGCAGGACGATTTCACAAAATTTTCATTCGCTTACGCCCTACCGAATCATGAAGCGGAAACAGTCGCGAACAAACTGGTCGAAACAATTACTAATTAAAAATAAAGTGTTAATTCAAAGTATTTATCTATATCTAATATAAATATCCATATATATATATATTTTTTCCGCTTTCCTCCTTTTTTCAAATCAATACTATGGAGATATCATCCTTTTTCATAACAGAAGAAGTCCTTTTAAAAGTACATAAATATGCAAGTGCTAATAAAATCGAAATTCCCAAAGGTGTAATAAAAGAAGCTGATGTCGTGTGTCTTCCCATTCCAGAGGATAATCCACTAATCGAGGAAGTAATAATATTATTCTTAATAGTCAGTAACAAAATACCACCGTCAACTAAATGGTCTACTAAATTGAAGAGCAAATACACAAAGTATGAAGATGATGTTACAAATGCAGCATTATCTGAATACATAGCAGGAGATCAGTTAGATAGATTATGATGAAGCAGTTTCATTTGACCCAGAGGATGAAGAAGATCCTAGAGAAGAAATTGCTGCTCCCGAACCTTCAGTTCAGAAACATGAAACTAAATCTGATCTTAAAATAACAAGCGAGTCTACGTATGCGGATTTAAGCAAACTACATGGGTACAAACCTGTAAATGAATTTGTTTTTTCCACAATCCAACCTTATTTACCAGTAAATATATTTGAGCAATTAGTAGCTTCTGATGAGGCAGTTATTTCTTCATGCATAGATATTTGTAAGCCACTCATAGCACAATTAGAAACCAATCAGTTAAGCGTGACAATCTGTAATATATCATATATGTTAGGCCAAAAAAGTGTAACAGAAGCCATAGCGAACAAAAAAGATGTTAAGCTCACAGAAAAGAATTTAAACAGTTTACTTAGAAGCATCGATTATTTGAATAATCGTTTAACCACAGTACAAAATACACCTAAGATAGATCCTGCTGGAAAAATCTTGAACGCGATCACAGACATGAAAACTTCTTTTGATACACTGAACTTAAGTGTAACAAATTTTATATCACAAGGTTTTAGCGGATCTCCTAACATTGTATCGTTCTCCTCAAGTAGACCTGTCTCACCTCTTCCATTAAATCCCGGGATAACATCTGGCATGTCCTCAGTTTCTGGTAAGACAATTGCTAAATCAAAAGTCTCAGCTCTTTAGGATGAAAGCATCTAGGTTTAAACTCTATGCAAGAATAATGATAATAATAGGTATTTAGAAAAAAATGAGAAAAGTAAACATGTACAAGATTATATTTTTTATTCTTGCACTCCATCCTATTTCAACGTTACCGGGAGATAACGGTTCTATGAGACTTGAGCCTGACATTAGATATGAATTAGGAAAAATCTTTATATACCCTCCTACTTGTTGTAATATAACTACGCTAACCTTTAATATAAGTACCTGGTTTTTGGTATGGTCATGTTCAAGTAGTTTGTAATGACTTTATTAAAACTTTTAATACTGGATCAATTATATGTCAGATGTGTTCATTCTGCGCTCATAATGAAGCAATACCTAAGTGTAAAAATTATGTAATTCCTTGGATAGCTTCTATCTTAATCTCTTTGATATTAGGAGCAATTATCTATAAGCTGTCATCTATAATAGATAAAAAAATATAAGATTCTTTCCTTAAGTTACTATGTAGATAAGTATAAGTTGAAGAAACTTGAAAAAGAGAGGAAAGATAGAAGTACTAGAATTGCAAGTGAGGTCCTCCTTTTGAGAAAGATTAGGCCTCTCATTCGAGCAGAACTTAATAGGAATATATAAGTAAAGGGAGATACAGAAAAAGTATAAACAGTATATTTAGAAAAAAAAAAAAAAAAATTTTGGCATTCCGCGCAGTATTCTTTCGGATCAAGGTGCAGACTTCACCTCAAATCTAATGAAAGAGGTAACAAAATTATTTAAAATCAAACATTTATTTGCATCCGCGTATCATCCGCAAACAAACGGTGCGTTAGAACGTTCCCATTCGACTCTTAAGGATTACCTCAAACATTATATTAACGAAAAACAGACGAATTGGGACGAATACCTGAAATTCGCGATGTTCTCGTATAATACGTCAATTCATGCCGCGACAAAATTCACTCCATATGAGTTATTGTTCGGGCATAAACCTATAATCCCCAGTTCGCTGAAGCACGAACCGGAATTCAAATATACCTACGATAGCTACGTAGATCAATTAAAATATCGTATCGAGAAAAGTAATCAGATAGCTCGAGAAAACATTATTTCCGCAAAGGAAAAATCAAAAGAAACTTACGACCGGTCCGCTAAATCTAAAGAATTTTCACCCGGTGATCAAGTCTTAGTAAAGGATGAAGCCGTCAAATTAGGTCGAAATAAAAAAACTTTCGCCCGATTGGAAAGGTCCTTACAAAATTACTTCGGTAAATCCACCTAACGCCATAATAAAAATTAAGAAACGTGAAATTAAAATCCATTTCAACCGACTGAAACCGGCTCATGTTGTTTCAGGTGTGGATGCATCAACATCGTATCAGGCTACAAAATAACTCCGATAGAAAATTCAAGCGGAATATTCTACGAACATTTAGGATATGTAAAAATTCATACAGATACCTGGCAACTCTTATCCTTCCTTAATGTCTCCTTTTATGAAACAAAATTAAAATTCATACAACGAGTTCTCTCCGAAACGGAAAATATGTGTAACATACCGAATTTAAATCATGAACTCATCTCTTGTCAACAGTCACTTAATTTCGTCTCTAGTCATGATAATGGAATAGAATGGAAAAACGAAGTAATTCAAGAACTTTGTCGAACTCATCAAATTGAGATACACTACACAACTATATACAACCCTAATAGTAACAGTCCTGTTGAACGGTTCCATTCTACCATTGCCGAAAGTCTTAGGATTCTCCAACAACAGAGATCAAGAGACACGATCGCGAATATTATGAATTATGCCATTCTTTTATACAATAACAGTGTACATAGCACAACAGGTTATACACCTTTCCAAATTACTAAAGGAAAACTCGACTACAAAAATCCTTTCGAGCTAAATGAATCTAATAGAGCCACACAGTATATACAAGATCATTCAGAGAACATAGAAGTAATCAATAATATGATTCATTCAAAGCTAATTTATAAACAACAAGAAAATTTGAATAAACTAAATAAGCAAAGGCAAAACCCAAATATCAAAATAGATCAACCAGTTTTTAGAAAAGAAACTCGATTCACAAAATCTAAGAAATGCACACAACCCTACATAAAACTGTATGATCCCGTTTTAGTTGGCGATGATAAAATAAAAACCGCCTCTAAAACCTATCACCAATCTTTACTGAAACCGCAACGTATTGTTTCAGATAAAAAGGAAAATGGAACTTGTCAACTCCAACCTATTGCTAATGTTCTTGCTGACCCTATTCAACTCTCACTCACGAGCTCAAAATATTAGAGATCAAGAACCCAATCCTTCCCATTCATCTTGGTGAAGCAAAAACTGTTACCTCCAAACATACATTTCTGTACTATATCAATTTAACCCTTCCAGATGAATCCATAAATGCTATCCACCAAAAATTAGAGTTTTTAATTTCCAACATCAATCAAACTAAACAAAATCATTTTTCTTTGATACTTCAGAGTAAACTTAGCAATGCTCTCTTTTTGGCTGATGATCTGATTAATAAATTAAACTCTTTCACACATGCAACTCGACTCAAGCGAGGTTTAGTTAATGGCGTGGGTACGATTTCAAAATGGTTATTTGGTACTCTAGACTCGGAAGATGGAAACCGTATTAATTCACAACTAGAACTAGTAACGAAAATGAATGAAAAAATGTATCAAGGGTTACACAAACAACAAACGATATTAAAAGAAATAACAAAAGTATATCATGATAATTTTCAGACGTTGAGAGAAAATCAGGATATTCTGCAAGACCAAGTAAAATACTAACGGAAGAATTTAAATTAATTAATAGCATAGAAAAAGCTTTTTCATTTTCTAACATCGTGGATAATTTAATTATACACAATAATTATGCACACAGTGCAAAATTTAATTAATAATATAGAAACAGCCATTACATTCGCACACTTAAATATTTTGCATAGTTCAATTTTGAAACCAATTGAATTAGAACTAATAATTTCAAAATTAAGATCCTTGTATAAAACTGAACAAATTCCTCTATTGGAAAACTTCGTGAATTATTATTCATTATTTTCGGCGCAAGTCATTTTAAAAGAAAAAAATGTATTATTCAAAGTACATATACTATAATAACTATCCCATACAAATATTTCCAGATATATCCTATTCCAATTTCAAATATCATGATAATACCTAATGAACCCCTCCTTTTACTCAATAACTTGGAACATTGGACAACATCAAAACAATGCATAAGAGTGGAAAATTTCTACTACTGTCTTCAAGACGACCTCCACAAGAATCAACCTTGTTTGGCAACATTGATGAACACTGGGAGAAACACCTGCCATGGTACATCAATCCACCTACAAGAAAGTAGCGCGATGCAAATTCGTCCTAACCAAGTTTTGGTAATTCCTACATCTGTGACCCTAAGAAGCCAATGCGATGTACATGGACTTCAAGAATTACGTGAACCTTGTACTACGGGGAAATTGCGAAGCTAATATCTTGGGCAAGACCTTCATGCCAGAAAATACGGTATCCGAGGAGTTCGTCTTCAACCTACCAGCTGTAAATGTAACCGTCGCAAATGATGGTACCCTGAAGAACCCCATACGGCTACGCAGCATCGACGAAACCAACCTGAAACACCTAAGAACTCTAGTCGACATCATGGACGTTAGTGCCCCACCTGTGCACCACCAATGGACCAACAGCATTCTGATTTGTGTTTTAGTTTTGCTATTGGTAATATTATTATGTTACGGTTATTTCAAATACTTCAAGGGACGAAAAATTCAAAAACCCTCGGACTCAGAAAAAACTTCTGTTCCTTCATTTTTTTCACTTAAGGGGGGAAGAGTTATAAGTCACGAGATTGAACCCTGACGTTGTTTATTATTTGTACTTCAATTTCTATTTACAGGGCATATTTAGCTTTGATAATATAATTGTATAAAACCTATTGTTTCGGAACATCGGCATCTTAATTACCGAATCGCTGCCCGTCAGTACGGCGTTTGTAATTTAAGTTCTTTTCTTTACTGTAACTTTGTTTTTAATAAAGCGTAGGTGCGAATCCTATCATTTTGTACCTTTAGTTTTTAAAAACCTCGGTTGTGAAGTGGAAAACAAAATTGTTAACCCAAACATCCCCTTAAAGAACCATTTGATAACGCAAAGGTAAACAAATCTATCGTCAGCAAAGCTCGACTGTGAGAACGAAACCGACGCCCACGGGGCAGATAGCGACGGTTGAATTTAAGGCCCGAAACTACCTGAGCGCTAGGCAAACCGAGTTCCTGCGATGATCGGAAATTTGCGTTTTAAATAAAAGTTGAGCGATTGCTTTCAAAACCTCTATCGAAAATAAATGCATTATTTTATATTAGTTTTTTTTTAGGATAACAGCTTATAAATTCATGTATCGCATAGTTGAATTAATATAATTTTATCTTTTTGTCTTCCTGACGCCAGGAATTTCCAACCCTTTTAAAATGCAATATACTATTTGCTTCATAATGGTAATTTCTTAAATATTCTTCATTGTAACGCAGTTTGAAATTTCCCAATGTATACAATATCGCATCGGGCACGGTAAAACCAACCACCTGCTGCTTAAGACACTTTATTTCATCCCTATTGAAATTGAACGCATCTCGGTATTACCCAATGTGAAATTGTAGGAATTTTGGTTAATTAGTTGAGGCACAACTCTGATTGGCCATTCATTAATTAATATTGTGGGGTAATGTTACAAACAAGCACCTAGTTAAATATTAAAGTTCTTCATTTACTTCAGGTTTATATCATTCTTGAGACATAGCGGATGATAGAAGAAAATTATCAGGAGCACAGTTTCGCAAAAGGAAATTAGAGAAAGAATTATCATTAGCGAAGCAAGCAGGCTCATTCTTAAAGTTTCTTCGTCCACATCCTCAAGAAACTGATAAGAACGTAGATGATTTACCAGAAGAAGTATATGATCACCAAGCAGAAGCAAGAACTAGTGCTACAGAAAATTCACAAATACAGAATACAGAAGAACACCGTATAAGTCAAGATCAAGAAATAGAAACACAGAACGTGAAAAATATTTTGAACTTTAGTGATCCTGCTATGTGGGAAAAATGTACCGATCGTCTGCGACAAATTTTGGTCGAACATGGGCCGGATCAAGTACAAAATATCAACTTTCCATTAGACGTTAATCGTAGAAAGTTTTCGATAGTACACTACAAACGACGACTCATCAATGGAGAATGTGTGTCCCGTCCATGGTTGCAATATTCAGCATCAAAAGATGCAGTGTTCTGTTTTTGTTGTAAGCTTTTTCTCGCAGACGGTAAATCTGCTCTGTATAATAAAGGTGTAAATGACTGGAAGAATATATCTGTGATACTATGAAATCATGAAAAAAGCAGTAGTCACTTAAAATGCTATCAAGAATGGAAAGAGTTAGAGCTCAGGTTAAAAAATAATAAAACTATCGACGAAGAAAATTTACGTTTAATAAGGGATGAAGAAAGGTACTGGCAGCGGATTTTGGAAAGACTGATTGCATTAGTAAGAGTTCTGGGAAGTCAAAATTTAGCATTTCGTGGGTCACATGAAAAATTATTCACGTTTGACAATGGAAATTTTTTGAAATTTGTTGAGTATCTAGCTTTGTTCGATCCTGTTATGCATCACATCTTCGAAAAGTTCATGATACGGAGATTCACGTTCATTATCTCGGAAAAAATATTCAAAACGAAATGATCAATCTGCTGTCTAATGCTGTTCAGGAAAAAATAATTGCTTCAGTTCTCTCCGCTAAATATTTCTCAATAATCTTAGATTGCACACCAGATGATAGTCATGTTGAACAAATGACAATAATCGTTCGATTTGTAAACATGACAACAGATTTTGGAGAATGTAAGTGCGAAATTAAAGAACATTTTTTGGGATTTGTTCCTGTTACCGATACAACTGGCGCTGGTATAACTGAAACAATTCTTGCTAAATTAGAAGAGATGTCACTCCCAATAGAAAATTTACGTGGTCAAGGTTATGATAATGGGAGTAACATGAAAGGTAAAAACAGTGGTGTTCAAAAAAGAATTTTAGAAATAAATCCACGAGCTTTCTTCGTACCCTGTAGTTCTCATTCACTAAATCTCGTGGTAAATGATGCAGCTAAATGTTGTCTAACAGCTACGTCCTTTTTTAATTTGGTACAAAATTTATATGTATATTTTTCTGCTTCAACTCAACGTTGGGAAATTCTACTGAAGCACGTCCCGACTCTAACTCTTACGCCACTGAGCGACACAAGATGGGAAAGTCGAATTGATGCCTTGAAACCATTAAGATATCAGCTAGGTGATGTACATGATGCACTCATGGATATTTACGAAAGCAGTACTCTGACTGGACCATCTGGAAATCAAACGCGATTTGAGGCGCAGGCGATTGCAAAAAAGATAGCTGATTTTAAGTTTGTTACATCTCTTGTTGTGTGGTATAACATTTTATTTGAAATGAATTTGACGAGTAAACTACTCCAATCAAAGAAAATTGATTTAACCGCTGCCACAAATGCACTCCTGAAAACAAAAACCTTTCTCGAAGGCTGCAGAAGTGATTCGGGATTTGAGAAAATGTTGGTGGATGCAAATGACATTTCTGAAGAAATTAACATTTCCACATCATTTGCATCAGAGGTAGAACCAACCCGCTTAAGAAGAAAGAAAAAGCAATTTAGTTATGAATCGGAAATGAACCAATTCGTGATGTCAAAGAGCAGTACAAAATTAATTTCTATTTTGCCGTTCTTGATACCGCAATAAATGCAATTGATGAGAGGTTTAATCAGATAAAACAGATTAATTTTGTTTTTGGATATCTTTATAATATTATTTTAGAAAACTGTTTAAAGATGGAAGAATTTCTGACTCACGGGAATTCTAAGGATATTGATGGTACTGAATTATGCAGTGAATTGCAAGCTGTTGCAAGAAGAATGCCAAAAAATTCAACGCCACAGGAAGTTCTAAATTACATTTGTAAAAATAAATTAGTGGATAGCGTACCGAATCTAGTAACAGTTTTAAGGATTTTGCTAACACTTCCTGTATCTGTGGCCAGTGGTGAGCGTAGTTTTTCTAAATTAAAATTAATAAAAACGTACCTGCGTTCTACGATGAGTCAAGATAGGCTTGTTGGGTACAAGAACTTAATTTAAATGATATTGTTTCTACTTTTGCTAAAATCAAGGCAAGGAAAATGTAGACTTAATAATAAAATTTGATTGTTTACTTGTTTGTTTTACTGTATTACAAAACTCCCACAAAAGTTGGTCTACAGGGGCGGCATTCTAATCATTCGCCTAGGGCGCCAAGTTTGCTCGAGCCGGCCCTGGGTGCAACTACACATACTGCAATAGCATAATTACATATTTGCAGGAATTTTATGGAAATAGAATTACAAAGTTTTTAGACATCGACTGCACACCTTGCAAGATTGTTGAAACTTCTAGTCTTTAGAAGTTTCTGTAAAATTTTTTGATTCTCCTGTTGGTAAATTTTTACAGACATTATTTTCGTATATTACATTAGTATATTCAAACAAATTAAAAATCAAACCAGTAAAAATGGTTATCAGCACCTTTTTTTTTTCTTTTTTTTTTTTCGATTCGTGCACACAATTGACCATTCAACGCTTACGAGCTCCTGTAGAGCCGTCGATATGTTTTATTGGGATATATTACTTCTATTTCTTATTATCAGTTAATTTAAATCAGGGATTTTTGGTACCCTTTACCATATTCATGTGACGCCGCTGTTAATTATCTAGGGATGTTTTGCCGACCACAGTAACATACGCGTTTATTTAATTGCATAGCCGGCCGTGTAACTAAACTGCTGCAATAAAGTTAGGGATATTGAGCAAATATGCACTAAACAAATAACCAAAAATGGTTATGAAAGATATGCCTCCCCAAACAATAACACTCCTTCCGCCAAAAGAGTATACCTGGTGCAGTTGGTGTGTATGTCGCGATACTCGTCTTGTCCACTGTCGTATTCTTCGGCTATCAGAAAATCGGCTAAACCGAAACTCATCTATGAAAAGAGCAGACCTCTATTCATCGCGCCAGTTAACGTATTCAGTAGCCCAATCTAATCTTCGTCGTCGATCCTGTGCAGTCAATGGCACCCATCGCATTAGTCGCCGATTGACAAGCCCAAACTCGAACAACCGTTTTCTGACTGTTTCTATTGTAACTCTGGTTCCCATGGCCGTTTGAAGACGTTCAGCCAAGTACCGGGCAGTACAGATTGGTTGTCTCCGGGCTGTTTAATAAAGGACATATTTGCTATTATAAAGCAAAACCTCATTCTGATGTCTAAAAAAAGTTACCACTTCAGCAAGAACGCCTTTAAACGGGTTAAATATAAACGTTCCTTATCATTGCATTACAATGCAATTATTGCAATTGCAATTATTCGATTATCGTCGTATTACAATTATTCGATTATCGTCGCATTACAATTATTCGATTATCATAAAATCTCTCATGAAAACAGACAGCACCCCTAACTTTATTGGAGCAGTTTATTTCAATAGTTACGTTAGAAAAAGTATCTTCACTTAATAAAAAAAAATATTATTGGAAAATTTTAATATTCTTTCAATTATTTCTAGTTCCTGGAACCACTTATGCGACGAATGGATGGGGAAGCGTACGCTTCAGAAAAAAAGGGGGTTGATGTTTTGCTTTGGCCTCCTAACCTTAACCCAGTTGAACATTTGTTGCAGTTACTTAAAACTAATATTAAGAACACAAATGTACTTCAAATATTAATTGGAGAATAATATACTGGAAGAGTGGGAAAATATCGACATCCCAACTTATTCTGGACCGATGGAAATTAAATCAAAATTGCAGATTCAAGAGATGGTGAAAGCGAAAGGCGGACATACATACAAAATATTACAAATGTATAGAAGACTTCAATATGTCAAGAAAAACTATATGTTTCTTTTGCATAATAAACTTCACATTTACTGTACCTCAAGGTGCGTTACTTACAGCGGAGGCTGTTTATATACTGATTGCAACTTATTTCTGCACTGACATTACAGTCAGTTAAAACTACCCAACTGAAATTGCTTCTAGATGAATGCAGTACCAAAAAATTAATTCGAAAAACTAGAAAATGATTACATCTAAAGGTCTAATCCAATATGATTCATAGAAAATGGAAGTATTAAAGAATTATTATCCTGAAGTAACTTTAAAAAGTACTGGCTCTGGATGTGAAGATAAAATGCATTTCCTTATTTGAATCCCTCTGTTCCTGGCTAGTCGAAAGCATCATCTTTGTTGTGGACCAGCGTGTCCTTCAATTTGAATTTCTGCAAACAAAAGAAAAACAGTATTAAAAATACATCAGTACCTAAAAGTCATACAAAGTACATAATGTCTCTTCTCATGACAATTAAAAAATGAGTAAACATTATCATTGAACCACTTCTAAAGCCGGGCTCAGACGACTGGTGTACTTGGCCAATATTTGTTAATGGCGTATACTTGCCATGCCGCGTGAGTGGTTTACTTGTACAATTATTTGTCACTGGTGAGTACTGGTCAATTTCCCATCATCTGTCGGTAAAAATGGCACAAGTCAAAGGGATCACAATTATTGGTGACTTGAAAAATTCATACTTGTTGTTGCGCTCACATGAGTTGTTAATATAATTGTGTATTGCTTTGCAACTACTATTCGTTCTGTATTGATAAGCGGATAGAAAAGGTAAAGAGTTTATTAATAATTATAAAAAAATTAAATGGAGTGGTCACATGAAGTGGTACTTGAATTTCTTGATTTATACCAAAACAAACCAGTGACATAATGCGCCAAACATTCAGAACATAAAAACCGGAAATTACTCTTCTCTCTATCCCGCCAACATTGTATAAATTCGCTGGCGTATTTTTTAAAAAATTGTACACGTCGTGTAAGCGCCTTTGCCTTTATGAGCTGGTACATTTGCCAAGTATACCAATATTGGTATATTGGCCAATTACACCAGTCGTCTGAGCCCGGCTTAAAACGAGCAGCAGCGATCGAAGATTCATCAAATAGATACCGAATAATTTACGTAACCTTAGTCGCTTTTGCAAAAGAGTGTTGTTTGCGTCATTGTTTATTTCACTGTATTTTGTATGAATTAATGTATTCATTAAATAAATATAATAAATTGTCATTAGTAAAGTGTTTTATTTTGTAAATTCTCATTTTTTTACAAACTTTAGGAATGTACTCGCGATGTATCGATATATTGAATAAATCGATGTATCTGTTCTCGATATATCGAATGTATCGATATATTGGTGAATACCTCGGTAAAATACGGAGTTTTTCCAAAGGATTGGGAAACATTGGAGCAATTGAGCTCCAATTCCAAAAGTTTACGATAAGAACTCAGCAATTGAACTGGTTTAATCTGGCTTCAGAGCTGATCATAGTTGTGCAATCGTAATACGTAATAAACATTTGTGATAAATGGTTTAAAAGCTTTAGGATGCACAGTACCTATTTTATGCCCATAGTGAACCACGCTAAAATTGTAAAATTTTATGCTTCCGATATCCACAAGTACACTAGAATCTTGTCCAGAGAAAGTTTATATTACAATTTAGTTATAACTTGTCACTAACAGCTTAAAAATTGCTCACTTTCTCAATATTTGACCATCAGTTGACAGCTTCTTAGCGAATGGAAAAAATAAACAAGGTTGTCAAGGAAACTAAAAAGAAAAGCATAAAATTAACATGATTTTTTAAATTTTAAATAACATTTTAAAAAAATTCTGTTAGGTACAGCTGCGGAATCATGAAGCGGGACGGTATAAGGTTAGTTTAATTGTTACTTCTTAATTCAGGTAACTACAGTAGTGGCCAGAGAAATAAGGCAACCAGGAATATTTTATGCAAACACTAATGGCTTTTTTATGTATCAATTACAATTGAATGCCAACATATCCCTTCATGTTCAACACCATTAACCCTTTCGCTGCTGAACACATACGTGTACGTTGTACATATCGTCGGCCTAATCTGTAAACTGCGTGACACCACACTTTCCTGAAAATGTGTTATTAGTACCATCTTGTGCAGAATAGCTTAAGCTTTCATGTGAATAGTTCGCAAGAATAGTTTGCAAGTCTGTATTTTTGCTAGAATTGAGAAATACTTCCCAGTCGGTAAACAGCGTAACTCCGTTAACATCATGTTTAATTTGAAAACTGCGCAACCCCATCTTATCCCCAAGTGAATGATAGGTGTTGTATGCTTCCCGGTCTTTTTATTCCAAATAGCAGGTTTTTTTTACAATTTTAGATGGCGAATTTGATGGTACTACAAGTACTACTTATACTTATTAATTGGTTTCGAAGATATTGTTAACCAGTCCAGAGGTTGACTAGCACAAATGTATCACATTTTATACGAGGTTGAAGATACGCAGTACTTAAATTAATTTTGTAGGTAATTCATTGGAGTTACAAAGTTTTTCTGATAAGAATTACAATAATTATTGTGCATACTATTTTCTTATTATACCTAAATATTTAAAAATTAATGTAAAATTTTTAAAGGGGTCGAACACCCTGTACGTTGTCATTTAATATAATACTAAATTTGTGTAAACCAATTATTATGAGCATTTATTTTAAAAATTAAACAAGAGTAGAGAATGCGATACACACAAAGAAAAATGTATTAATCTCTACATAATACCAACCTAACTAAACTGCAAGAAATATTTAACTGCTTGTCGCGAAATTTAAATTTAAAACATACACAATATGCCAAAAATATTTAAACTGCCTGCCTTTAGAGATTTTTTTTCTTGTAGATTAAAGCAATGGATCCCAGTTCCAGAGGAATGAAATATGTGAATATTGTTTTGAAATCCATTCTATCAAATAAACTAAGAAATTTACGAACAAATAAAGATCAGGTGCTTCATGATCTTACAATCATCACCGGCAAAACACAATCTAATGTAAATAATCAGGCACTTGACGTGGATAATATTCCGATAGTGTTTATTAAATCTGATTACAAAGAAAAAATTTTAATCTTATTTATTTTTTACGAGGTAGCTTAATTAGAAAAGTTCCAGGACCTCTCCTGCTGGATTTTATGGCAACATCAGAAAATCAAATGACTGTCAGGTTTTCGAGATTTTCAATTGTTTTCAACTTTTTTAAATGGAACGTTATATTTTTTACCATCGTATCACGTTCAGGACGTCAAATTAATTACGATTCTAAAATATTACCTTCCAAGACCTACTATTTTATTAATTATTTAGTAAATAAACATTGGTATACGCGGGAAGTGCATAGCAACAACAGCATTTTTGTTGGCGAAGACAATACGGTGTGCGTTGAAACAAGAGAACATCGAAATTGTTTTCAAATTGTCAGTTTTGTTAACTATTCTGATTAATCAGTTCTTGAAATTTGAAAAATGTCAAATAGTAGGCCTTGGAAGGCAATATTTTAGAGACATAATTAACTTGACGTCCTGAACGTGATACCATGATAAAAAATATAACGTTCCATTTAAAAAAAGTTGAAAACAATTGAAAATCTCGAAAACCTGACAGTCATTTGTTTTTCTGATGTTGCCATAATATCCAGCAGGAGCAACTTTTCTAATTTAAGCTACCCCGTAAAAATTCAAAGAAAAAAGTTACCTATTGTAGCGGCTTCCCGTGTACACCCTGTATATAATTTAGAATATTTTACTTTAATAAAATGTTTGCGTAAAAGTAATAGAAAAGCCACTTTACCTACAATATTTTATGGTTTTCTTAGAATAACTACGCCAACTAGATACCACTTACACTAATATTTGGTGAAAATCCATTTCCAAGTCGAAAGTTTTTGGGTCATCACACCTATCCCGAAATCAATCCTGGGACACACTGTATACGCGCGGTAAAAATATGTGTGTTATGTGGATATACATACAGGGATATCCACATAAACCGTTCGTTAAAAGTTTTCAAGGTTGCAGTTCACATAGATATTTAAGGAGCAAGGGTTTTCCATAGAGATCTCTTTAAATAAAATAAAATTGACTTTGTACCACTTCCGGTTGTACCGGAAGTCGCTATCAACTTGCTTATTTTAAATGGAATGCTATATTTTTTATCACGTTTTTGAATTCTACATGTAAAAATATGTTAAGTTGGAATACATTTCCCTATCCCTAAAATGCATCATTTTTGAGATATTTTGAAATTTCTTAAAAATTTGGATTTTGCAATCTGATTTTCAAAAAATTATAACACAGCTATGATTGAAGCAATTTTATTTGTAATAGCTGATATTGTAGTTGAAGCTTTAACGTTCTTAGAAATTCTATAAGCATAATCTATTAAGCTACAGGGTGTCTAAAACGCACCGTTCCCCTCGAAGATATTCAAACACAGAAAAATACTTTTTTTCAAATGGAACGACCAATATTTTAATACTCCATCGTATGTGGAATTAAATGCTGCGTCGAACTGTATTAGCATTCCCTATACCTAACTTTAAGACTTTTTCAGTTATAAGATATTTTTGATTTAATACATAAAAATTTACATTTATTAGGTTAAATATTTCTAATTTTGTTGATATAGTTATGAAAACAACAAACAATTGCATTTGACGTTTCCTGTTACTACAAATTTTAAGCAAAAGCAAAAAAAAGTTGAGAATCAAAATCAAAATTATTCAAACGCTGATATTTTAAATCTATTTTTTAAATTCATGAAGAATGATCTAAAATTGTTCAGAGCAGAGAATGTGTGTTCAATGTACCCCTCTTGTCTCCTATGAATAAAACACAGTTTGGAAAGTTTGAACCTAACTTTATACAATTTGGAAAAATAAAATGTACGAAAATCAGTAACAAATAACGAAGATAATTAATTAGACAATGGTTTTAAAATACTTTCACGCTAATCCAGAGAATTGCAAACTAGCAGCTATTTTATTCTTCAATTTAAAGTAATGAAATTCATACTTTTTCGTTTTATAAGATAAGCGTCCTCAGAGAAGGATGATTAAAGAACTATTAAAATTTGTGAATTTCCACTTGCCAAATTCTATTTTCTTTGGTTGACTACAAAATTTGTAGTAACAGTAATCGTTGTTATAATTTCCCTGCTATCTTAATAAAATTAAAAATATTTGACCTATTAAAATTGTAATTTTCTATGAATTAAATCGAAATGTTTCATAACTCAAAAACTGTTAAAGTTAGGTATAGGGAATGCTAGTACAGTTCGACGCAGCATTTGATTCCACAATACAATGGTGCATTAAAATATCGGTCATTCCATTTGAAAAAAAGTATTTTTCTGTGTTTGAATATCTTCGAGTGGAGCGGTGCGTTTTAGACACCCTGTAGCTTAATACATTATGCTGATGGAATTTTTAAGAACCTTAAAGCTTCAACTACAATATTAGCTATTACAAATAAAATTGCTTCAATTACAGCTGTGTTATAATTTTTTGAAATTCAGATTGCAGAATCCAAATTTCTAAGAAAATTCAAAATATCTCAAAAATTATGCATTTTAGAGATAGGGAAATGTATTGCAATTTAACATATTTTTACATGTAGAATTCAAAAACGTGATAAAAAATATAGCATTCCATTTAAAATAAGCTAGTTGATAGCGACTTCCGGTACAACCGGAAGTGATACAAAGACAATTTTATTTTATTTAAAGAGATCTCTACGGAAAACCCTTGCTCCTTAAATTTCAAATATCTACGTGAACTGTAACCTTGAAAACTTTTAACGAACGGTTTATGTGGATATCCCTGTATACGTTTTGTCGTTACCAAATTCAGCACAGCAGGATTGCTTAGATAACTTTAATTCAGCAGCGAAAGGGTTAATTTGGGAATTTGGTTTGTCTCCCTAATTTGAAATGAGAATCATTTTATCTTACTAAATTTTTCTCCTAAATTCAAATTACCTACAAAGATTTTACTTCTTTTTGTGTTATGCAACGAACGCTTTTCTGTTAAACTTACAACAAAAATTAAAACTCAAATAATTTCGACTTACCGTATAAAATAGCTTCAGCCAAGCAATACGATTCTCTTTATCTAGGCAAATTGAAATTTCAGGACGCAGGAAATTATAGAATCTTGAGAATGTAAGGGAAGTAAATTTGCAACTTATAGAGGGCGCCACTAAATTCTGTTTAATGTTAGTTGAGACGTAGAATTCAGAAAACCGTCTCATTTATGCAATGCACACAGGACAACATTGAATCGTTTAATGACCGTAAATAAAACACATCCAAACTTATGAATGAAATAAATAAACTTTAATGTAAATAACAACAGTTAAATAAGATATGAAGTTAAATATTATTAACATAAGAAACTAGAGCTCTTTGATTGACATTGATCTAGATCAACGATTATTCGCAAAAAAATGTAAACAAATAAGTTCTTTATTTATTAACAATTTAACCAAAACAGGACAGACTAAACGAACATGTACAAAATTGCTGTAAAACACAGTCTGAATATGGTGTACAGCTACCAAAGACTAATTGTCCTCATATACACTGTTCGACAACAACTAAAGACAATTCAAAAAAATTTAACTCACGTTTGGTTGAGTTACAGTTCAGGTCTCACGTTACTTGGTTCTGACGGGATGAATCTGACTTCTTAGGTCGTTAAACAAATTCTAAAACTTCATTTCTTGGGTCGTACACCATTCGATAGATGCACAATAAATAAAACATCCATAACCAACATACACATAACACAAGGATGTGCAGTATACCACGCAAAAGTAATTATTTTCTTAAAACATCGTATGAAAAGTCTTCACATAACAACAGACGCAGTTATAACTCTTCTTTAATTGTTCGTACGGACTCAGAGTAAATCAGCTCATAATTCTCATGTAGCTTAAAACCATGTCGTTCAGCAGGGTAACGACGCCTCTTTTCTTTTCAGCGGGAAAAGGTACATAACCACACAATCGAATAACCACCATCAGTGACCAATAGCCAAAACAATCTGACCAAACTTCTTGTATTCTTAAACTTGATTAGCTACTTAACAAATTCAACACAGAAGGAATGTTCCAGCAACGAATTTTCTCACAAAAAAAATTCTACACAAGCAGACGCACATACCTCGTACGTACCTTAATATCACCTCTTTTTTTTTTATCCCTTCATTACCGACCGAAAACAATGTTCTAAATTAGACTTTCATTAAAGTTTCGAACTGTTAGAACTGCAAATTAGCTCCTCATTAGCTCAGAAAACGTAATGTTCAGAAACTGATTAAAATGCTGACACCAAATTAAAAGAAAAAAAAAATAAAAATCTGAAAGAAAAATACAGGGATCTGTTTTAGTGATAATCTAATTCTATAGAATAGAATTTTGTGCGTCTTCATTCAGACAGTAAAAATTCGTCAAATATACATAATCTGACAAATTAACCGTTACAGTTAATTCCGCCACCTTGAAGGCTTTCGGCGTCAAATTTGGCACAAATCCATTTCACGCCAAGCAGACCTGAACTGCAGAACATGAAATCTGAATTCAAAAATTTTTGGTCCATTATACGTAATTAAATAATATAAAATGGTAAAAATCTTATCGTGTAAATAAAAAAAAATTAAACTATCGAAATAATATAAAATTTTGCTATAGGACTTGTCCGGCTTTATGATTCCGCAGCTGTCCTTCAAAATTCTACGCACTGCGTCAATACGAGGTTCATAAACCGACATACATTAATTTCGACGATTTAAATAGAGTGCTCGATGGTCAATCACTGCCTTAGAATTTACTTCTGTTCACTTAAAATCTACCAAAACAGTCCTAATTTGGTAAACATACATGATCTGGTACACACATAAATTTTCACTCATGCATACCCAAAAACTATAAAATTGCAACAATTATTTTCTTAACAGGTAGTTCTTAGGAGCTATTTTAATTTCAGATACATTTTTTATTTACAATAATTTATATTTAATAAAGAAAACTCTTAAGCATACTTTAGCGATTGCAACTTGTATTGCAGCTAAGATGCAATTTCTATAGACCGCTTTACAGTTCGCAGTTTTCATTGTCTACAATAAATAATTGCATCGATTTGTATTATTCAAATTTCTCATATCTATAACCATATTAAATAGGCTTCCAAACAAAAATACGTATCACTACCTTATGTTGAACCACTATACGACACATTTAAACACGTGCTCCAAAAACATAACTTAATTTTAGCTGGCAGATATGAATAATTTAAATATTATGTATGTATATGTATTCTCAAATATAAAAAAACCTAAACACTGAAATGAAAATAATCTATATTCTTTAAATAAGATATAAACCTATCAATTTTAATATTTATTAAAACTTCTTAAAAATTCGTACACTTATTATTAAAAAACAAAAAAAAATTAAATATTAAAAAAATTATAATTTTTAGAGTTAAAACATTATACCTATTGGCTTTATGTTTCTCTTTTTTGTTTCCCATGACGCTCATTTTTCACTGCTGAATAAGCTATCAACTGATAGTGAAACGTTGACCGATTGTGAAATTTTTAAAGTGTTACCCAGTTAAGAGATTTAAGAAGAATTTGTCACACAAATTTTCATCGGACAAGAGTCTGTCTTCATTGTAATTACCTACATATTTTGTGGTAAATTTCTACAGAAAAGAAAATGCTTCAATGAAAAATTTTATGTTCTAACAAGAATACCATGTTTAAAAATTAATAATTTTATATGTTATGTGTTATATGAAAGTAAAACTGATAATTTCTAATGAATCCCAAAACATAAAATCCTAAAAAGTGTAACCAGAAATCAGAAACCAAGCAAAATATATATCAAGAAACCAAGCAAAATATATATCAAGAACCCAAGAGATAAACAACAGCGACAATTCACACCGAAGGAATAAGAATGACCGCTCAACGCGCGACAGGTCATTGTTCATACACAGCTTATCGCGATACCCTCTACTCATGTAATGCCAATGAAAACTGAATTACATGTGCGAGACTCTGCAATTATGAGCGACGCTTGGGTTTTTAAATTTTAATTTGAACGTGGCTTATGTCCTTATGTGTCATGTTCATGTATTTACTACACAGTCTGGCAACAATGTGGTCAAATGTGATCAACCAGATGATTTTGCGGCGCATGCACACTGAATACAGGCTTCTTATACATGATTACCTAGAAACTTAATTGTGCAACATTTTGTGTTAATTACAGCATTGTTGGTAACATCGAAAGTTACCAGTATACAGTACAGACCTGACATGATAACTCCGTAGTTATAACTTACTACAGCTGTCTGAAGTTTAGGGACGATACATCCATCTCCTACTAAAGTTATTCGACGAATACCTCAATTTTTCTGAATTGTTGATTGATTTTTTATGAATTGTTTCCATGGTAGTTAGTCGTGTAATAACTATTAGCCAATTTATTAAGAGATGGATATCTCCGCCCTTAGTAGCGTAACTACTCCGCCTTAATAAGTACGGTAGTAGGAACGCGTTTTCATTTACACAATTACACATTTAATATAAAATTCTTCTTACTTATCTTTGCAGTTCCTTACAACGGAGAATTCACAGACACAGAACCTATCAATTTTGTTGAAAATATCGTCCACTTTAAAGTAGATACGACTTGAACTTAGAAATCATAATGGAAAGATGTTACATCGTTCAAATTATTCCAACAGATGGGCAAGACACAAATAGATCCTTGTACTTCATCAGAACTCTTAGAATTATTTATGAAGGAAAATCTTGGAGGGAAACTCATTAACCTTAAAACAGAATGAACGTTTAGAAATAAGTACGGTTCGTTGTTTAAAATAATAATAATATTATTAAAATGTACCTTATTTTAGTGGCCAAAAAAGAAAAATAATGCAAGCGATCACAAAACGTATGTGTATGCAACCACTATGCAACGTAAACAAACTCTTCTGCAATCGACAGTTGACTAGAAAGGAATACAAAATGGCGTCGAGCGTCTATTCAATGATGTGATAAGACCTAGATACACCGTGCCTTATGTTTCCTGCAGGCGGATTCTGTAAAGTCGAAATCGACCAACTCGATACAATAGGAATTCTGTAAAGGTTTCTCGAAACGCAGGTATCGACAAACTCGAAAGATTTTACTCGACAGCTATTAGGCTATCGTTGAATATTTTCATCTCTGTCTCGCAAACTTAGTTTTGTTGTTATCCTTTTCTACAGTCCGGTCGGGTAAATAATGGCGCTATAAAATTTATAATTCAATAATATTTTTATTAGTATTGGAACACTTGTTCCATTCTGCATATTTTAAATTTGAGCACAGTACCATATTTCCTTAGTTTCATTTATCTGCTTACCCTAAACCTAAACGGTTCATTTATTTTATTCAAAACTAAATTTCGTAAGTGTTTCTTTTTTTAATATAAAGGTAAGTTGCCTTATAATCAGACAACGGACGGAATGATGGAATTCAATGTCGTTCGCATAAGCGGCACGCCCTGCGCGGTAACTGGTCATCTTAATATCCCGAGCGTAAAATGTGGTGTTCGCATCACTACAGTTTAAATTCTAAATAAATATAGTAATCCTTTCAAAATAAGAAATTATAATTTACGGATTATAACTTTATGTTTATTATAGCATATTAATCACTTTTTTGAAAGTAATATATTAATATTTTGACTCGGCTTCTGCCCGACGCTCATGGACTTGCTACTCGAGTAACTCGAGTCCTCGAGGCGAAGTGACCGTGAACAGTCATACAAATGTCCGTCCTTTGCTTATAATATTTATAGGTATACCTACTCATATTTCATTTGATTTAATTTTGATAAGATGCATTTGCATAATTTCAATTTTAGATGGCTTCCAAAGTTAGATATGTTCATTGGGAAATCATGATATGGAAGAACACAAAACGCTCGCCACTGGTAAATTTGCAACCCAAAACGGTCGCGAAAATTATAAAAAGCATTGGCAAAATTTAATAGCAGAATTAAATGCAGCTGGTTATGGAAAGAGAAGTGTTGAAAAATGGCAAAAAGTAAGATATTTATATTTATTATATTTTTGAAATTAATTATTATACTTAAGTGTTGGGCAGATTTTAAATATGCATTAAAGAGAAAAAGTGCCGCTATTAAATTGGATTTAGAGGGGACTGGCGGAGGCCCACAACAAAGCAAAGAATTTAGCACCATAGATCTTCGTTTTTTGGCAATTTTGGGACACAGCTTTGCAGAAGGCTTCGGTGTTCCCGAACGTGGGGTAATAAAATATTAATAGCAAATTAAACAGATAACTTATTTCTGATTTTATCCAAACAGTAAAAACAATACTTTTTATTTTTCAGCTGACATCTGTAGAAACGCAGAAAAAGAGACGCCTGGAGGTATGTGTAAAAATATTTTGTAACATAACATATTATAATTTGTTTTTATAAATAGGATCCAATTGAAAATGAAGAAGTGAATCCTCAACCAGGATGCTCTACAGAAATAACAAATGTACGTTGGTATTAATTCATGTACATTAATAAACAGCTCCTAATTAATTAACTTTTAGGCAAAAGAAACACCAGTCAGCAAAAGAAAACGGAGTCACAAAGATGCAACAACAATGTACGATCAAACCATCGAACTGTTGGAAAATATTAGTACAACATTAGACCAAAAGTTGGGCAATGTGGTCAGTGCTATAAACAATTTAGCAGGGACCATTCAAGAAAGTTCTCTGGAACTTCAAAATTTAAACAATAGTATGCAAGAAATTAATGTAACACTTGTCCAGATGAAAGAAAATATTAATGAATAGCTATAATTTATTTCATATTTGCAGTTAAATTTAAAATAAAAGCATTAATAAATTTTTTTTATTGAATTATTGAAACATTATTGGAAATATCTATTTATTAAGTTCTGTCTTGTTTGTCTTCCTTCGTTCAATGAATTATGATTGTTTTCTATGTCTAAATTATTTTGAAATTCTTGCCCTGGCTCTTCAATATTTTCAAATTGTTGGTTGAATGGTACGTTGCGATCAATACAAAGATTAAGCAGTATGGTACATGCTGTAACCAAGTTACCCACAAACCTACAAAATAAATAGTAACGTCAAATTTACAATTTCAGAGCAATGAAAAAGTAAAGAATATCAAAAGTAATTCAAATACTTGCCTTGGATCATATCTTGCAGTACGTTCATCCATTAAGCGACGCATTTTTAAAAGTCCAATAGTTCTCTCAACTTTATTTCTTGCTGAAGCATGTGCCGCATTATAATTAGCTTCTGGAGTACCAGGTAAAATATTTGGCACAGGAGTAAGTAAATACGTCTGTAATGGATAGCCAGAATCTCCTATAAGCAAGCATGTTTCCCCATTCTGATGTAACTGCTGCATATATCTTTGTATAGCAGAATGATGCCATATGAACGAATCATGAGTTGAGCCTCCGAAGTTAGCATTTATGTTTAAAATTTTTAACTGGGAATCACAAATAATCTGCACATTTACAGAATGATAACCTTTTCTATTTATAAAATTGTGTTCTTCTTCAACAGGCTTTAAAATAGATATCGTTTATTAAACATAACAACGTCATAACTCAAAAACGAGCAAATTTGAGTTATAATTATAAGTGAAATGTACTTTGTGTTACCTTTTAACTGCTAGACAGTCATATCTGTACTTTAAAAACTCGCCACCAGATGGGACAATTTTCATTTGTGGCCATCTTATTTTGTATTTTCAAATTGCAGCAAAACTGTATTATCTCAGTTGTGAATCTATGCTCATTGTGCACATCATTGTGGTAGTGTGAGGATAGTTTCTGCAATATAGTACTCCTAATATTTATGTTTACACCATTATTGCTTTGAAGGTAAGAATTCTTTGTTTTGTTGTTTATTATAATGTAGAACGTATTATTTAGACTTATGACGTTATGCACTAGATAATGAAGATGATTAAGGTTCATGTCATTTGAAATGTGACGTTATTACATTTAAAATAATGTTTCTTTAAAGAATTATTTTTTCATATGACCATATTACTAGGAATAGACGATTCAATTTAGATTAACAATTTTTACTTAAAAGATTTTATGACGTTCTTACTGCAAATATTGTACACAAACTCTTGAAACACTTCATAACATTTTTGCTTATGTCATTATTCCTATAATAATAATAAATAATTACTTCAGTCGACTTGTGTCAAATTTTGAGATAAGTTTTTCAAGCAAGATTAAAGTTTCGTTTATGTTAGTTTCAGCTACCTAAAATGAGTTCTCGTGGCAAAATAATGTGCCTGCTTGTTGAAAAGCACAGAACGCGATTACGGAAGCTACGGCAAATGATGTCTTAACGCGGGAGCCTTCAAAAGAATCAGGTATCTATGAGTTCTTATGAATTACATTTTTTATATAGATAAATACAATAGTATCAAACAAATTAAAACCTATTGAGAGTTGATTTTATTTTTAATTTTCTTATAGTAAATTATTAAAACGGACACTTGAACTTCCCACGATCTCCCACGTTTCACTATCGATTGATAGCTATCAATCGATAGTGAAACGTAGACCGATCGTGCGAAGTTCAAGTGTCCATTTTAATAATTTATTATACAATTATCATCGGACAAGAATCTACTTGAATTTAATTTTCTTGTTTATACAGGAAATTCCTTGGAAAATCAAAACAATCAAAATATCTTAAGGTGTTCAAAAACTTCTACATCATCATCCTCTAGTTCTTTATCCTCTGGTTCTTCATCTACCGGAAGCAGCGAATCATCGTCTGAAGATTGTGATAATATTATTAACGACAATTTGTACATACCTACAAAAAGTGATGCGGAGAGTGAAAATGAAGACTATTCTGATAATCACAACAAAGAGAGCACTTCTTCCACAGGCGACAGTATTTCACATTCAAATACCAATAGTAATATTTCATCTACATCTACTCAAGACAATGTAATTTTGGTGAGTCCTCCCAAGAAAGGTGTTAAACGAAAAAAAAAATACAGAAAATTGGAAGAGGAATCTCTTAAAGAAATTCAGAAATACTGGTGAAGCATATGAAACTCATACAAAGAACAAAAATATTCGAGAACGAAGGCAAATAAAAGCTCCCTGCGGAGAGAAATGTAAGTTGCAGTGTTCATCTAAGTTTGGTCAAGAAGAAAGAGAACAGCTTTTCTCAGCCTATTGGTCATTGGGTCATATTGAGAAACAAAGACAGTTTATCAACAATTCTATGACTGCTATTGTACCGAGATACCGATACACTCGTGTTGGAGGTACAAGAAAACCACGACAAAACAATAATGCGTTCTACTTCATTAAAAATGGCCAAAAAGTCCGAGTGTGTAAGGTATTTTTTGAAAATACTTTAAACATAAATGATCGCACAATACGTACAGTACAGGAGAAACGAAATAAAGTGGCAGGTGTACTACTCGAACCAGATCAGCGAGGAAAACACGGCAAGCACAAGACGCTGGACCCGGCTATACGAGAAGGAATTCGAGAGCATATCAATTCCATTCCAAAAATTGAAAGCCATTATACCCGAGCAAATACGTCACGAATATTTATTGACGGTAGTCGCTCATTGGCAGACATCCACAGAGACTATGTAGCCAAATGTGAAGAGCGAAACACACTTTATGGAAGCTATGCGATTTTTCATCGGTTGTTTACGGAGGAATTTAATATTTCGTTCTTTGTTCCTAAGAAAGACTTATGTGAAACTTATGTGGCCTACGAGAACGCCGATAATGAAGAGAAAGAAAAACTAAAAGAGAAATACGATAGGCATTTGATCGAAAAAAAATCTGTCAAGAGAAGAAAAGAAGCGCGATAAGCAGAAGAATGACTTTAATGGCATTGTAGCAGTTTACGATCTCCAAGCAGTCATGCAAATACCAAAAGGAGACGTTTCGGTGTTTTATTATAAATCGAAGCTAAACGTATTCAATTTTAGCATTTATGACTTGCAAACAAATAACTGTGAATGTTACGTTTGGGATGAGTCCAACGCCCATCGAGGCGTAAATGAATTGGGTACTTGTGTATTGAAATATTTGAGGAAGAAAGCTACCATGCCTGATGCCGAAGTAATTTTTTACTCCGATAATAGCGTGGGCCAACAAAAAAATAAATTTATGTTGGCCCTGTACTTATATGCCATACGCTGCCTCGGTATAAAAACATTCTATCATAAATACTTGATCAAGGGCCATACGCAAAATGAAGGTGACTCGGCCCATTCGCTCATTGAAAGACAGGTGAAACGTCAATTAAGAGGTGGGGCAATTTATACACCTGACGGATTCATTGCAGCTATTCGAGCTGCAAAAAAAACAAGGGGAATCTTTTTTTGTACATGAGTTGTGCTATGAAGATTTTTATGATCTGAAGGAACTTGCTTCCAATATTGGACCCATAAATATGACGAATTTAAAGCTCAATGATGTAGAAGTGATTAAGGTTGTACGAGACTCTCCAAATTCGGTCTATTACAAAAATTCGTACAATGACGAATTTCAGGAGGTCCAAGTTATAAAAAAAAAAACAAGTAAATTCCAACAAACTAATTTTAAAGCCTGCATTTAAAAATAAGCCTAGACTTGCAGAAAAGAAAAAAAGCGATCTTTTGGAGTTAGTTAATAAGAACCACATTCCAAAATACTATAAAAAATTTTATAGTAATTTATAATAATGTTAACCTGTTGCAACAGTTTCTCTTACCTTTCATAAAATTGTTCTCAAATTTATAATTTTTCAAATGTTGCAATTAAAGAAAATTATTTATAAGACATGGTGTGTCTATTATTTATTATTTACATCATTTTTACATCAACAGAATTTGTGAATAGTATCTCAACTTCAAATAATTGAATAAATTATTGTCATAAAAAAATAATTTTGTTTTCTAATTTGTACCAACAAAGTCATATTGCAACTTATGACACATTTCAAACTTAGTTTATTTGGCAATAATGTCACAAGTCTGACTGGCACGTGTTTAACAATTTCTGTAGACCTTCACAAGTTTGTGAAACAAATCAAAGTACTTTATTTAGTACCTCGTTTGATTGCTCTTTCAAAATATACCAACAAGGTTGCTAAAAAGTATGTGGTATTCCAATGATAGTAAATCACAATTTAAATTCCGTTTATTTCGTAATAAGGTTTTTTGAGTTATGACGTTGTTGTATTTAATGAGCGATATATGAGTTCCATCAATTGCACCTACAAATTGTTATTAAGATTTAATTTATTCGTACTTTCCAATATAAAAACATTATTACCAATAGCACCAGGAAAATGAAATTGATTCATGAAATTCACTCGAACAGTATTACATTCCAGCGGAGTTTGTGGGAACTTTATGTAAATATCCGCCATATGATTACATATTACAGTTGTAACTTCATGAATACATCTATGTCAGGGTTGCCACAAGTAGTTAAAATAATGTAATGAAAAGAACAGTCAAATAGTAATGAAAGGTGGGAACTTCAAAATAGTTAATCTAAGTTATTGTATTTGTTTTACTAGTAGGTACTTTATGTATGTATGTAAATAGTTCCTAATTATATGCCGATATTCAAATGGAGTAGGAAATAACTTTAGGCGCCATGCACATCTCTGCGTTCAGCGCCGCCTGGCGTGGTGATTTGTGAATACGTGATATGAGAATATTTCTTGAGACTCATTGCATGGGAATAATATCACTCTTATGACAATTTACGATTGTAGTACATAATACTTGAGCTTCCTGGTACTGAAATACATTACAATATTCAACTTCAAATGTACACTTAATAATTTGAAACCACTCGTATTTTCATACCACTAATGCAGAATATGGGCATTGGTGGCGCTGGCTTCGCATGTGCATGGTCCCTATTCTTTAGGTAATTATAAAATTGCCACATTACATATTCAAAATTTATTAAAGAAAAATTAAAATGAAATTTCTTCTGTAACACCTGATTCATTCATTGTACAATTTGATTGCATTTTGTGCTGCATTGGGCTTCGATAGAAATAAAAACCTTCAAATACGGACATTATAATGAGGATCGCTTAAATGTTTACTAAGTTTACTTCCATCCATTTACAGAAAAATCCGGAGTGGACCATTTTTGATGGTTTTACAGGATTTTTCGGTTATTTATAGGAATAAAAGAAAACCGTTTTCGCGACCCAGTGCTACTTTTTCGAGAAAAACTCTGTGGTGAAGACAAAAGTTAGCTACCTCGATTCGTTCGGGAAATATCAGCTGAAATATTGTGAAAAATAATTTTTCGTGAAAATTCGTTCTCGGCCGATTTCTTACATAATAACACTTTACATCGTTTGCTTTCAAGCTCTTTTTCTTTAAACATTTTTCTGTCATTATGACTGTTTTCTTCCATATTTTTTATTTCTTTCTCATTACATTTTTTCTTTTTTGATGGAGAAAAAGAAAAAATAGCATTAAAGATCTCATTATTAATGTGAATATGGACACTGATGAAAGTGATAGTGATTTTGTTTTTGAAAGTGAGATTTATTGAAAATAAGCAAAGATTTTTGCTATAATGAAACTAACTTTAAAATCTGTTCTAATAAAGAATGTCTTTAAATGTGTTATAATTTTAAACTTTACAGTGGCTAGGCTATCTCGAACGCGTGGATAAAACCAGAACAGTAAAGGAAATAGTGTGGAAGGTGCCACAGGGAGAGAAGAAAAGGAGTCGACCAAGAAGAAAATGGGGAGAAGCCGTGATGGAAGATGTCAGAGAAGAAGGGATCGACAAGCGGAGAAAAGCGGCGAAGGACAGACAGAGATGGAAAGCAAAAACACGGCTATAAGCCCAAAAGGCCTGCAAAATGCCACATATACAGGTGTCTTAGAAAACACGCCCCAAGCCTAACTCCTTTATTTACGGACTAATAAAAAAAAAAAACAAAGAAGCGAATGAAACTAGATTAAAAACACCATAAAGTGTGGTTAGTTAATTTTTTTTAAATTACCTTCATGGTCAAATGACACAACTTTTATTTTTTAGATGGCTCTATATCGACGGTGTCAAGTTAAAACGACATAAGTGCCAAAAACAAGATTTTGTGTTACAACGATTTATTGAAATTACTTACCGCTTATTGATTGGCGCTTATGCAACTTCAAGTGGATATAACTCAGTGAGAAAATTTTTGTCGAATATAACATTTTTAGGATCGTTCAGGCCGTTGGCACTTATTCCAAATCAAGGAAAATCTGATTTTTCGAATTTTTGTCGCTTATGTCGTTTTAACTTGACACCGTCGATATTTTTTATTGTATCTGGTAGAGCTACTTTTTCTAAATTCAATAATGTGCAACACTTTTCAGTTTTGACCAGCAAATATTGCAGAAAACATTAATGAAAGAATTGAGTGGGCAAATGTAAGTTGCTATGTGAAAAAAATTGAAAATCGAATCTAAAAGAGTTGACGTAAAATTGTCAAGTATGCTTCGAAAAACAACTGCAACGTGAAAATATTGATTCAAAAAACTAAGTAGCTTCAAGTTCACTCACGAATGCTGAAAAATTTTACAGCCATTGTCTGGGGATTAAAAAAATTCTTCCATTATTGTTATGGCAGAAAAATCATTTTGTTGACAGACATAAACCAGTTACCAGGATATTGTATCCAGAAAAAGATTTACCAGCAACATAGCGGTGCGACTCTTACATTATGCAAATTTCATGGCAGGTTTTAAGTACAAGATTACCTACAGGAATACTAAAGCTCACGAAAATGCGGATTACTCTTCTCGATTTGCATTGCCAATCGATACAAAAGGCGTACCGGATGATGATAGTATATTTTATTTAAATCAATTACAATCATTGCCAGTCACAAGGAAAGAAATAAAAAAAGCTACAAACAACGATCCGGAACTTCTGGATATCATCAAGGGATTGCAAAAGGAATCGGAAATATCAGATTATTATCTTACAAAATTCACACTACAAGACGGATGTCAGTGTCACATGCTATTTAAAAATAAAGAATTACAAGTGCTATTGATTCAATTTCAAGATACAATCCTCAACACCTGTCCATCCATGGGATTATCCGAGAAATCCATGGCAGCGCATACACGTGGACTATGCCGGAACCTTTCAAGAGCACTATTTTCTTATAATAGTAGATGCGTTTACGAAATATTTAGGTCTTTCCGACAAAGACCATGAGCAATAAAATTACTATAGCAAAACTTCATGAAACATTTACAAGATTCGGTTTACCAAACTCTATTGTTAGCGACAACGGACGATCATTAAGATTTAAGGAATTTGAAGAATTTACTCAATCTAATGGCATCATTCACAAATTTACAGCACCTTATCATCCAGCCAGTAATGGCCAAGCGCAGCGATACGTACAAACTTCTAAGCAAAGCTTGCATTCTATGACGAAAGAACAAGGAGATATGAACGTTAAACTCTGCCGATTTCTTATGCAGTATAGGAAAATTCCAAATACTTCGACAGGACGAAGCCCAGCAGAAATGATGCAAAAAGGACCTTTGAGGACAAGACTCGACCAAATTAAAAAGAACTTGCAAGAAGGAAAGAACGAAGAAATTCCGACGGCGACAAATGCTCGTAACATAGATGCCGAAGACAGAGTAGCTACTTGTGAGATTTTACGAAAATAAATGGAAGACGGGAATAGTAACGGGTAAGTACGACGTTGATGTAGACGGATCAAACCACAAACGGCATTTAGACCAAAATATACGCACGAATTGCACTGGGCCAAACCCTAAGACAATTGCATTTCAATACGACAGGCCTGCTCAAACAAGAAACGACGGAGATACTCTGATAGAGGAAGCCGGAAAAGAAAACATCATTAGAGAAGAAGTAACTAATGGGGGAAAAATAAAGGAAACTGTTGAATAAAAGAGAGTCTCCGAAACAATGGAAAAGGAAAAAGATTGTACGGATAGCAGGATACGAGAACCTCCATCTGAGACCCCGCCACTATGATGCTCCAACCGAATTAGGAAAGCTCCCAATAAATTAAATTTGTGAGAAAGGGAAAGTTATATATGTGGCATTTCGGAACGTACCCACCGGGGGTAGGAGAGGCAGACATCTTGTGTATGGCGATGTATGACGATGTATGATGTAAACCTAAAATAAAGTATGTATTGTGGTGCAATAAAAAATAATAAATTACAGTGTATCTAAGTAGTAAGAAAATACACAACACAAAAAATAATTACAATCGTTAAGAATTATTAATTAAGTATGTGTGAGGAATCGCCCTTGGAAAGGAAACGATATTTTAGTTTCAGTTGGAGATAATCGTAAATTTTGCATTCATGATTTCAGCATCAGAGTATTCCGTAGCATTCAGAAGTAGTAGTTCAGAAGTAGCGTTCAACAACCATTGAGTGCAGTCGACATTAGTCCAGGTAGTGTGACAATTGCAACTGGGTCACGTATGATTATCATAAACAAGCCTTTTATTATTCCAAGATTGCTCAAGTGTAGTGTCGCCTTCCCAGGAGATTTGGATGTCGGAGATTATTAACTTTTCATTAATAATGTCAGGTTCAAGTCAGGTTTAAATATCGATTGATTTGCGATCGAATATGAGGTTCATGAGTAACATTCCATTTATGATGTTTGCAATGATTAGCGATCTTTTTTTAAGAACATAATTGTGACGATCATATTTCCCAAAAATTTTCATATCAACTACCCCGAAATAAACTTTTTTTGACAGAACGCTGTGAAATATACTCACTCGAATGTTTCAAATTTTTTTTAAAGTAAACTAGGGGGTTACATCGCAATTTTTTTATATGTTGCGTAAAAACCTTTCGGAATTAATGTCCTGAAGAAATTCCCCAAAAATTTTCATGTCATCTACCCCGAAATAAACTATTTTTGACAGAACGCTGTGAAATATACCCACGCGAATGTTTAAGATTTAAAAAAAAATAAACTAGGGGGGTTACATCACAATTTTTTCATATGTTGCGTAAGAACCTTTGGGAATTAACGTGCTGAAGAAATTTTCCAAAGATTTTCATGTCAAGTACCCTGAAATAAAGTTCTGTTGACAGAACGCTATGAAATATAATAATAATAATAATATTTATTCAACCTCTCGTATGTACATGAACTATTAGTTATTAGTAAATAACAAAAACACAACACGTCGAACCACAGGGTTGATTTCAGATTGCCTGATTTACAAATCAACCATGAAAAAAAAACAACTATATAGATTAAAGAAAAAAAAAATACTGCGTATTTTGTTTACATAATGAAGTGATTCAGTGTGTGCTGCCCTCTCTAAGAAAATTAAAAATTAAAACATAAATGAAATCCAGTAAACATAGAGCGGACATTCAGATGAGCAATTTTAAGCAGCATTAAACAAAGAAATTAACATAAACTAGAGAATGCAACAAGACTGAAAATAAGAAGGAGAAAAAAAACAGAGTAAGTATATCAAAAGCTGGCAATGTAATCCAACACGATATATTGCCGCGACAAACAGCTAATACTAAACCTAATTAATAACAAATTAATTCTATTTTGTAGAAATAAAAATTCAAAAAATGCTCATTTTGCCACTTAAAAGTTGAAATCGGTCAGAGAAGTGATTTTGTGAAACATGTTATTAGCTTTTACAAAAACATTACCGTCTCTCGTCCAAACACATTTTGATGAAAACCATTCTACTGCAGTATGATATAAATTTAGACGCATTTTGGTCAGGTCTTTGATCAGCACTTTGGTCCCCTTTAATTTACTTTTATTTTTAAATATCGCGTCTCTTGCGTAATAACTGTTAAATTTTATTATAATTGGCGCCGGATCATTGGATTTTTTCTTTCTGTTGGGCAGCCAATGACTGCGATCGATGTTGCAGTCCTTAATGTCAATACCCATTTTATTTTTAAATAAATCAATTAATAAAACGCTGGTATTTTCTTGGGGAACTTCAGGAACACCGTACATACGTAGATTGTTGCGCCGAGTGTATTGCTCCATTTTATCACTTTTTTCTTCAGCGGTTTTGCTACATTCCGATAACGAAGATTCCAAACGGGCAATTTTTTCTCCAAGCAGTTGTAAGGTCTCACGAAATTTGACCATAATCGTCTCAAATAATTTGTTGCAGAGTTCCGTTACAAATTTATCCGAGGTAAGTGCTTTTTCAACAACACGTTGAATCAGAAGTTCATCATTATACAACTTAGAATCAGTAACACCTTTTTCCCGGAGATTATAACTCATTTTAAAGAAAAGAATTAATTTAACTTGAAATTTTGTCTGTTAGCAACGACTACCATCACAAAAATGATATATACGCACGGAAATATATACGAAAATATATACGCACGCGAATGTTTGAGATTTCTTAAAAAATAAACTAATGGGGGTTACATTGCAATTTTTTTATATGTTGTGCAAAAATCATTCGGAATTAATGTCCTGAAGAAGTTTTCCAAGAATTTTCATGTCAACTACCCAGCAAAAACCCTTTTATTGTCAGAACGCTGTTTCTTTATACTAAGTTTAGGACGAACTAAATAAATTCTATATTTATTTTAAGTAATTCTGGGAAAAAGAGGCTCTACTTCTGTGTTAGTATTAAGGAATAAATGCTGGAATTTATGAAATAATGCTAATAATGCTAATTTCACATCAGTTCAAATTTCTGCTACTCGAGTTGTTATTGAAAATGCTTTTTTCTACTTTGCGTTCACAATGAACTCATTGTGACACCAAAAACAGTTTCATAATGAAGCTCATTGTGAAACTGTTTTTGGGGAAATTTTAGTCAATTTTTAATTGAAAATATTTAATAGATTTTACAAAATAACTCATTATTTATTTGTTACTTAACAGAATACTCACAATGAAGCTGGATAAGAAAAATTAATAACTTGTTAATGTGACTTTTGAATAAAACGAAAGGTTTTCAGTGTTGCCACGCATTACAACTAAAATTCCCCATATACTAAGGAGATCAAATTTTTGACAGTATTTTTCATATTTTTGTTCAATAAATGACGCACTCGTTCCGTTGGGGCACTCCGAGCTTGCTACGCTTCGCTCGTCGTACCCCAACCCCACTCGTATTACAATTTAAAGGCCCGCACACAACATACGCGCATTAGACGCGAACGAAGCGTGACAACTTGTCAAAAACGTTTCTAACGTTTATGACACAGGCGATGCTGCACAGAATTGACGCTTCTGAATTAAACGTATTTGACTTAGTTGACAGAAAATTGTAACCTATGAATTAATAGACAGTTTGTTGTTTGTGGTCTAGTAACCCATACATTTAGATAGAGATATGTTTGGATATTTTTCTGCAACTTATCTTCGCATAAAAAATAATGATTCGGAGGAGTTTTTTAAACACACCAGGATGATTCGCTCATTATACGATAATTTGTTAAATCTACTTGAAGAGGGCCTTACAAAACATTCTTTAAGAAAACCTATTGATTTTGAATGTCGCTTGGCTATCACTCTTTCGTAAGAATTGTGTAAGTATTAATGACCCTCTTTAATTTTATCTTGTAAATTCTAGTTACTTGTCGCAAGGTGTAAGCCATCAGTTTTTATCTTGGAGTTATCACATGGGAAAGTCAACACTCCGGGAGATTATTTTGGAAACTTGTAAATTAATATGTATGTACCCATGCCTTCTTCTGATACTTATAAGAATTTAGCAGAAGGATTTTTAAATCATTGGAATATGCCTAATTGTGTAGGCGCAATTGATGGCAAATACGTCAATGTAACTTGTCCACCAAACACAGGCTCCCTATTTTATGACCATAAAGGAAATTATAGTGTGGTCTTACTTGCAGCATGTGATTACAATTACAGATTCACTTATGTGGATGTAGGTTCATACGGAAGCCAGAGCGATGGAGGTAGGTATACAAAATTAACATATTAGAAATATTATTTACTTACATTGAAGAAAATTGATTTTAGGAGTACTCTCTCAAACTCATGCTGGCCAGACTTTACTCAATGGAACAATGTCATTACCAAGGGAATGCAATTTACCAAACACTACCACCAAATTTCCATTTTTTTTGTGGGTCATGCAGCCTTTCCGTTAAAGAAGAATCTGATGAGGCATTTTCCTGGGAAACTTCTTGATGACAGAAGAAGAATTTTTAATTACAGGTTGTCGAGAGCTAGAAGAACCATAGAAAATAGCTTCGGTATTTTGGTAGCAAGATGGATAATTTTACTAACTACAATCAACGCTTTGCCTGAAAATGTGGAGCACATTGTTTTAGCAACTATTGCTCTTCATAATTATATTAAACATAGTGATAGCAGTCAAAATGTATACTGCCCCAACAATTATATCGATTGGGAGGATGAAAATGGGATTGTTCATAGAGGAGAGTGGCGTAATGAGGTTGAAAATAGTTTGAGGACTGCCAGGATGGGTTCCAACAATGCTACCAGAACAGCTTTTACACTTAGGGATACATTAGCAGACTATTTTATGACTGACGGCGCAGTTCCCTTTCAGTGGAGAAGAATATAAAAACACTTTGTTTTATTAATGTAACTTTATTTATACATAACTGTATATTTTTTTATTATTAATTCATCTGAAATTGATTTGCTTAAAATATTAATAATACGGGCTTTTACCCGCTTCTTTTCTTCATCAGAATTTATTTGAGCAAGGAGTCCTTCTACTGCATTTAGAAAATTTTGTTCTTTTGAAACAATAGTGCCTGCATTTTTTGCTTTGCTGCTAATAACTTCTTGGAAAACATGCGCAGTTTCAAGAAAAGACGCATTAATGTCTTTCAAATTGATTTTTCTGTTGCACGATGTTTTGTTTGAGGTTGTGGGAGTTGAGGAACCTTCCGATGTTGATTCCATTTGGGCATCCTCTTCATACAAAATATGAATTTCTTCCTCATTTTCTTCATATTGTAACGCTCGCTTCGATGAATAGCGACAACGCTAATTAAGTGAAGGGGGTAGCTCAGTGGTGTAGGGCCGTTTTGCGGTCTGAAAGGTATGAGAGGTCCGTAGACTGTAAACTGAACTTACCCGTCTCCTCAGCGTCGTTCCACAGCCGTCTACCGCAGGGTCCAGGAATAAGGGGTTCCATAAAAAGCCCAAACACTTATAACCACTTTATTGGACACAACCCACCAGGTCTTCCGGGGACGCACCTTCCTAAGTCGTCCTTGCCCAGCCAAATCCAGGAACCCCCTGCTCGATCGAAGAACGACCGAGCGGTTTTCAATATTGACGACTCAGCAAAGTTTTCCTACCGTACCGCAATATTATACAGGGTGTTCAACAAAACAAAAGTAACCTTCGTGACACCCCCCCCCCCCCCCGCCAGAGAATATGCTTCCATGCATATTTTATATTTCACATAAGGGTTGCCGTCACAAAGACGGCATATACTTTTTCTTCTAATTTTGTTTGCATTCACACAAATAAAGACTATTATTATTATTATTATTAAGAATTACTTTTCCTAATAGATATCTGGATTATAATTTTAATAAATTTACAAAACTACGTTGCCTTTATTCTCCATGGATCAACTGCCGACCTTTTATTCGCTTCATGTGATAAATTTAAAGATATTTGAGTAATAGTTTCTTTATACGGAATGGAATAATGGCTTGCTGTAGCTTCCCGGTTGCTTGTATGTTGATGGGGGATAAGGTGATAAACTTGATTCTGAATCTCCAGTTAATGTACGTGTGTGATGCCCTACTTAATTCAGGCATCGTCCTCTTCTTTATTTTAGCGTTGACCTTCGGCTTAAAGTTTTGGAGCCATTGTCCTCCACTTGGGCCTCTTGTTTCCGATTTTTTCATTCCTCTTTTCTTCTCTTGACTCATTAGTATCCTTAGTCTTTCGGCAGCGTCCATGAAAGAAAATGCAGCATTAGAATTTTATAAATACAATACATGTTAGTTCTGTAGGTTGTGCCTCATGGTTTACAATATTTGAATAAAATATGGTTTAGCCTAAACGAGTTATAAATTCTTATATTTGTATTAATAAATTATGTTTGATGGGTATTTGGTCATGGTATAATAAGAGTATAATGATGGTAATAATACAAATAACTAGTACCGACGCAACGATTGGCCATTTCCTTGCGTAGGTCAAGAAAAAATTAATGATAAATATTTAAATAAATATCTCGTTTAGCGATACATTACATATCTATGTCTACTACTAAGTGGTAAAATTTAATGCTAATGCTAATAAACACCGTAATCTAAAATTTTAGCATTAATAGCAAACCTAGGAATACTACCTCTGTCGAGGATCGGATAAACTTGCATATTTTGTTATGTTGCTGCCACTTGGATACATACAGTTTAAAGTTACTGGCTCTTCGAGTGATGCTACGAAAATCCAAGAATTTGTTATCTCCGATTCTAAAAAGAAAATTTGATTTATCGTAATTACGTGACGTTCGCAAACTTCTGGTATTGTTTTTGTGGGAGATAGTAATTGAATTTCGCAAGCATTTCTATTTGTCGTTATTAAAGATTTTTCTTTAACTGATATAAATACCTGATTTTCTATTTGAATAACTTTCCTTTTTTCCTCGTTATTCATTAGAAAGACTTTTGATCTTAACTCGTTAACTGCTAAATAAGAGTAAGAAAGATTAATGACAATGAATATGTTTTCATGTAATCTTACCGGAATAGGTATTAATTTATGAAATGTAAATGGTTTAACCTGAACTAATGGTAACTTAATTACTCCACATAATTTTGATTTTTGGACAAAAATATGCTAACTTTAAGTAGTTGTTCTGTTGCACTTGAATTGTAGATATCTACTGGAAATTTAACACCCGGTGGAAGCAATTCGCTAACAGCTTTTACTTTTTCTAATATAGTCGATGGAGCTATAAATAATGGGTGAAATATTCCCTGCTTTGCTGATACAATGATATTTATTAAGTTTATAATCTCTAGTTGATATTGATCAATAACCGCAGATAATGTGGTTGTATGGTCTTTCAAATGTCTATCTATTTTATATAGGAAATCTAAGTCTGTAATGGTACCATTTAAATTTTTTTTTATTGAATTAAAATTATTTACAATTAGTTTCTCGTCATGATCTATGTGGCCCAGCGTATTGTTTAATGAATCAATTGTTGACATTACCACCAGTGTTTGATTTTTTAAAATATGAGACAACGTATTTTGATCCGTTTTAACTTCGTTTATTGCTTGCTCAAACCTTTCTGCGTCTTCGGTTGTTAACGTGCCGAAAAGAGTTTTTGAAATTTTTCCCATCATGTTTCCTTTCCTTGTACAACATGTTTAATATAGCTTACATAATGTCCATCATTAGCACTACCTATATGTTCCACTATCGCATGTAAATTGTAAAGCACCGGTTTTGACTGATCATTTTTCAAATGTTTTTGTAAACTCAAACCTTTTAAGGGGTAACTCACATTTCTACTTATTTTATGAGTTTCTTGCTCTGACCAGTAACTTCGATTAATGTGAAATATGAAATAGTGTGGCCATCTTTTCAGCTTTTTGCTATTTCTACTTTTTGTCCTGTTACCGCAGTTCCAACAGATTGGTTGATTCTCGTCTTCTAATATTTCCTCTTTGAAATAACTATTTAGACATGCCTCCAGGCACGTGTCCTTATTTATATCCGCTTGAAGAGATATATCTCAGAATGGATTGTTTATGACAGATACATTGTTACATTCTAGGCATTCCAAGAGGGATTCGTACGAACCTGAAAAGGTCTTTAATATGATAGATTTTTCGAGTAAAGGATTCTGTGTTTGTTTATTTCCTCGTCAAGCCTTTGTATGATATAAACTAGGCATTCGTGAGCATCCTGCTGTACGTTGCCTTTAAACAGTGGATTTAGTTCTTCAAGTTTACTTTTCATTTTCCTTGGAGATATCTGTTTTTTCTTAGAACTATTTCCAAGTTCCTTAATAATTTGCACAAAAGTCTCCAGGAATGTATCCGTATTTTCGTTTTTCGATTGGAATTGTCAGCAAAAACTTCTTATTTCTTCGATACCTGAAAGACAACGTAAACGTATGGCTGTATTTAGGTAACAGACGTTTCCTGTAATCTGTAATCCTTTAATACTTTCCTCGCTTTCATTTTTTCCGTATTTTTTACAGAATCCTCCTCAGATTTTGCGAATATATTTTGTGGTATTTTTGCTGTATTATCTATCCTCTTCTACTTTTTCCGTTTGTGGGAATAGATGATGTGCTCTTGTCCTATAAAAGTATTTTGCTTTTGCTTTTTCGGTGTCCTTCTGCATATTCCCAGGTACCCGACACTCTTCTTGCTTTTTATTTTCTTTTAATATTTTTTTCGGTTCCGTTTCCTTCCACTGTTCGTAGAATGGAGCTTACCTCGAATTATGAACTACGTCCGTCTTACTCTTTTTTCCCTGACCTGTCGAAATTACGTAGTTTAAGTCATTTCTTTTTTCAATTATGATGAACTGAATAACTTTTCGCATTTTCCCACTTTTCTTACATAATTTCGTAGTTTTACCTTATCGCCCACATTAAAACTTACATGTCTGTGTTTTTTATTGTAAATTTTCTTATCTTTTTCTTGTTTCTCTTCTATGTTTCTTTTGGCAATTTGGCGTAGTTCTTGTATTACTTGCTGGCTTAAGTGTAAAATCAGTGGACATTGATTGGCACAACTCTGCATCTGTAGGAAAAACGGGTTCACGTTTATTTATATTCTGTTCTTTCCAATTTTTTTGACTGTTAGAATTTTGCATATGTTTTTTTAAACAAACCTGAAAATAAGAATTGTCAAGAAATTATTGAAATTAATTAATCATTGAAATTACCACAGCATCGACGTCGGCTCCCGGTCCTATGGAAGAATCTGAAGAGAAAAAAATATGCTGCAGCCCTAGTCTTTCATAAAATGACAGTAAAAGTGATACAAGTGAAGGTACTCCTGAAGAACCTATACGTAGTATGTCGCCATCAGCGGTTTCTATTGATCTGACATGTGGTGATGACCCGAGTTTGTGACCTGTTAGTATTAATAATGATCTTGTTGATATTATAGTTAGACGTGGTCCTGTACAGGTGCGTAACCACAGTTTTCCCATTAATGACAATGCACGAAAATTTAGTGACTATTACTATTACAGAAATCTTTCCAATGGCGAAAAAATTAATAGAGAATGGCTTATTTACTCTATTTCAAAAGATTCCGTTTATTGTTTTTGTTGCAAAATGTTTGGTAAAACTGCAAGTAGTCTGTCTGATTTGAACGGTTTTTCGGATTGGCAACATTTATCATTAACTTTGAAAAGACATGAAACGAGTGATTTCCACAATGAGAATGTGAAATAATGGGTGCAATTAAATAATATGCTTAAAACTAAGACTACTGTAAATCAGATGCAACTGAGACTATTAGAGTCGGAAAAAAAATGGTGTGATGTTTTAGAAAGAATTATTTCCGTCATAAAGTTTTTATCACGTCAATGTCTGGCTTTTCGAGGTTCATCGAAAATTTTTTTTAAGCATGATAACGGCAATTTTTTAAAAGCAATAGAAATGATAGCTTCTTTTGATTCAGTTATGCGGGAACATATTCGCAGAATTGAATTGAAATCTTATTCTAGTCGGATGGGTATGGCTCACTATTTAGGAGACCAAATTCAAAATGAAATTATTGAATTACTCGGTACAGCGATAAAAAGTTATATTTTGGATAAAGTTAGAGAAGCGAAATATTTTTCCATCATATTAGACTGCACACCGGATGCAAGCCATACGGAACAAATAACTATAATAGTTAGATATGTTTATTTAAACAAAACAAATAAAAAAGTGGAGGTGTGCGAACATTTCATTGGTTTTTGTCCAATTACCAGTTCAACTGGCGAGGGTTTATCAAATTTTATTTTAAATTTATTTTCGCAATTAAACCTCGACATTCAAAATTTGCGTGGGCAAGGATATGATAATGGTTCGAACATGCGTGGAAAACACAACGGGTTGCAGAAAAAAATTTTGGAAATCAATAAGCGTGCATTTTACGTTCCATGCTCAGCTCATAGTCTAAATTTGGTGGTCAATGATGCAGCAAATATTACGCACGAGACAATTAATTTTTTCGACATAATTCAAGAAATTTATGTTTTCTTTTCATTGTCTACAAAAAGGTGGTCGATCATTTGCAAACATTTACCAGATTTAAAATTAAAAGCTTTAAGTGTTACGCGATGGTCCAGCAGAATTGACGCAATCAAACCGTTACGGTATCACATAGAAAAAATATTTGATGCTCTATTGGAAATGTATGAAAATAAATTATTACAAGGTAACACTCTGGTAACACGTCGTATAGCTTAGCTTTTTAAATTTGATTTTGTTATTATTATTTGAAATATTTTTGTCCCATGGGTGACATCTATGTTTTGTATGTTGCAACTATATAAAGATATAGAGGTGAAGTTGTAGTTGTAGAGGGGTACATATAATTGCGTGAACCACCGAGTAACACGCACATGTTTTAATGTAATGTTTAATCTGGCTAAATAAATGTAATATTTTGTCTTCCGAGTGAGTGCATCTATTTTGATATAGAGAAAACCCAAAAGATTTATTTTTATTACAGATGATGAATATTTTGAAAATTACATAAGAAATCATGCAAATACAAGTGAAATTGTAATTCCAGAGGATAAGGAAAATTGTAAGTTGTAATTATACACAGTGAGAAGTTTTTTAAAGAAAACATGGAAAACATAAACTAGTAATACATACAAAACTGTAGTAATAAACTCAAAATCTATTATAACAAATTAAAAAAAAAAAAACTACGTTGTCAAATGGGAAGAAGTCTGTTTCGATCATGTGCTTAGTTTACCCTTATGCATTACAGTCGGGCTGGCAGCTATGTCTTCGTCAGTGTAAATCATAACCAAGAAATTAAAAATAAACATAACTGTTTCACCTTACATTTCATTATATTGCATTATACAATGAAACTTGCTTATAACGAGCACTGGTTACTACGAGATCTCGGTTATAGTAAGGAACTTGAAAAGTTCTGTGTTTCCTGTTCATACGTATATTTTTTCGTTTATAATGAGCAGTAATTGTGGTCCCTTGAGCCCTTGTCATATCCGAATTATACTGTATTTCATTGTGATGCTAACAAAAATGTCACCCTAACTCGCCTACTCTGGCGAGGAAACCAAGTGAAGAGATAATACATACAATTCACTTTTTTATTACAATTATGTCAGAATTGTTATTTATCTATTTATCTAATTATTTTTAATTATTTATTGCATTGTATTTATAGTACCTACTTGTATTGTACTTTATGTATTGTATATTGTATATTGTATTTTATTTTGTATATCTTATTTTGTGTCCCTTTTTGGTGTTACTGTTGGGCGCACTAGTATAAATAAATAAATAAATAAATAAATCTATCACCTTTTAACTTTCGTGAAACAGCCTTGCCGCATTTGTAATATATTAAATTCTCAATACTTCTAAAGCAGATAGAACATGATTATCAATAGGCAGGAGAATTCTTTTCTATGTACTTACATAATCCGCAGTAGGCATCCTAGCCCTGATCCCACCGTATGTTCCATGAAAAACTGGCTTTAACTGTTCTAAAGGACACTTATAATTTCGTTCTATTTGAGAAAAAGTCTTACTGTATTCTACACCTATGTATATCCAACATGGTAATTGTTTTATTGTAGACGCTTCCAATTTTACTTGGACAACGGAGAGTACCAAATTGTTAATAACAGAATATAGCAAGCGGAGTAAGGACTTTAGAGCAAGAAAAAAATTAATCTTTGGCGAGAAATTCGACAGGTATTTAATACTCTTGGTTATAATGTAAATGAAGCAATTATCAATAGGAAATTTAGAAACATGAAACACCATTATAAAACAATATGCGACAATAATAAAAAATCTACAACTGGAAGAGGAAAAATAAGTTGGGAACACTTTGATGCATTTGAAGAAATGTTTGTTGAAGATAAAACAATAAACTCTGGACCTATCATCTCATCACTTACTTTTAAGCCTGCTCTTGCACCTTCTGGAATTCCTCATCATACGTCTGCTCCAGCAACATTAGAATCTCAACCTTCCTGTTCATATCAACAGAAGCAGTTATCACAGCCTTTATTCATATCTATTCCACACCAATTTTCTGCACAATCTACATCTGCAGCAATTTCTGATACATGTCTGGATACCTCACCAACAAACATAACAACGATATTTCAACCATCCCTCCTTCAATTGCAGCATGAATCTGATAATGAAAAATTCTTCAGCAATGAACTTCCAAAAAGTTTCTACATTCATAGCTTGCAATGTTTCCTTTCGTTCTCCATAGTAAGTTAACGGCAATGAACGCCATTCAAATAATGTTTTAGTGAGATCAATTTCTTTCTTGTATTTAATCAAAATATTATCTAATGGGGGTCTATAACTAGAATTCAATGCATTTATCGGATCTAAAAAAGACAGTTCATTTACAAATGTATTATCTAAAGGAAGTCTTGATTTCATTTCCTGCTGCACTTGAATAAAATTTAAAAACATTTTTCTTAAATTCACACTCTATGTTATCAGGAAACGTAGAACACAGAATTTTACATTCTGGTCCAACTTCAATTTGTTTTTTATTCAAATAACAACTTTCATTTAAATCAAGCAATACATTGTTATTATTACTAAGAACTTCCATCACACATGGTTTAACAAAAATTTTGGCAGATGTTTCTGTATATTTTTCGAGATACATTAGCTAATTCATGAATCAATATTTTTTCCGATTGGAAAAGTGCATTAAAACTATTAAAAAAATTTAAGACATATTTTAAAAAAAGAAGATATGCTTTAACAACATTATCATTGAGAAAATCTAAAATGTCATTTGCTGTAACAGAATTGTCTTCAAAAGCTGCCAAATTGAAATAATCTTGTAGAGCTTGCCAGTTATCTAGAATACGAGTTACACAACTATGCATAGAAAGCCATCTTGTACTTGCCTGTATTTCTTCAAATATAGCAGACCTCTTTGAACTGTGAGAAACATAATTATAAATTTGCTTAATAAGTATTTCAGGTTCTTTTGGTAATTTATTGCATGCAATAGAACTAACTCTGGCAGCTGAGTGGCATATACACTTTAACAACACTAGATGAGGAATATCTTCTTTTAATAAGGTAAATACCGATCTTTTATCACCAACCATGACACTTGCTCCATCACAAGCTAAACCAACAATATTTTTCATCGGAATGTTAAATCTGGTGAAACTTCATATAACTTTGGAGCACTGCAATCTTTGGCATCTAGATACAATAATTTCAATAAAGCAGTTGCTACTTTAAATGAATTGTTTTTATCACAGTATCTAACTAAAAGACACAGATTCTTTTTAGTTGTAATGTCAGTACTTTTATCAATGAGAATGGAAAAGTATTGCTGAAATTGAGAAACATAATTATGAAGTTCAGATATAATAATAATAATAATAATAATAATAATAATTTATTCAAACTTAAAAATACAGTTCATGTCAGGTACACAGGAAAAGCTGAAAGCTAAAAGTGCAAGATAAATTCATTGATTGTATAGAATGGATTATCTAACAGAAATCGTTTGATTGTGATTTTGAATTGTTTTAGTGTCATTTCAGTCCACAGTTTGGGTAGCTTGTTGTATAAGTAAGTATGCCTATACTGAGCGTCCCTTGTATTAATTCTCCGGCGGGGGATATGAATTGAGTGCCCGGACCTTAGGGCGATGTCCACCATATCTCGCCTTTTCTGAAGATCATCCGCTTCTCCTCGCGCTCTTATAAGTTGACGATAGAGATAAGCAGAAACCATTGTCATTATTCCCAGCTTACGGAATAAAGGTTTGCAGTGGGTTTGCCTGGAAGTGCCCTCGATTACACGGATGGCGTTCTTTTGGCTAACAAGTATGTTATCAGCGTGTGCAGATTCGCCCCAAATTTGGATTCCATAACACATACGGGAGTGAAATAGGGCGAAGTACGCTGTCCTGGCTGCTTCTTTGCTTATGACCTGTTTTATTCGGCGGATGGCGTACGTTGCCGAAGCAAGCTTGTTTAGCATTTCTTGTATATGAGTCCTCCAAGTCAATCGGGTATCTAGAGTAATCCCCAGTAATTTAGTAGAGTCGGTACTGTTGTTGGTCAGGCTTCTTTTGGTTGTGAAGGAGATTTGTAATTTCTTTTCTTCATTTAACTGCAGCTTATTCGCACGAAACCACTCGCTGGCCAGTTTGTTAGCTTCACTCATACTCACCATCAGATCTTCGGTACTAGTATCTTTACAGCATATTGTAGCATCGTCAGCATACATGACAGTATGTGCTGTTAATTGTTTCGGGAGATCGTTAATGAAGATGACGAACAGGAGCGGTCCAATGAGGGAACCTTGTGCTATTACATTGGAAACATCTTGTACCCTGCTAAGCTGACCATTGAAGTAAACAGCCTGTCTTCTGTTAGTAAAATAGGATGCAATTAATTTAAGAGCTGTACCTCTAATCCCGTAATGCTCCAGCTTCATGAGCAGTATTTTATGATGCATGCAGTCAAACGCCTTTGTTAAGTCGTATAGTATAGCTTCACACTCACAGCGTTCTTCAAAAGCTTCCTAAACATAGTTGAGCAAGGACAGTACGGCGGCTTCGGTATTTTTTCCTTCCGTAAAGCCAAATTGAGATTCATTTAGCATTTTATTCTTATTAAAGAATGCTCTTAGGCGGGTGTAGAATGCAGCTTCAAATACTTTGGAAGTTACTGGCAGTACGGATGTGAGTCTGTAGTTGTTTGGCAAACGGCGGTCTCCTTTCTTGAAAACTGGTGTGACTTTGGCGACCTTCATACCATCAGGACCCGTACCTTCTTGAAAACAGGCATTTATTACATCAGCTAAAGGCTCCGCTAAGAATTCCCAAGCATTCTTGAAGAGTGTTACACTTATTCCGTATATGTCAGTTGAGGGTTTTGGCTTTAATCTGCGTATAATTGACTTAATTTCTTGTCCAGTGACAGATTGCAAGAAGCATGAGCGGCTGCAACCAGAGACCTTCTTTAAAAAAGACTCAAGCCCCTCACTACACGGTGGTATTTCTTTTAAAATGTTCTCCGCATTTTCACAGAAAAATTCATTCAACTCCCCTGCAGAGAGATTGTTTTCATTCTCTGAAACTGACGGCGAGGTTTCTTGTTTTATGATGTCCCATAAAGTTTTTTGTTTACAATTGGAAAACTGAATTTTGTGAAGATTATTTTGCCTCCTTTCTTCTCTTGCATAGCCGAGGTAAAAATTTCTGTAGCTGTCGCGAATGGTCTTTAAATCATTTCCACCATATAGCTTGTAAGCATCCTCGATTAGGCCCAATGTAGACTTAACTTGTAACAGTTCTTCGGATGTAGCGTAGGGCTGGTGTCTTGTGGGTTGTCTTACGGAAATGATTGGGAGAGCAGTTTCTAGACATGCCGTTAGCGTTTGGGAAAAAGCTTCGTACTTGCTTGTTGCCATATCCGCCGCATATACGCCGTCCCATGATTCTTCTGAGAGCAAAGTAAGAAAAGTATCCAACTTTTCTTTGGTAATTACTCTTTTTCTGATACATTTATTATTTGATGTTGGAGTAACTACAAAATTAAAAAATAGTGGGCTATGGTCAGACATACCGGCATCAACCACATAGCTGTTGTGTTTTCTAACATTGGTGAATATGTTATCCATACACGTTCTTGTGTTGACTGTTGAACGGGTATAGCTCTTAGTCACATGTTTTAAGTCGTAAGAGAGCATTAAGTTCTTCAGTAGTTCATTCCTTCGAAATATCGACATTAAAATCTCCCGCAAAAACAATTTTTACCGTGTTTTTATACCTTGAAAATATCAGTTCAAGAACAGTAGATATTTTCTGTAGACACGCTTCAAAGTCACCATCAGGCGAACGGTAACATTCGATTGTAATTAGGTTCACGTGATTTATATACACACCTGCTAACTCACAAGTTTTCTCCACAGACATCTCTGTTAAAAATTGCATCTCCTGGCATTCCAAAGAGGAGCGAGCAAATATGGCTACGCCTCCATGAATATAGATTTGTCTTGTAAAGGTACTGACTAACTTATAGGATAGCATGTTATATACATTTTTATTGTTAATATTGAACCAGTGTTCTGATATGCATAAGATATCGGCATTTTTCCCGTGAGCTAATAGTTCTAATGCTTCTATCTTGTTAGTTAGACACTGAACGTTCATATACATGATGTTGATGGTTGAATGTGTGTACCTGGCGTGGTTAGTTTTCGCATTGTGGTTACTACTACCTGTTTCCGAGATTGTTGTTTTTATGTTGAATTAATTGGCGCTGTGCGAGGCTCTAAAAAATGTTTCCTGCTTGTGTTAAAATTAAATATTTTTACCACTACCCCTACAGGCCAGGAGTTTGGATCATTTAATGATTCTTTCAATTCAATTGGTGCTCCAACCTTAAAGCAGGGGTAGGTACTGTTAGTTTTTAATATATCGCATTCAAACTCGTAATTAGGGTGAAATATTCCAATACCGTGTCTGTCGTGGTGTTAGCGTTTGTTCGTCCAATGAAAAACCAAAGTTTCTTCGAGACACCTATCAGCTGAGCACCATTTTCGTTATTTTTATTTTTTTTATTTCCTGTAATAAATTTTTTTGCTCGTCGTCTACTACTATTATCACCGATTGGCTGTCTTCGCTCTTTATTCAGACTTTCAGCGAAATGCGCCTTTGTTATCGATGCGTACGTATCTTTTTTATTGTTATCCATCGATTCACTAATGATTTCTTCAGCGTCGTTATTGATGTGTATAATTTCCGCAAATTTTTTGCGATGCAAGTTTTGAAGTGTATGTACGTATTTTTCCCGATTCTCGGAGGCGGGATTATTTATGTTTTTATTGGATTTGTTTGCGGTCGAATTCTGTGTTACTCGATTTATGCTCGTACTTCTAGGTTCCTCTTTATTAATTGAACTCTTTGCCGTTTTTGCTTGAGCAGTTGTTAACGTGTTTACGTTATCAGCTTGCAGTTTTTTATCTTCGTTGCCTCTCAATTTCTGATGAAAACTCGCCGCACCCGCGGCAGGAGTTCCACATGCATCAAATTTGTTTACTTTTACTTGATGCATTAGTAGGTTATTTATCACAGCAATTTGTTGCTCCATAAAGGAGATGTTTTCATATAAATTGTTTATTAGAGCATCTTTCTCATCAATAATTTTGTGTAGGTAATATACTTCTATGTTGTCTTTTCCTGATGTGGTTAGTGCGGCCGCTTTCGGCGTTTCTAGGTTACACTCGTACTCAGCCGAACTCGTGTCGCCTTCACTCCTTTCGCAGCATATCATTTCTCGTTAATTTTCTTGATGTTTTCATAATATTTTGTGCGCCCAGGATGCATTACCTTGGCACAGTTAATACACTTAAGTCCGTTTGCCGGCACTGTATGGCACTTTTTGCATTTTGAATTCGCAGCGTTTGCTGTTTCACCTTCACTCGGCGACATCACGCCGACAATTCCACTATAAATTGCCACTTACCTCTTTTAAAGCTAAAATCAAATTCTTTTCTATATCTTGACCAATCACATTTTTAACAATGGCTGTACACTTTGTTGTATGTAGTTCTGTTCTTTGAAGAATTTTTGAATCCGGAAGAATTTGTTAATAGAGGGACAAGGTGATCGATGGCCTGTAATGCCACATTATGTTCTGCGAAGAATGAAACCAACTTAATTTCTGCAGTTTTACATTGAAATTGTTCCTGCCTTTTCTTTTCATTTTCCTCATTATTTAAAAAATACTGCAGACTTAACCTTCTTCAAATGATTATCAGTCTTGGAGTGTTTTAGAAGTTCACTTTTACCACATTTTAATATTGTGTTGCATGCAATGCATTTTGCTTTAGTTTTGTCTGAAGGATATTGGGCTAGCCAACCTTTGAAGCAAGATTCTCGTAACCATTCCAGCCGGAATCTTTTTATATTGTCCGTGAGGCGTGGTGTTTTTTGTTTTTTGTTGTGAATTTGAATAAAGTCGTCCACGTCACTGTCACTATTATCATCGCTAGTTTCCATTGTTTCTTTTGTGTTATTGACTTACTGTTTACTTTGGTATAATTGTCACTTTTCAGTCTTTAGCCACCTTTAGCACAGTACAATATAAATCTACACAGTAGCGACACTCATGTATAACTGTCACACTCGCCATTTTGTTTGATACCTACTGATTTTCAAATTACACAAATGCCTATAGATATCAAACAGTATGGCGGTCGAATTTGACACTGACGTATAAGTGTCGCTACTGGGTAATGAAAATCTTTAGTATGATGATGTTTCAATTGAGTTAATGTCCCTCTTTTCTAAAGCTATTCCCTGCATCCCTTTTTGTTCGATTTTTCACTGCAAAACGGGATTTTCCCTGCAACCTGGCAACACTGATTAGAGGCCGACGAGCTAAAGATGAATACAAATTACTTCTACATACATACCGTGATAATTTAATTTTCAAAAATCCCGACCCCCATGTAATGTTCTTTACTTGCGTGATTTGAGTAATAATACACTATTTATTATTACTAAATGGATTTATTAAACTGTAGACTTATAAGCAGCACAACACTACAATACATACGTCTGGCATGTACAATACAATATGGTGTCTGGCGTGGCCAGTACGCGAGCGCGGGAATGCGTTCTTCGTTACCAACTTTAATACTTCAAATATAACTACATATGTTACACGCCCCTAACAAATAACAATGTTAAGACAACTAAAGATCTAGTTTATTTGGTGGTTTGACAATTGTACCACTTCTAGTCCTAGATAAATTAGAATCATTCATTGTAGTAGAAGTCGCATCTGGAACACTCTTGACAAGTTCTTCATTGCTACTACTTGGGTTAGTTAAGTTATTAGAATTGAGGGTCTCAACGTTAGGTTTAGTTTGCATATTGACAACAGATTCAGGGAGAACGAGTGGTCTGATGAACTGTCGATTTCTTCTGTAATTGGTGTCGTTTACAAGTACACTGTAGTCATCAAAATCCTAATTTTTTTTATTACTACTGCTGATGAAACTAACTTATTTAATTTATTGAAACAATTATTTTCCTTAGAGGTCCAGAGCCACTCATTTTTTTCGCTTAATAGTTTCCGCAATTCACCCGTTTCCTGTGAAAGGTTTGGTATAAATTTTGACAGGTAAATTATCATTCCCAAAAAACGTTGTAGCTCTTTTTTGTTTTTTGGAGGTGACATGGTTTTGATTGCAAGAGTTTTATTTTCATCAGGTGAAATTCCTTCAGTACTGATTTGATGACCTAAAAATTTAACTTCTGTTACACAGAATTTTGATTTTTCTTTATTTAATGTCATTCCACTATTTTTTATCTTTTCCAAAGTTAAATTTAAGTTTTTATCATGTTCTTCAATGTCTTTACCAAATACTAACACATCTTCAAAATAGGCAATAACTCCGGGTAACCCTTCTAAAATTTCTTGCGTGTGCCTCTGAAAAATCTCAGGAGCTGAGGTTAACCCATAAGGTAACCTAAGATACCGATATCTTCCAAAACAGGTTGAAATGGTGCAAAGGATTGAGCTTTTAAAGTTTAACGGAATTTGTAAAAAGGCAGATAACGCATCAAGCAATGAAAAGAATTTGGCACCTGATAATTGAGAAAATAAACATAAGTGGGTATTTGATGAATTTCACGTTTAACGTATTTATTCAATTTTCTCGGGTCCATACAAATGCGAATATCACCATTATTTTTAGGTATAACCACTACTGGATTTACCCACTCAGTAGGTTCTGTTACTGGAACTATAATTCCTTCAGACACCATTTTATCTAGTTTCATTTTGACCTTTTATTTTAATGCGATAGGTATTTTTCTAGTTGCACAAATACTCGGAATAGCATTTTCTTTTAACACAATACTGCATTCTTTTTGAATTTTTCCTATACCTACAAAGACCGATTCAAAGGTGTTCCAGATGTGATTCATCTTTTTGTCATTACAGTTACTATTTACTACAGTTACTGTGTTTTTAGTCACTACATTAAGATCTTTTGCAGCGCTTAAATCTTAAAATAGATTTTGGCGAGCTTGAATCTAATGCAAAAAATAATAGTTTTTTACATATGTTCTTAAATTTACAGTTTACATGAACTTGATCTATAACATTTATTTTATGACCTGTATAAGATGACAAAGTTGAAGATGGCTGACAAAGTAATTTTTTATCAATATTTAAGTTCCTAAAATCTGACATATTTAAAATGTTTACTTCACTACCTGTATCTATTTTAATGCTTAGAGTTTTGTTATTAATACAGTTTGTTATTAATACAATATTTTCGAGCCATTCAATTGACTGTACAGCTGAATGCTTTATTGTCCATACTACATGAGAATCATTTGTATTTTGACAAAGTTCATTTTCAGAATCTTGCTCCACTCCATGAACACTTGTTCGATTTTGAGGACACATTTTATGATAATGTCCTTTTTGCAGACACGAGGAGCAAATTCTGTTCAGTGCAAAGCACTTACCTTTATGTTTTTGGTCGCACCTTTTACATGGTGTTTGTGAGGTGTATGTACTTGTCACGCTAGGTCTTGATTCAGCTGTGTGTTTCTTATTCGAAGGAACTTCCTTGTTTCTTCTGCTTACTGCGTTGACAGTAGTTTCCTTGTTAATTTCTTTCTGGGTTGCTACGCTTGTCTCTATAGACCTACATATGTCAATTGCTTCATTTAACTTCAGGTCAGGCTTTTGAAAGAGCTTTTCTTGTATTCTTGAATCCCTTACTCCCAAGACGATTCTGTCCAGTATGAGTACATCTTTTTCTTTGAATTCGCATGTAGATGCAAGTTGTCGCAGAGCAGCGACGATCTGATCAATGCTTTCACCTTGTTGCTGATCCCGTTTGAAGAACTTAAAATGTTCGTACATAATATTCCGCAACGGTTGACAGTATTTCTCAAATTTTTCTAAAACGACACTAGGGTCTGTTTTATTTTCGTCAGACTCATATTCAAATGTATTGTATATTTGGAGTCCTTCATCTCCCAGCAAGTAAAGTAAAATAGCGACCTTTACCTCGTTTTTTGCTGTTGATTTTCTACTTGCTAGTAAATATAGCTCAAATTTTTGTCTCCAAAGATTCCAGTTGCAGATATCTCCTTGAAATGCGAAAATCTCCGGTGCTTTCGCTGTGTCAGGCATCTTTTGCAGTTTATTTCCTCTAACAGTTTAACACTTTTACCGTTGTCACCATATAATGTTCTTTACTTGCGTGATTTGAGTAATAATACACTATTTATTATTACTACTATTATTTACTATTAAACTGTAGACTTATAAGCAGCATAACACTACAATACATACGTCTGGCATGTACAATACAATATGGTGTCTGGCGTGGCTGGTATTCGAGCGCGGGAATGCGTTCTTCGTTACCAACTTTAATACTTCACATATAACTACATATGTTACACCCCATACGTCTGCGTCAGTTCCTTCACCGATACAAATAGACGCCACGCCTACTCCTTGCCTAAATAATTGGGACGATATTATCATTTCTGAAAATATAATAACATATGCTAGGATTATAAATCGACCAATTTTTGCGTTTTTTCCAACCAAAATTTTCTTGGGAGATATTCAGTCTGTTTCGTTTTCGTTGAGCCAGTGTGTATACGGAGTTGCTAGGACTTGTTTCTTCATTCATTCAAAAAGAGGATTCTGTAATGAGATCAGCAATCACTCCTCATGAGCGACTAAGTAGTACTTTGAGGTATTTAGCAACTGGAAAAAACTACGAAGATTAAAAATTTTCAGCCCGCATTTCCGCTCAAGCTCTGGGAAGATAATTCCCGAAACATGCAAAGCGATAATTGACGTTCTTGAAAAAATATATTGTAAACTGAGTAGAATATAATGCAGTAATACAATATTTTTCATAGACGATAAGAAATATATCACCTTAATTACGGTACAAAATTAGTGAAATTAGTAGCTGTTAAGGGGGGCTGCCAAGTAAGATGATTGGTCGTAGGTCGTAGTCAGGTACATTTTTTTGACAATATATTAAAATTTTGTTGAGGGTTCGTAAGATTTGTTGGGGTACTGCTACCTAGAAATTATATTTTGCAATAAATCTAATATTACTTTGCATAAATCTAATAATACTTTGCAATGACTTCTTCTGATGAAGAAGTTTTGCTATTATGGGCACTTGCAGAAATTGAAGAAACCAGGTAAGTAATGTAAGTACGAATTCATTTTTCCTTTTGTTATATTATTTAACTTCAGGAAGAAGAAAAAGAGAAGGAAATGGATTCATGAAATTAACGAATTTCGTGAAAGTTATGGCGAGTACCACACTTTAATGCCACAGTTATGTGCAGATGAGAAAAGATTCTATATATACTTTAGAATGATGCCTAACTGTTTTGACAAAATATTAAATTTTGTTAAAGAAGACATACGCAAAAACGATACCAATTACCGTGAAGCAATAACTCCGGAGGAACGCTTAGCCATTACTTTAAGGTAAGAATATAATAACATAGTATAACATAAGTACTTTATTAAATTAGAAATATTTCTTAACAATTACTTACACTGAACTGTTTGTATTATAATTACTAAAATAAGAAGTAAGTGAGCTTGATCTGTTACTGCGTTCATTTAACTGGATGTTTAATTCATTTGTTTGTCCTGACTGAAAGTTAGAGAAGCATGGCGAATTGTATGCAGGTGCGAATGTTCCTTCTTTATTATTAGAGTTAAAACAAGAGTTGGTAATTTCAAAAGCAGTGCCGTGGCATTGGCCGGATGCGGAATTGTTACTTTCCGTAGATGTAGGAGAAAGCAAAGGTGGTATATAATCTGTACTATTTTGTGAGGAACATCTGGTACTTGAATGGGAAGCTGAAGGAGCCGCTGTTTCTTGTTCATTTTCTAATTCTAATTGTGACATTATTTGGGCAAGTTTTAATTTTGAAATTATTTGCATTCTTGGTGAAAATGTCTTAACTGTTGCGGCATATCCCGAAAAAATCAAATCAATAGCATCCATCTTAGGTACCGCATTTTTTTGCAAGGAATGTTTTTCCTTTAGGTAGGAAATAACTTTTGCAGTAGGAGATTCGGTTTCTTCAGTTCTTTTTATGCGTTTATTAGGATTGGTTTTACGTATGTTTGTAGGTAATGAAATCGGTGTTTCATGAGACAATGCAACTTCCTCTGTTTGTGTATGAACCATGTTCCCTTCAATATCTAATCTGAGCTCATCTTGCTGTGTTCTACTTAAAGGTGATGGTGATGTATCATCAGCAGTGATAGATTTACCATCGGTATGTTCTTCACTTGCAATATCGGTTATGTTAGATGTGGTGTTTGCAAATGACATAAAAGGACGAAATGTTTCCATCTGGCTCGCCCATTGCCATTTTTGCAATTTTTTTTTTGCACTCTGACCTCTAACAGTTTTTAAGGATCTTAAATGCTTCGCGTAACTGTCTCTTAGATTCTTCCATTTCTTTTTTAAATCTTCTCCTAGAATGAAAAGGTACAAATAAATGAAATAAAATGCTTAGTGCAAAAAATCTACAATTTCAAATTTAATATGCTACCTACGACCTAAAAACGAAAGTGACTTGATAAGATAGCAGTAAAGTAATAATGCAGTATTTCATTTCAGGTTTATGGCAACTGGTGACAGTTACTATACAATTGGCCATAGTTACAGGATAGGATTTTCAACGGTAGGTAAAATTGTTCAGGAAGTATGTGAGGCAATTTGTAAAATAATGGAAGGAATCTATTTACCAGAACCATCAACAGAAATGTGGAAAGAATCTGCGAAAAAATTTAAAGATTTATGGAATTTTCCAAACTGTATTGGAAGTTTGGACGGAAAACATGTCACGATAAAATGTCCAAAAAAACTGGATCAAACTATTTCTGCTACTTACATAAATTTTCGATTGTCCTTATGGCCATTGTAGACGCTGATTATAAATTTATGTGTATAGATATCGGTGGGTACGGAAAAAACAGTGATGGGGGAATTTTTGAAGTTTCCTATGGGGAGGCGATTTGAAATAGGACGTATGAATGTCCCGAATCTTGAGCCCCTCCCTGGACAAAATCTTCCCTGTCCCTATGTACTAATTGGAGACGAGGGGTTTGCGTTAAAGCCATATTTGATGAGACCTTACCCATATCGACAGTCACGCGCTGATATTCGTAAAGAAAATAATATGAGATTATGCAAAGCCAGAAGGGTGGTTGAAAATGCTTTTGGCATTTTGGCGCAAAAATGGCGAATATTTTACAGGCCAATTGAGTTGTCCGTAGAAACTACTATTCTCATAGTAAAAACAACTTGCATATTACATAACCTTTTAAGAACAGAAAAAAAGTGACGATAAATATTTTGAGGATTTAGAACCACCAGAGCCATGTTTAACTGCGTTTCAAGACCTGAGTCGAAACCCAAGACGTGCAATTTCATTGGCATTTGAAATACGTGAAAAGTTTGTTACTTATTTTAATATCTAATCATGTCTTATGAAACTTGTTCTTTAATATACTAATTCAGAACTAAACAAGCTTTTGTTAACTACAGACTTTCGTATTTAAACTTACAATCTACTACAAATTCATCTTCAATGCCCGTTACTTGTGTACCTAACATTTCTTGAAGTTTTTCATCCACAGATTCAACAGTACTATATCTTTTTGGGCCTCCTCCAGTTCCACGGATATCACTTTTTTCAAGAGCAAATTCCTTCTTTATAATTTTGTTCATATTGAGATATTTTGTTTTGACTGATTTTGAATGATGGAAATTACCAGTAACCGCTAACTAGTTGTTATTAACTCCCACGTTAGATTTATTTTTATTACTAATACATTGAAAAAAATAGTACAAAATAGTACGTTCATATTAACAACAATTCCGAACATTTTATTCGGATTTGCGTTAGAAACCGACTTAGCGTACTACTGCAAAATAACACTATGTGGTTTGTTGTTTAGAGTATAATTTCTTGTCATGATAAAATTACCGGAGTAATTAACAAAAAGTCAGATATGACATTTTATTATTAATTTATTCAGCATAATATTTCATTATGGTTTATTATTTTAACACTACTTATTATGTAGAATGATAATTTTACATTCTTAAACTTAAGCAGTTTCATTGTGCTAAAAATCATGATTAATTTAGAATAAGATGGATCTTATAACATGATAGCATTATACTTTTATTTTATCGATAACAATGATGTTTTATCAAAACCGCAAAATTCCATTTTTCTCAGTGTAGAATTTGTTTTCTTGCGTTCAATGATGTTTTCATATTTTTGAACTAATTGTACAATGAGTTTCTCTTCCTCTTCTGTAAAATTATGGCAACGCTGTTTGCCACCTGCACCAGTGGAGACCAAAATCCTTTACTGTAATGTAATGTTTATTATCCCCGGTATTGCCAACCAATCGTAACTAAATATCGCTACTTTTTAAAACAAAAGTTTCTATTTTCGCTACAATTTTTTTTTAATAGAACCGAAAGAGAACCGGAAATTTAATAAACAATAATGGATATAAAATATTCACTTTCGTCTTCCGACGACTGCTTATCACTTTTCTCAGCCTGTCTTTTAAAGGAATACTATTGCTACGTTATTGGTTGTTGTTAAATTCAATTTTGTTTTTATTTCATAACGTATATATTTGTCTGTAATCATGAAACTCTTAAGGTTCAGGGCATAAACGTTTTACTTTGCGTTAAAATCTATAAAAGCTTTTGGGTTCTTTGTACGCTCGTAGATTTTTCTTATGCTCATTAATGAATTAAAAACAAATTTAAATATTTATAAACTATTTGATTAATAATCTGTTCAATCTTACTGTTTTATATACATCAACTACTGTTTATTTACACTTCACTTTTTATTGTTTAAATAAATCGCGAAGGCTTCACATAATATTTCGTGTTACCTCGTACATTCAAACCGGGTATTTCAAGTAACTGTCCCCAAAATTAAACTCAGTCCTATTTATAGTCTCTTTAAAAAAAAAACTCTCATACACGTCATACCGGTGGTGAAACGAAAACAACAATATTTTATGAGAACGTGAGTTAAATTTCTGTATAAAAATATAAATTCCTTATTATTCACCTCTCGCATTTGTACTTAGTTTCAAATGAATCCCCATGTAATTCTGATTGCAGTTATGAAACAAATGTAACCGTACATGTTGTAAAATTGGTTATATTGAACTTGCTCATGGTCTGAGAAGTCCGGCTTTGGAAGTGCCTTTAAAGAACTGGAAATTAAGGCTGGGAATCGTATTCGAATAATTCGAATATTCGAATACATGTGCACTCTCTATTCGAGTACGTTCGAATTTAATAATTCGAATATTCGAATTATTCGAATAATTCAAATAATTCGAATTTTCAAATTATTCGAATAATTCAAATAATTCGAATTTTTAAATTATTCGAATAATTCAAATCATTCGAATTTTCTAATTATTCAGTGAATTGAAAAATTCAAACATTCGAATATTAACTTAATCCGATTTTTCGAATATGTTTTGTAACTACTTTTCTAGTTGCCTTCATTATCGACAAAATAAGTTAATAGAATCATATTGCGCCACTCAAAAGAAGGTATCCCTGCAATCTTTGACACAAGAATGTAGACCCTTTTTTTTACGAAGTCTACGCAGTTACACGTTATAGTATTTCTCACATCATTTATTTGCAAAATATTGTCCAGAAGTGATGTTTGGAAATACTTTAAATTAAGTTTAAAATGAAAGTGACAAAATACAATGTAAATTTTGCCCGTACAGGGCAATTTCCATTTCATTATTCGAATACTTATTTAAATATTCGAATTTTTATTCGAATTATTTCAATTATTCGAATTAATTCGATTTATTCGATTTATTCGAATTATTCGAATTAATTCGATTTATTCGTATTATTCGAATTAATTCGATTTATTCGAATTATTCGAATTATTCGAATATTCGAATAAAATTTCAATTGAATATTCGAATACCAAATCTGAGAAAAGTCCCAGCCTTACTGGAAATTCTCCAGGATGTTGTAACATCCGAACTGCTTTTAGACTGGTGTGTTTGTCAGTCTAATGATGGCGATTGCATCTTTTGATTGTTGCTCTTAGTTTGTCTTTCTTAACAAAAATTTGTGTTTCAGCGTTAGCATCATTTGAGTCGAAATACCTTGGGATCATAATTTTTCTTCATGTACAAAATTTAACTGATGTATAATGAATCACGAACTAAATTACAATTAATATATCATAATAATAAATACAAATAATATTGAAAAGTTTAGATCACGACATCCTGTGATTACTTTCTGACCTAACATTGCAGTAGGATTGACAAATTGAAGCCAGTTTGCTAACATACTAAGTCATCCCATGCAAGGTGGCCATGCGTGCTTGTCAAGTATAATGAAAGTTTTTAAAGAATTTTGTTGCAATCAAAACCGACTTACAACAAATTCTTTACAAATAATATTGTTATTACAATTTTCAAACTTCAAAACTAAAATAACATAGCAATATGCATATTGAATTTCTTCAAATGTTCTTGAGTAATTTAATAATTATTACAACAAGCATTTGTATTACGTAATTCAATTTTGATTATTAGCAACGCCGAAGTTAAATTAACACCAAGACGATTTCTTTTTTTGTTTTAATGTCGGTTAACATTGAAAATACACTCCTCCCGACGACTACAATGCTTACAGTCTTCAGCACAAGGTCTTCTCGACAAAACATCGGCATTTCTATGGCTAGCTCCTGCCCGATGCTGAATTTCAAAATCGTATTCCTGAAGTCGTTCGATCCATCGTGCGACTTGTCCTTCAGGATTCTTGAATCGGAGGAGCCATTTTAAAGCGGCATGGTCCGTCCTCAGGAGAAAATGTCTGCCATACAAGTGCTTGTAGAAATGTTCTATGGTCTTGACCACTGCTAGCAATTCCCTTCTAGTGACGCAATAATTTCGCTCCGCCTTTGACAGGACTTTACTGAAATAGCCGAACACCTTCTCTTGCCCATCTTGTATCTGGGAGAGTACGCCACCGATACCAACGTTCCTAGCGTCTGTGTCAACGACGAACTTGTCTTCTGGGAGAGGCTAACTCAGAATAGGAGCACTTATCAAGTACTGTTTTAGTTGTTCAATACTAATTTGGCAGTGTTGGTCCCATTTAAACGGGCGACCTTCTTCGGTGAGTTTTTCAACGGCTTCGCGATGTCTGCAAATCCAGGAACATAGCGCCGATAGTAAGTGCACAGGCCTAGGAAACTCCTTATCTGGTGTTTATTCTTGGAAGTTGGCCACCACCTGAATCTTTACTGGGTCCACGGCAATTCCTTCCATTTTCATTAGCAATATGGCCTAGATAATTCACTTTTTTCTGGACAGGTGGCACCTCTTGAGACTGAGCTTTAGTCCAGCTCCGCGAAGTCGCTGGAACACTCTTTCCAGGTTCTTCAGGTCGTCATCGAATGTTTTTCCCACCACAACTATGTCGTCCAGGTACACCATGCACGTTGTCCAGGACAGACCCTTCATTAGCCTCTCAAATGTCGCTGGGGCATTACATTGCCATAGACCCATACTAAGGGAAAACGCCGTCTTTTCTCGATCTTCGGGTGCTAGTTTCACCTGCCAATAACGACTCTTTAAATCCAAGGTCGAGAAGATCTTTGAGCCGGCCAAAGTGTCCAGGGTATCATCAATCCGTGGCAGAGGATAGCTGTCTTTTTAGGTGACGTTGTTGAGCATTTGGTAGTCTACATAGAACTGTGTGGGCTGCTCGATGGCTCAATTACATTGTCTTTTCCATCTCACGAATAATGCGTTCTGCTTCCTCACGCTTCGCTAATGGTAACCTTCTTGGAGCTTGACGGATGGGTCTTTCTTCGCCGGTCTGTATCTTGTGTTTGACGACGTCAGTTCTTCCCTTAGGTCCATTTTCTACCTCGAACACATCTTGATAGCGATGGATCAGGTTCTTTGCTTTTGACTTTTGCTCTGGAGTCAATTCCTGGGTCGTCGACATGACTATTTCCAACAACTTCTTCAGGACTTTCGACTCTTGCACGTTTACTTCTACTTGGCGGGAGATGGAGGACACCGTGGCACAGCCTCCCAAGATCGTATCTTTCTTGATGTTGACGGGGAAACAGTTCACATTCATTAGGCGCACTTTGCTGTCAACAACGTTTTCCCAACGAGAACTCCTCTTCCAATCTTCTTATCGTCAGTATTAGGTTCAACCATAATGACTTGCCCATCTAGGAAAGCGCCGTTCACGTTTGCGTCGACTATGACCTCGGTCCTGCTTGGTAATACGACATCTTCGGCGAGGACAACTCGAGCGGCCACGTCCTCTCGTTGATGTCGAACCAACTCTTCTTTCTTAACCGCCATCACGCCTCGCTTTAGATCCAATTGGAACCCATGGGCACACATGACATCCATGCCCAGAATCGCTCTGTTTCTGCTACAAGCGTACGGTGTTTGATGGGAATCGATCCAATGGTAATGATCACTTCTACTTTAACATGGACAGTTGCTGATGTACCGGTTGCTGTCCTTAGTCTTCATTTAGTCGGCTTGGTGCGTCTTGATGACTTGATAACGTCGGGCCTCAAGATAGCCTTCGTCGCACCCGTATCCAGTAACATGGTGTGAGGGATGTCATCAATGGTGGCATCCACGAAGACACTGCTGGTTAATCGCCGCAGGGCTAATACTTTCGTGGGTTTTGTCTTTGGGCGCCTTTGAATACGGGCCGACGTTTGCCCCTCTACACCGACCCAGCTTAGTTTCCCTAATGCTCTAAGGAGGGAGCATTTAGTTTAAATGCTCCCTCCTTAGAGCATTTACTCTAATGCGGAACTGTCCCACTCACTGGTTCGCTTGCTTTTTTATACCCCTGGGCTGATTTACTCTTTCTAGTTTCTGTTTCGAGTTTCGAGTTTCTGGATCGCGACGGAATGTCTAACGTGTATTCCAGCGCGACAGAGTCTCCGCTTCTAGACGCTTCCGCTTCAAGCGCTGTCGCGCCAGGCTCTACGCATCAGACTGACTGGCTTCCTAGACGTGTCGACGAATCTTAACAATATTTTGAATAATATATATATTTTAAGAGGAAGAAATTCGTTTAAATCCACAGAATCTTATAGACATTCCCGTGGAAAACAACAATGCTAGAGTAAAAGGAAACAATATTGTGGCTTCCTTCATGGAGGCTCCTGCCTGCTGGTTGTCCGGGTCACGGATTCCATCCACGAAGGTCTGCAGCGTCAAACATTGCAGGAATTCATCAGGAGCTGGAGGATATGCCAACCGGCCTAGGCAACGTCAGCCGCGAATTCTTGAAGATTCTCTCCGGATTTCTGGTAACGGTTTCTCAGCTGCGCATGGTACACCTCGGTAAGATGCGCCTGGCCGTAACGCATCTCGCATTATCGGATTATTCCAGCAATTTATTTTGCAATTCATCTTTGAAATTTTCAGATTGTTCTTTTAATTTATGCTCTAACATTTTACTTAAATCTGCAGGGCCGAGCGAGATTTCAAAAAGACAGGCTTCCGGATCCTCCCCTGCTTCTAGTAGCGCTTGGTGAAGTCTCTGTTGCAAAATTGATTTCTTTCCAGAAATTTCCAATTCGCGTTCTTCTAATTCGGTTTTCAATTCGGTCACTTTTAAGTTTTTCAACAGCACTTTCTTTGTAACCATGGTTTTTTTTTCGACACTACTCTTTGTTTATTAATTTGTTTAAATTCAATGTAATTATTTATTTATTTCCACGAACCACACACCTGACACCACTGTTACGTTTTTAAGGGTTCGATTATTTTTTTATTTTAATCAAAACAAGATATTCAAAACAAGATAATAAACTAATTTATTTTAACATATTAATAATAAAACACTAATTTATTTACAGAGTTACAATACTAATTTATTTTAATAGTCGAACGAAAGTCTAAACGCCAACTCTAATGCGGAACTGTCCCACTCACTGGTTCGCTTGCTTTTTTATACCCCTGGGCTGATTTACTCTTTCTAGTTTCTGTTTCGAGTTTCGAGTTTCTGGATCGCGACGGAATGTCTAACGTGTATTCCAGCGCGACAGAGTCTCCGCTTCTAGACGCTTCCGCTTCAAGCGCTGTCGCGCCAGGCTCTACGCATCAGACTGACTGGCTTCCTAGACGTGTCGACGAATCTTAACAATATTTTGAATAATATATATATTTTAAGAGGAAGAAATTCGTTTAAATCCACAGAATCTTATAGACATTCCCGTGGAAAACAACAATGCTAGAGTAAAAGGAAACAATATTTTTAATGCTTTACCTTTAATTAGAGAATAAGTCGAATTTAATAACTTGTAAGTACCCTTTTGAAATAAATATTTGATATGGCAGATTTTCCTTATTTAAATAGGACTTTCTGACTAAAATAACTAAAAGTAGGGTTCGTAAAACACAAATTTGGTATCCTTATTTTTAGTTATTTTAGCCAGTTTTCCATATCTTTATGTAATTTCAATTCGTGCATTGAATTACTATTAAAATTAGCTTTCATATGAGTTGTCACACTTTGGATTATGTAACAATTTTTTCCCCGAAAGAGGGCGCTAAAATCAAATTTTCGGATATTCATATTCACATTACTGAATTCTCTATAAAATTACATTGCATATCATTGAAAAGATATGCCACATATATACATTCCCTATTTAAATTCTATTGAGAGAGCTGGAAGGGAGGGGGATGACGTGTGACAGTTGGGTATAGGATATAAAAGTGTCCCCCTGGGATTATAAATTGACCTATTTTTGCGCTTTTTCAAACAAAAACTTTCTTGGGAGATATGCAGTCTGTTTCGTTTTCGTTGGGCCACCCTATATAAAAGAAAGAATATATTTTTACAATAATGCATTCGACGTCAAATGGAAGACAATCTGCTGCAGTTTTAATGGCATTGTGAAGTATATGAGTACCGCATCCAATGCCGATCAATTCTCGATTAAGAATCGAAATAAGTTTACTAAACACATTATTTACACCACGTCTTTGAGAACCACCAAGATTACAGTAAGTGTTGTCTCCACAAAAGGCAACTATTTTCTCCGATATGCCGTGTTCTTTTAAAACATTCACCAAATATTGAACAATGATTTTCGATGTTTCACCTGGCTGTTCTTGAACGTCCAATATCTTAACTTGTACAGCGTTATATGTTTGAAAATAACGAACCAAAATGGAAAATATTTTATGAGAACCATGATTTGATGCGTCAGTCAAAATGGAGATACATTTAGCTTTAGATAAATCAGTTTTTTATCAATTTAAATTCAGGATAATCATATTTGCCCAAATATTTTTCAAAAGAATGACTGATGTGCTTGCCATTACGTACGAGCTCCGCAATATTTGCAAAAAACTTATTTAATCTATCTACATCAGTCATGTGCTAAACTATTTTTTGATTTTCTCTGTTTGTTTATTAAATTCCAATACACTTTTGGATTACTTCCTGCTTTTTTTATTTTATTATTGAAGTACAGTAGACCTCGGTTATAACGGCCTCGGTTATAGCGATCCACAGCTTATAACGAATTACATTTCAAGTCCCGTCATTTTTCTCTATATTTGTGGCATTATCGCTTATTACGAACTTCGGATATAACGAACCGATTTTGATGGTCCCTTGAGGTTCGCTATAACCGAGGTCTACTGTACCTTTGTTTGGCTTCTACTAATTTTAACTTATAACTTTTACGTAGCTCTTTTAGTGATGTATTCAAAAATTCATCTTTTATATGATGCTTTATTTCTGATAAGAATATTATCTTATTTTTTATTTCTTTTAATTCTTGTGTGTAAAATGTCAAAAAACGAAACGAATGATTATTAACGTCAAAATTATTAAATAAATTAACGAGGAAACTATTTATAACAGAACAGGTAAATCAAATTGAACGAATAATTATTAACGAATGATTGAATGTAAAAAATTAAATTGAACTTTGAAATCAGAGAGAATATGCTTTGAATGTTGTGTATTGAGAGGTTTGATAATGAATGAAAATTTCGATTACGCTTGCTTTAATTATAGCTCATATAAATATTATTCTGCATAATAACCGTTTATATGGCAACATGTCGAGCTTTTTCAAATCGGTTTTCAATTTCATCTCGCTTTATTAAACTTCAAATTTTAATTCTGACGTTAATCAATGTCAATTTAGAATGTTGTGTAAATTTTGTCATAATACAGTTTTTTCTTAATATATTAACAATTTGTAAGTATATATTCATTATTTATCTAATCTTTATATAATACAAAACTTTTTCTAAACAGATATCCCAAAAATAAACCCATTAATAATTTTGACATTCCAAACTAATATTTATAATTTCAGGTGTTGATCCAAGGTTTTTAAAAATCCGACGTCCTCTTCATCTGCCGTCTTCATCCGCACGCCGTCAGTCCTTGGTATCTGTCATTTTCAGCTGCATGCGCCGTCTGTCCACAATTTGAAGTGAGCATTGGTTGTAATGCCCAAGGTGATGTCGTCAAGTCATTCAGGAACCTTTCGTTCGTACGCCGGAGCACCTCCTTGTTGTTCATTACTTGAATTGGATCAAAACTTCTTGACTTGTTTTTAACGGAATTTACTTTTATCTACCTTTGGTAAGTTTAATTGTTTTACTTTCTCTGAATTTGGATTTTGATAATAAATTTTTATTTTTCAGATAATTTGTTTGTGATGTACTTGGAATATTTGATAAATTAAATAATTTTATATGAATTAAAGAATTATTGATTCATTGAATTTCCCTCTTTGATGGTATGGTATGTATGAAACTTTGAGTATTTTGAGTAATATCACAGCAGTATGTCCTTAACAAAAGTTTTACATATTTCGAGAAAATCGCAGTTGAAAATCGGGCAAGAATTAATTGCACGTCTATGTCTTTGAGGTAGGCCAAGAAAAGGAAATTTTATTCGACCGCAGAAAGCATCTGTTGGAACAAAAAACAGAACTGCAATCGAGCAGTGACCCAGTGACCTTTGCCGAGTTCGGGCGGCCAATAAAAGCATTTTTTCGTATCATATCGTAGGCAAGGAATTTGCTTCATTTTATTTCATTTATGACCATGACACACAATTTACTGCTCCGTATCCTTTGGGATCAACAGTTTAGTTTGTCAAAAGCGGCTGAACAAGTTAAAGCTAAATACGATTACTATTTTTTGTGCTTAGTATTACTTATTAAAATGCCGCAATTACGAACGGCGAGAGAACAGAGGCTCTTCATCTACAGCGAAGCTTGAGCAAATCTGAAGAAGTACGGCGGATTTATGGAAACACGTTTCCAAATCAATGCAAGAACATTTACAGCTAATGTTCCCGCATTTACGCGATTATGGAACGTTTCGTGTATGTGTCGCTAATGGTGAATGCCACTTTGAACAGTTGTTATAAACATTATTAAATTATTAATAATAATAATTAATAATAATTTATTTTTATCTTGTAGATCGTTATAACGACATAAGACAAGTCAAGTGAGGTTACATAGATTAACAATAAAATACACAATACAGACATAGAATCTAGCTTAGGAATTCCTTTACTGTATAAAAGCAATTGGTGATCAAGAAACGCTTAAGTTGAGACTTGAACACATTAAAATTACCAGACTGTTTGACAGTCTGAGGAAGTCGATTATACAGCGTCAGGCAAGAATAATAGAGTGATTTCTCGAAACGCGCCGTGCTATGTAAAGTGGACCTAATTTCAGAACGCTTGCGAGTATCGTATTCGTGTTTATCTCCATTTCTGACGAATAATTCAGGATGTTTCCGTACAAACATGACGCAACTATATATATAAATACAGGGTAAAGTTAAGATGCGTTTACTCTGAAATACTGGTTTGCAAGAATCAGGCATTTTTAAATTAAAAATGATTCTGATTATACGTTTCTGAAGTATAAAAATTCGTTCTGCACCAACTGCTCTTCCCCACAGGATAACGTTATACTTAAGGTGGCTGTACACGAGGGAGTAGTGCACTTGCAGCAGGGTTGGAGAATCTAGAGAGTGTTTCAACTTGAGCAATGCATAATGCGCACTATTGAGTTTACCGCACACATAGTCTATTTGATTGTTCCAACATAATTTATTGTCCACATATGACCCTAAAAATTTAGTACAAGTTGTAAGCACATCATTTGAGTCTTCTGGTTTCGCACCGTAGAATAGGCATACCGTTTAGTTTTTATTAAGAATAAGTTTGTTTTTGAAACACCAATTGTCAAGTTCACTAGTCACTGTTTTTATACTTTGCTGTAAACTGTTGAAGTCACACGCCGATATGCCGATGGAGGTATCGTCTGCAAAGTTTATAATAATTCCTGCTGATTGCACAAAATCTGGAAGATCGTTTATATATAGAATGAACATTAATGGTCCGAGGACTGATCCTTGTGCAATGCCTATGTTAGCTTCGTATAGCTCAGAAAGGGTTCCGCTTACTTTGACCTTGAAATGGCGATCATGTAGAAATGATGCTAGCCACTTGTTTATGTTTCCTCTCAAACCGAGCGAATCTAATTTTTCCATTAGAAAGCTATGGTCGACAGTGTCGAACGCTCGCGTGAGGTCGTAAAAAAGGGCCGCAACATATTTATTTTTGTCAACTTCTCTGTTTATGAAGTTTAGAAAATGGAATGTTGCAGTCTCTGTTGATTTATTAAGAAGGAAGGAAGTGAACGTTTGAATGTGTTATTTCATATAGATATTATTTGGTGAGTGAGTGTGCCATTGCATATTAGTCACGCCTGCGATGTTTATTGCCTACGATCAGCGAGGCAGGTTCCGTAAGTTTTTTGTTGTTTCATGACCGTAGTATAAGGGGCCGATAAAATAATTTTCTCCCTGTTATGAAAAATTTTTCCGTGTTCCATGTGCTCTCACGGTAATGTGGTAAAAATTTTTGCACTTATTTTACAAACAGCCTGTATTTATTTAAAAAAATTCTAATATTTCAATTGTGAAATTAATGTAATGTCGAGATAACAAACAACGTTGTTTCACGTTATTTACTATAAAAATTATATCGGACACGATTTATTTATAGTAATTATTAAAACGTTTTGTAACTTTGTAATTTTTGATTGCGTCACAATTTATTTCTTTTACATTGTAGCTTCGCCTTGAAGATGATCACACTTTTGTGATCGAAACATGTCGGCCAAACAATAAATGTTCCGCTGAACCTCTTCGTCTTTTTTAGTAACCTAGACACATCCAATTCTGTTATTAAGTTAGCTTCTTGGTTACTAATATCTTTATGGAGCTCTTCACCGAGACTTTAGTATATGTTTGTGGAAGTGTAAGAAAATAATCTCTGGCAATATCAGTTTCGATATTTACACATCAAAGATTAAACATAAATAATGCTAACACAGCGCGTTCTATGCCGTGCGAAGTCGTCGGCAAAGTGGAGCGGGAGAGTAATCGATTATTTTTTGTTCTTTGTTAAGCGTTTTGTGTAAAGTGCGAATACAGTTTGATTGAACTCCGTTTTTGTGTTTTTCTTACGGCCTTTCCGACAAAATCAGAAGTGGGATCAGTGCATTTTAGTGCAATGCAAGACCCATTGTGAGCATTGGACGGCAATATAAGTTTTTAACTATTATATTTTTCGCAGTATTACGTTTGTTTTGCGCCGAATTTGAACTTGTTGCTTGTGTATTAATATATACACTCCGTTATCTACAATGTCTAATGATTCGTCAGCATCGAGTTACCGTTGGCGACGGGAAGGAACTTCGTGGGACAGTGGTTCAGCAGTTCGTACGATGTTATCTCGACACTCTAGGTCTCGGACACGGGTTTCCCCTGCGAGAGCGAGAGAACGTGCATCGTCGTAGCCACGACCGACACCGGCAACATAAACACAAACGGAATAAGCGTGCTCGAGACTCGGGTTCTGAAATGCGTAGACTAAAACGCCGAATTCAGATATTAGAACGAACTTCAAGTACAGTATCAGCATCCAGGACTGCGTTGAATTTACGTTCGACAGTAGCAGCGGATGAGGCACAGATTCCAATATTTGATCCAGCTGATCATGCTTGTTCCGTGGGTTGCTCGCGTTGACGAAATAGCCCATGCATATCAATGGGGAGGATTGGAAACCGTACGAGTCGTGGCGGTAAGGTTAAAAGGAATGGCAAGACGATGGTACGACTCTCACAATTTTATTCGTATCGAGTGGTCTGAATTTAAAAGGTCTTTGATAAAACAATTTAAAAGGTCATTACCTTTTAGTAAACTATTTAGAGAAGTTGCGAATTATTCTGCAATACCAGGACAAAATCTTGGAGAATATTGTTTTAACAAATTGACAAAATTGAAGGCTTTAAACATTAAAATTCCAGAAAATTACTTAATTGATACAATAATCGAAGGGATTTCCGATACAGATGTGAGACGTTCAGCTATGACATCCCATTGTGATGATACAAAGCCATGATTCCATAAACGCGGATCGACAAATAAAGACGCAGATGCGTTGTCAAGGTACCCTTGTATAGAAGGAACGCAAGAAGATGAAGAACGTGCCCTTAATGTTCCTACATTTATCTTGACATCAGAAGAAATTGCAAAAAAGGTTGCAGGAAAGGTTGAATAAAACCATTGTGGACATGATCAGTAAATATACCTCTATTTCACAAAAAAATTGGGACACACATCTACCACACTGCATTTTTGCGTATAACTCAACTATACAGGCGGCAGTAAAAACAAGCCCTTTTGTATTAGTTTATGGTAGAGAACCAGTGTTGCCGAGTGACGCAGAACTTGGACAACCCATGTCCACTCATTATGGCGTTAGGAATCAGAAAGTCAATCAAGAAATAAGAGAACTAGCTGCTAAAAATTTGCAAATTAAACAAACAGAAGATAAAATTAGATATGATGATAAACATAGAGAAGTAAAATAACAAAGTTAGCAATAGTGCCGACTTAAGTTTGAACAGCCTGTATACATATAATTCGAAATTTAGTAGGGGATATTTACGTTATTATTCATTTATATTTTCTTTCTTTCTCTCGTTTTGCAACAAAATACCAAGGATGGGTCAATAATTTATGGTATCCATTCTTGACCCCGGGGAACAGGTGAAGCTCAGCATTCTTCCTTTCTTAGGTAAGGGATCCACAATAAAGGCTAAGCGCGAGTAGCCTCAAAGGAAAGTAAACAAGAGAAGAACGAAAGAGAGCGCAAAAATGTCGCCTCAGAATTTATTGGTGCTTACGATTGTCATCCTCACGGTCGTTCCAACTCTTTCACTCATAGCCTACGACTGTCAGAATCAGAAAATGAACCTAACCAGTTTCATCCTGATTGATATCGGGAGATGCAAGATTCCTCCATCCCAGATTGAAACTTGTAACAAAGTAATATTTGTTAGGTTAATTATTTATTATATCTAGTTTGATTTCAGTATTATGTTTATTCAAGTTTGTTTTGTATTTATTGTAAATATGCGTAGAATAGTTTAGTTGGGTAGGGATTACAAGTATGTTAGGTTTAGGAGGGAGCTATAGAGTAGGGGGCTCTCTTCCACTCCTGCGGCTATATAAACGAATTCCGGGCAGAACTCACGCAGTTCGTTGTTAAGCGCGCTCGCGACCAGTACAGTGTTCCGAATCCGTCCTCCACCGGTAAGCCGTTAGCAGATGTCCTGCTCGTTCCACGCAAGTATCTAGTATACCCCATCCGATCCTCCCCTATTACGAGCGTCTCGTAGACTCCGTCCTTTGAGTGAGTGTCTCACTCTTACCTGACGTGAGCGTCTCGTGTACTCCGTCCCTTGAGTGAGTGTCTCACTCTTACCTGACACGAGCGTCTCGTGTACTCCGTCCCTCGAGTGAGTGTCTCACTCTTACCTGACACGAGCGTCTCGTGCACTCCGCCCCTGGAGTGAGTGTCTCAGTCTTACTTGACACGAGCGTCTCGTGTACTCCGTCCTTGGAGTGAGTGTCTCACTCTTACCTGACACGAGCGTCTCGTGTTCTCCGTCCCTTGAGTGAGTGTCTCACTCTTACCTGACACGAGCGTCTCGTGTACTCCGTCCCTCGAGTGAGTGTCTCACTCTTACCCGACGCGAGTGTCTCGCGTACTCCGTCCTTGGACCCGTACCCGTCCCTAGCCTAACACAAACACCACGTTTCGTTTTGACCCGACGTTTGTTTTCCGGACAAGCTTTTCCTATCTACGAATATATGAATACTGTAGTGTAAATATTTTGGCAGTATTTAAAATAAAGTTTAAGTGAGTTATAGCCTGTTTTATTTTGTGAACCTGGACACCGGCGAGCTTACACCTGGACACCTTTCCGTATGTGACTGAGCAAGCAAAGGAGCCCGTTACATTGTCGTCCGAGCAGGGACCGTATAATATTTTGGACAAAAAAAGTGATGGGAAAAGTTTATGTGAAACTACAAAACTTGAAGATTTGTGCGACAATAGTGTAACCAGTGACAACATCCGTCAATTTGAGCATGAAGCGATGGATACATAGTCTAAAAAGGGACCAACTTGTAAGTGAATTGAGGTCAAACAATTTAGAAACCACAGAACCAGTAGACGAACTAAGACGCAGATTCGGAAAATTCGTACAAAAAAATCCAGAACTGTATACTGCTCGACAAGCCGAAATGAATGCAAACGAAGAAGCAACGCCGCCTATCCCCGAAAACGAGGCTTCCCGAGAAAATGTCAGTAATGTTTTAGAACCACCAGCTACCTCAGGTCTTGATAATAATATCAAGGCCATAAATCAGATACGTAAATGGTATTGCCACTTTGACGGAAAAGACCCTTTGTCATTCCTAGAAAGAATCGAAGAACTCAGGGAGAGTTATCAACTTACGGAGACTCAAATTTTGCGAGGACTACCGGAACTGCTTCGTGGCGAACCACTACTATGGTACCGTAATAATAAAGTTTTTTTTTCCGACTGGCAAGACTTTGTAACATGCTTCAAGCGTTATTATGTACCGCGACTACTCCAGGAACAACTCGACCAGAGAATCCGAGACCGATTGCAAAAAGAAAACAAACCTTTTCTCCGACATGCCACGGATATAATTACCCTCATGTGGAGAGGAGGAGGTTTCACCGCTGAAGAACAACTTAACCGAGTTTATAAAAATATGCTTCCGAAGTATATGTTATATATACCCCGACGGGGGATAAAATCAATTAATGATATTATCGATCAGGCTAGTGAATACGAGGACATTATCAAACTAGCCAAAGACTCACAGCCGACCGTAATTCCCGAACAAAAAACAATAATGTAAACATCTCGACTGCTTCTGACGTTTTTAACCGCGATACACACTGTTGGCGTTGCAAACAACGCGGCCATACGCGGGTAAACTGTAGGCAATCATTTAGGAAGTTCTGCTCCTACTGTGGCCGAGACAATATACTCACCAGGGATTGCTCATGCAGAGATCATACGGGAAACGCCGCCGGGGCCGGACAGCAAAGAAACCAGGGCCGGCCCCGAACATAAGAATCTTATTTAATCCACGCCTACATATTAGAGTTAAGATGGTCAACCAGACGTTTCACGCCTTGCTCGATACCGGCTCCGAAAAATCATATTTAAACTCAAAGATGTTAGAGCTGTGTAAGCAAGACGGCCACAACACCTATGATGAAGTTTCAAGACGGGCCTTGCGGATGGAAGAGAAATCTCGATACAAGGAACCGTAGAGGCTCAGCTCGAAATCGCAAACCAGCCGTATCGACATATTTTCTCTGTCATGTCCGATTTACGAATACCGTTACTTTTTGGTATGGATCTGATTAGTGATTTGCAACTAACAATACCACCGCCACCCAAGAAGTTACATATAGCCAATATTTACCAACTGACATCCAGCCAAACACTTTCAAACGTCCCGGGCAAGCAAATGTTCGAGAATTTTATAGAGGAAAAAATGAAGAAATTTGACCAGGTCGTCGGTCCGACCCACTATATCCAGCATCATATAAAACTCATAGATCCCACTCCCGTAAAGCAGCGTTATCGACCTCGTAACCCAGCAATGCAAGCAATCATAAATACCGAAGTTGATAAAATGGAAAGGGAAGGTATAATTGAAGTAGCGCAAAGTCCTTGGAGTTCATCAGTCGTTATTGTCCCGAAAAAGGATGGTAAACCACGATTTTGCGTAGATTATAGAAAAGTTAACGCAGTAACGGAAAAAGATGCCTACCCATTACCACAAGTTCAGGCCACTTTAGACAAGCTAAGGGGTGCTAAATACCTTTCAACATTGGATTTAAAAAATGGCTACACATTGGATTTAAAAAATGGCTACTGGCAAGTCCCGCTTTCACCAGAAAGTAAACCTATAACAGCTTTTACCGTACCAGGAAAAGGACTTATGCAATTTAAGGTAATGCCATTTGGTTTACACTCTGCTGCCGCTACTTTTCAAAGATTGCTTGATCACATCATAGGCCCTGAACTAGACGCATGCTTTTGTTTACCTGGACGATATAATCGTGGTCAGAAAACTTTGGACGAACACATTTTGCTTCTGCAAGAAGTATTCCGTCGCCTACGAGATGCCAGACTCAAGCTTAATCCGGAAAAATGTAAATTTTGTGTCGATAGTCTACGCTACTTGGGACACATAGTCGACCGTAAAGGAATACATACAGACCCAGAAAAGGTAGCCGCCGTATCAGCTATGTCGGCCCCCAAAAAGTGTCGAAGAGATTCGTCGTTTTCATGGCATGGCATCTTGGTACCGTCGGTTCATTCCGGATTTTGCTGCCACTATAGAGCCCTTGACCAAGTTAATCCGAAAGCATGCTAGATGGACGTGGGGACCGAAGGAAGAAAACGCATTTGAGACGATTAAGGAAAAATTAACCAAATCACCGATTTTCGCCTGTCCTGACTTCTCAAAAAAATTCTATTTACAAACCGATGCCAGTAATGTTGGAATAGGAGTAGTCCTCACTCAGATCTTGGATCAAAAAGAACGTGTAATTGCTTATGCAAGCCATACATTTAGCAAAACGGAGAGCAACTATAGCGCAACCGAAAAAGAATGCCTAGCCGTATTATGGGGTATACGAAAGATGAAGCCCACAACGGCAAATTATACCGGCATGTTTTAAACACCCTAAATTACAACGAACCCGTACCAGGTGATGAATGGAAAATGTGTGTTCCCATTAAAGAACGACAAAAATTACTCCATCAATTTCACGATGAACCAACCGCAGGACATTTAGGGATCGCCAAGACAATAGTTCGCCTTGCCCAGAATGTTTATTGGCCCGGAATGTTTAAAGAAGCCGCCACCTACGTTAGGAGTTGTGAAATATGTAACCGCTATAAGGTGTCTCAACAGAAAACAGGGGGTTTTCTTCATGATACTCCTACTAACGATCCGTGGCATACTGTACAATAGATCTAATTGGCCCTCTCCCACACTCCCGTAACGGCCACATTTGGCTTCTCGTTATGCAAGACCTTTTCACCAAGTGGATCGAACTCAAACCGCTCCGAAAGGCAACTGGAGTAGTAGTGACTAGGATTGTGAAAGAATAAATTATTTTAACCCTTTCGCCACTGTGGGGACATATATATCCCAGTGATCTTTAAAAGTACGTATGGTTCAAATATATCCCTAATGGCCGTTTAAATTTGGGCATTCAGTGTTTTTTAATTATTTTGTATGATGCACAAATAAAATATCGATATAAATTGCGGCCGAAAACGACACACAACCTACGTTCATAAGTTTTTACATAAGTTTTACGTGCTTTTACGTACTTTGATTGGTGACAGTCGAAGTGAGCGGACGTGTGTACTGAGTGCACGTGAATGTGCGTCTATCGCCTGCGTAGTTTCAGTAAATTTAAAGAGACAAGTGACCCTAGGGATCTAGTGCGTGTGCGCAAAAATTGTAGGGCTCTATAAAAAAAAACCGTGGATTTATGGACCACATAGGACTGAGGGTAAGTGACCCAGATAAACATATTAGTTTTAGTTTAAGTGCGTGAGCTCGAGGGCCACCCGCAAATCAACGCGAGTCAGCGCGGAGCCGAACTTTGGACCCCGTACGTTGCCGGACTTTCTGCCAGCGCGCGCGCGGTAATCCAGGTCAGGCGAACGACTCCCGGCCGGCGGACAACTAAAACGGCGTACTCATAATGGATAATAAAAACAAGCCAATTGACGTACGCAGCGAGGATATACTGGCGGACTTACGATCGCCAATATCACCGAGCGTGCTGCGACGCAACTCGCAGGGCTCGCCGCTCCAGCGAGGCAACTCGATGACCAGCGCGCAAAAGAAACGGAGGCTGCTTGACACCTCAATTGGATCGCCAAGCGCATATAAAAAAAAAAGGAGAGGTCAATTGTTTTCACCTTGGTGAAACAATTGGGATGCTTACCAAGCAAATAAGGTACAAACACCAAAAGAGAAATAAAAGAGATCACAGCACAGCTGAAAAGGAGCGTGGAAATACTAAACCGAAAATCAATACAGGGCTGGCTCGAGGAAAATCGCTATGAGAAACTAGATAAGTTGACGATCGACATCGAGACGCAGACGAAACAAGTCCCTACATCTGACTTTGGAGCACAGGCGAATTGCTGGAGCGCCAGAGATCAGAAGGTAAGCAACTTGGAAAACGTTTCCACCTTTAAGGAGTAGGAAAACGTGGCTTCAATGGACTGGGCAGAGGAAACATATAAGAACACTTGCATTGTGGTGGGAAGTCCATTACAAACTGAGAACCCTACAGTTAAGGTTGTTATTGTGGAACCTGACGACCTCAAGATGGAGAAGAGCATCCAAAAGCTCTTCAGGGAAAGATGCCCGGAACTCCTAGAAGCCACGGACGACTTTGAGGTGGTTGAGATGACCACGGCCCTTAAAGGGAGGCAAGGCCTGGGATATGGAGCCCAGAAGTTCGTCCGGATTAAGACTAATGGATCAATGGGGGACATTTGAGAAAAGCTCCATAAGTTGAGGGAAGAGACGGCCGGAAATAGCAAGGTGTAATATTTTGGTTAATAAATTAAAATAATAACGATGCGTTCAGTTCTGTATCTATTTATTAACTGGAGTCAATAATACGTCAATAACGTACAATGTAGCCAGGTCATTCAGATAAACAACATAAAAGAAACTCTACAAAAATAAACATTAATTTTATGTTTTATATTACATCTTTCCCCAAAAAATAAAAAATTAAATTCATTTATTACATAAGCATAAGCACAAGGTTTTCCATCTTGAATCAAAACTGCAGCAAGACCTTCTTTATATGCATCAACCGAAATAGTTGTATTTTTATTATTATTAAAAAATTGCAAGACAGGTTTGTTTGTTAATATAGTTTTAATTTTACTTATTGCTTGGTTATGCTTTTCAGTCCAGTGCCAATGAATTTTATTTTTTGTCAGCTCTCGTAGGGGTGCTGTAATTTCTGAAACATTTGGTATAAACTTACTTACATAGTTAACCATTCCTAAAAATCTTTCTACCGCTCTTTTATCAGTAGGTACAGGCATTTCAGAAATTGCGCGTATCTTTGCATCATCTGGTTTGATACCCTCGTGTGAAATAATGTGCCCCATATATTTTATTTCTTTCAAAAAAAATTTACATTTTAATCTATTAAATTTAACATTATTTTTGCAAGCAATTTCTAAATCACTTCTTAAACGTTTATCGTGTTCTTCTTTCGTATTACCCCACACAATTATATAATAATATATAATAAAATATAAATAATTATAAATAAATAAAATTATATAGTAATGTATAATAATTATATAATAATATATATCATCTATAAAAACCGCTACTCCTTCTCCATTAAATATCTCTTTAAATTTTTTATGAAATATTTCAGGGGCACACCGTATTCCGTATGGTAGTCGTAAATATCTATAACGACCAAAAGGCGTATTAAAAGTACAAAGTCTAGAACTAGAATCGTCTAGATTAATTTGCCAAAATCCATTATTTGCATCAAGAGTACTAAAATATTTTGCACCCGCTAAATTACTTGTAATTTCATCTATGGTAGGCAACTGAAATATTTCTCGTTTAACCGCTTTATTTAAATCTTTAGGATCAATACACACGCGTAAAGTACCATCGCCCTTTTTTACTAATACCATGGAATTAACCCATTCTGTTGGTTCATTCACTTTTTTAATTATTGCTTCATTTTCCATTTGTTTTATTGTATTTTTAATTTTTCCATTAACGGTAATGGTACTTTACGTGGTGCATGTACAACAGGATTTACATTATTGTCAACATATATGTGACATAATCCGGGAATAGATCCAATACCTGTAAACAACTCTTCATATTCGTGTATAATTTCTTGGCGTACATTATCAATTCTTTGAATTAAATTCAGAGCTTGACATGCGTCTAATCCTAATATTATAGGTGTATTAGATTCTACAATATAAAATTTCAAATTTGATTCTTTATTTTTATACAAACAATCTAAATTAATTTGCCCTAAGACCGCCAATTTTTCATTCGTAATTGTTGTTAATTTAACATTACATTTTTTTAAACTATTGTTTTCAAATCCTAAAGTTTTTAAAATATTTACTGACATAATATTTGCCATAGCACCGGTATCTAATTTCATTTTTATATTTTTATTTCTAATATTCATTAAAATATACCATTCGTTAGAATTTTTTGTTTGTATTGAGCCTATAAATAAAGCATCTGACGCATCTTCTTGTATTTCTTGCTGCCGGTGTAACACATGCACTTTTTTAAAACACATGTTTGCGAAGTGACCTCTCATTTTACACAGATTGCATACCTTGTTAAATGCTGGACATTGCCGGGGCTGATGAAATTTACCGCAGCGACCACAATTATAATTTTGGGACTCGTTCTTGTTTTTCTTAAACTGTGATGAACCGTCAGCTCCCGTTGATTTATAAGATGCCGGTTTTCTGTGACTCCTTTCTCCGTAAACAACTTCTGTATTTTTCTTGACTTTCGTCCTGTGTACTGCATCTACTGGAAAATTCTTCTTTGATACTTCTTCTGATATCGTCTTCGATTCTTCCATTATTCGACAAATTTTAATTGCGTCTTCTAAAGAAATTCCTTCTTTTTCTAATAATCTTTGCCTCATTTCTTGGCATTTTAAACCGCATGTTAAAATACTTTTTATCAAACTTTCCTTCAGTTCATCAAATTCACAGGACAAAGCTAAATTCTTTAAAGCAGTTGAATATTGCTCGATTGTTTCACCTTCTACTTGTTTTCGTATAAAAAATTTGTGTCTTTCATATTCCACACTTTTTTTTGGAATAAAATAATCCTCATACTTTGTAAGTAACACTTTTATTTTATTTTTTTCTTCTTCGGTAAAAGAAAAAGTATTATAAATACGGAAACTTTCTTCTCCAATGTAATGCAATAATTGGGCGCACTGTGTGGTTTGTGATTTTTTACAATATTCGGTAGCTAGTAAGTAATTTTCAAATCTTTGTCGCCATAATTTCCAGAATTTGGAAAATCGATTACCGGACCCTAAATACACTACAACAAAGCGTGTAGCCCCGATGTCCGATGAGGCCCAGTTTTCTAAACTTTTCGAAATGGACGAAGACTGGGTGATGGAATTCGAAAAGACGTTAAATTCGAGCGCCTCCTCTGTGGCTCCGAATTTGGACTCGGCCAAACCTCGACCTGCGATTACCGCCCAGAAGGAAGTTAACCAGGTGCCGATCAGATCCTTTCCACAGAGAGAGCCCCAGCTATCGCCTCTTTGCCCGTCAAAACCCCGGAAACAACGCCGAACGACACATAATCCCTTCCACCGGTGCGTAAGACGGGGGTGTAACAAAGTAATATTTGTTAGGTTAATTATTTATTATATCTAGTTTGATTTCAGTATTATGTTTATTTAAGTTTGTTTTGTATTTATTGTAAATATGCGTAGAATAAAAGTTTTAGTTGGGTAGGGATTACAAGCATGTTAGGTTTAGGAGGGAGCTATAGAGTAGGGGGCTCCCTTTCACTCCTGCGGCTATATAAACGAGTTCCGGGCAGAACTCAGGCAGTTCGTTGTTAAGCGCGCTCGCGACCAGTACAGTGTTCCGAATCCGTCCTCCACCGGTAAACCGTTAGCAGATGTCCTGCTCGTTCCACGCAAGTATCTAGTATACCTCATCCGATCCTCCCCTATTACGAGCGTCTCGTAGACTCCGTCCTTTGAGTGAGTGTCTCACTCTTACCTGACACGAGCGTCTCGTGTACTCCGTCCCTGGAGTGAGTGTCTCACTCTTACCTGACACGAACGTCTCGTGTACTCCGTCCTTGGAGTGAGGGTCTCACTCTTACCTGACACGAGCGTCTCGTGTACTCCGCCCCTGGAGTGAGTGTCTCACTCTTACCTGACACGAGCGTCTCGTGTACTCCGTCCCTCGAGTCAGTGTCTCACTCTTACCCGACGCTTACCCGATACTGCGTATGTGACTGAGCAAGCAAAGGAGTCCGTTACAAACTACTCGGGAAGAGATACAGTTACTTCAGGTCAATGAAATAGAAATGCTCCCAGTAATCCAACGTAAATTTCACGTAGCACGACTTATGTTCTATTGCGGAATGCACTCCCATATGTCGGCCACCCTAAATGGGTTTGCTACCTATATACAACCTATAGGTAGAGCGAAGTGCCAAGAAATGCACTCAACAAGAAGCCTCCTGAACTTTTATGGGAAAAACATAGATCAATTGCTTATCAACGGAACGACGCACGCTACAGTAATCATGGTAGGAAGGATGACAGGAGAAAGCACCTGTCAACGAAGCTCCTATGAGGACCATAAAGGCCGATGGAACGACGTTATCGTGCAAGCTGCCTTAGAAATCTTACTTTATCAGCGGTACTCACCTGCTAAAATAAGTGAGAACGAAATACATCTGCCTGGAGGGATACAATGCCCTTATAAGGAAAAAGCTTGTATTGATTCAGTATTTGGAGAAACATATTGGGAACACGTCGACAACACCCAATGCTCAGAGAGGAAGTACACAGTCTTGTATGAAGGTCATGCGGACAAACTAATGCCTAGTGGAAATGTGCCAGAAGATCAAAGGGCAATTATCTATTCAGTGGACCAAGACGAAACAGTGTTAGCTATGCCCGTCGCTAGACCAACCACGATATGCGGACAGTCGGCATACGAAACAGACCATCCGAAATTCTTCCTTGTCAAACCATCCGAAAACGGCAGGTTTTATTTCAAAAGAGCAAGTGTTCGTAGAAAAACACATTCAAGGTCAAGTATCAGCCTTGTATGCCGACGTGATAACCCACAAGTGCGCCCTAGAACAACAAGTCCTAGCTGCATAGCTGTCCTAGGTGCAGACCTTAGCTATCATAGCACCCGAAGCCTTCGCTTTCGCCAAGATGCAGGTTCCCGGATACACCGCCGTCAACTATGGAGAAATAATCCATATCGTTCAATGCCTACCGGTCGAAGTGTCAGTAAGGCGTACTTACAGATGTTATAAAGAACTACCAGTGGTGCATGATAATAAAACCATGTTCATGACACCAAGAAATCACGTCCTACAAAAATTCGAGACGGAAACTGGTTGTAACCCATTTCTCTATTCCGCTTATAAACTGAATGAAAAATGGTACAAGTACGCTCAAGGAGTGCATGAAATCCCGACTCCTCAAATCTTGGGGCCCACAAATGATCACCAGTGGACTTACATCAGCCCGAACAACTTGTTCAGTGGAGGATTATACTCACAAGAAGATATGGAAAGGCTACAACAACACCCGATCTTACCATCCGAAAGGTAAGCCGTAGAAGGTATAATCACTAGAGGAATGATGGGAATTTCCACTGATAAACAAGGGACCACATTCGACCAGTTTATAGATGAAGAAACTGTGAGATCCTGGTTGACCAAAGCATGGGGCACAGTATATTCCTGGTTCGCAACTCTGCGAACCATCACATCCGGACTAATGAGATTGTACATTATTGGGAAGACTATTAAATTTCTCATTGATACTTTAATCTATGTAGTGCTGATATATAAAATTTTCGGTTGGAGCTTGAAACTCATAGGCGCAATATTAGACAGCGTTACCATGCTGTGGTATCATGCGGCCGAAAGTTTTCGCCCTAAATTCAATTACAAAATTTAATTCTAAATGCGAACCGTGTAAAAGGAATTTCAATTTAATCTTAACATAAACAAGTTCCCAGGCGAGTTAACCCAAACATCCCTCTTAAAGAACCATTTGATAACGCTAAGGTAAACAAATCTATCGTCAGCAAAGCTCGACTGTGAGAACGGACTCGACGCCCACGGGACAGATAGCGACGGTCGAAATTAAGGCCCGAAATTACCTGAACGCTAGGCTAGCGTTTTAAACAAAAGTTGAGCGATTAGCCACGAGAGGACAGCATGCCCTCGAGGGAATTTGTTTATTTTTGAAAAGGAGATGACCGCGCGGAGGGAAGAAATTAAAAGATTGCTAATTAATGTTCGACTTGCATTGATGCTGATCGAACGTTCGTTTCTCTTTCCAAAATTCGTGCAAATTACCCTTCGGCGTTTTTTATTCTTATCTAATTTAGTTGTTCTAATTAAATCGGTTTGTTTCCTCCCGAACTGAGTGGTCAAAAACTTAAATTCGATGTCGGAGTGAGTTTGGGTGCCCGAAGCCGTCTCTTTTCCCCTTGAAGAAGGAATCAGTCACCCCCCCCCCCCCCCGGTTCGTAGAAGAAAAATAGGACCCAGGTCCCTCTGCTGCTGGGTTCTCTCCCCTTCACCACGCACACGGTAGGTGAACTATCTCTTTTGTTCTGAAGAATATCCCGCATTTTGATGTTACCCTGTAGCCCCCTTCAAGGGTAATCAAATCCTGTATTTTCCATTAATATACTTGAATAAAGCAAGTTCACGATTTTAATTTCTAGTAGAGTAGTTAGCGGAAATAATTCGTGCTTGTACAGTTCTAAGCCCAAGAGCCCTCCTCCGAATTTTGAAGTAAATGGGTAATGTAATGTCATTATAATTAATCTAAATTTAATGAGGGACCGAACCCTTTTTTACCTAAATCCGGTGGTGGCAGCGATAAATCAAATAATTCTGATTTCTTTCATGCGTTAATCACCCATTTACTTTAACTTTTAAAATCACGCTACAAAGTAAGAAGGAATAACTACGGGGGATAGCCATTATTCTTCACCCCCGAGTTCCCGCTTACATTTGTTTTGCAGATCACGAGGCTCCCCAAAAGTATGCGGAAGAAATGTTAGCATTACAAGAAGGCGAGAATAGCAACTCCAATGCTGGTATTTTTTCCTCAAATACCTCAAACTTCTGCTCATCAAGCAGCACCATTTGGTCATCTAAATCCAATACCAATACCACAATTTTATTTTTGCAATTAAGGAGCAAATTTGCCACCAAATTTAATGATTGCAAGACAATTAAGAAGTTTATGGCAAAAATATCAGAAGAAATGAATTTAACTGGATATTATGTGGGTACAGGTAGATACGGAGCTGAAAAATGTCGACAAAAATTCGCTAATTTACAGCGAACTTACATGTGACTTACATGCGAAAGACTGGGACTGGCAAAAAGGAACTACCCCCATATTTCGATGAATTTCATGATATTCTAGGTGTAAAAGACAAGGTGCATCTTCGTTACCTTGAAGACTCTTTGGAGGATTCACCAAGCAATTCCATGGATTCTCTTAGTAGCACTGCAGCAAGTAATGAAGGTTACGAGAGTCAAGAAGCAATTAAGAATAGGTATGTAGTTTTTCCAATATCAAGAACAGAAATGTTTGTCTAATGTTCATATTGTATGTATTTAGGTTTGGTTCTCAAAAACGTCCACTACGACCCACAAGTAATACAGCACAAATATTAGAAGTAATCAAAGAACATCACAAGGACGATCAACAACAAAGGAACGCACGTTTTACTATGCTGCACACCGACTTAGATAAACAATTTGAGCAAAGACAAAATTGCTTAATATTTTGGAGGCAAATCTACAAAAAACAAGTAGTAAACGAAGGAGGATCAGCTCTTCATCATATGAATAAAATTAGTTTTATGTTTTAGGTCCATGTGACTACATGTAAGATTTGATATAAAATCTTGCACAGTCAAAATCAAATAGTGTGCTGGCAATTAGATCTCTTTTGGCCTTTCCCAAATTCTGTTCTCTATTATCATCTCTAACTTCTTCATCGTCCTCTTCTTCTAGGACCTGCTCGTCATCCCACTCATCCTGATATAAGTAGCAGAATCAGAAAAAAATCGCAGCACACAGAGCAGAGTTTATTAAAATGCCCGAAACAGATGAAGACATTTTGCAAGTAAAGTCAAGATTTCATAGAATAAGAAGATTTCCTAATGTCATCGAATGTGTTGACGGCAGTCACATAACGATTACTTCTCCAGGAGGTGAAGATGCAGAGATTTTTGGAAACAGAAAAGGTTACTTTTCAGTAAGTGTGCAGCCAATTTGTGATGCTAGGTTATTAATTTGAGACATTGATGCTCGTTAGCCTGGATCAACGCATGATAGTACAATGTGGAATGCATATTTACTGTGTGGTAGGCTCGAAGCTGGAGAATTTCCTAATTCTTTTATATTAGGTGATAATGCTTATGCCTGCAGAAAATATTCCACTTCTTAATTTAAAGTTGGTTCTTGTCCGATGAAATTTGTATCACAAAATCTTTTAACCGGACACTAAATCGCGCACAATACATTTAACGTTTCACCGTCGTTCGACAGCTATTTTTCACTTCTGGCGAAGTTGTCGAACGACGGTAAAACGTTAAGTGTATTGTGCGCGATTTAGTGTCCGGTTAAAAGATTTTGTGATACCACTTCTTAATGTTTGCACACCTGCAGAAAATCATTACAATTTAGCACATAGAAGTACAAGGAACATCATTGAGAAATGTTTTGTTGTATGGAAACGCAGATTTGTTTGCCTTTCACTTGGAATGAGAACAAAGCTTGATAATACTTTGATAAACATAATTGCAACAGCCATACTTCACAACATTGCTGTTTTGGAAAATTATCTTAACGATTTCGATGATTTGCAATTAAATGATGACGTGAATCAACATATTGCTGTGTTATTTCCTTTCTAGGATAAATAAAACTTAAATGAAAAGGATACGCACTTTGAATTTGTAAAATGTTCATTTCTTTTGGCTTTTGGTGTCATTTTTCCATTATGTTTGTATAAAAGAGTCCCCTAGAATTCTGAAAATTAAGTTTTCATTAAGATTTTCTTTTATTAATATTTCTATTTTGTTAAATGCAGAGTTTACCTAACCTGGAAGATCGTCTTTTGAGTATCGACTCGCCAACTACGGCCAATTGTTGAAAAACTAGTTTAGAGAACTCTTTGGTAACGACTCTGATACCGAGGCCATGCCAGATTACACCACAGCACCTTCTAGGCCTGTTATTTCGGTCCTTGAAGTCCCAAACGCATCGGTCAGGGAGGTTGGGTTTCCGGATCTTGCAACGCCTGCCCTCAGCAGATGGAGGTTGCTGAATTTGAGGAGGCCGTTAAAAAGCTTCCTCGTGAGTTCCTAAAGGACCACCATGGGAACAAGCGCCGATATCTGCTCCACCTTCCTGATGGAGCGAAGGTGAAAATGCTGAAAGTGGAGGGCCCTTCGTCTGGGATTAATTGGCTGGTCTACAAAGAGTTAGATTAATTGCTATGTTTTTGGCTTATTTAGAATTGCATTTTTGAGTTTAATTTTGTTGAATTTTTAATTTTAATTTTGTATTTTGAGGTTAGATTTTCTTTGTTGGCTTGTTTCCCTATATAAATGGGGAAAATTTTCAGTAAAATTAAGTCTTCCTTGGGTAGTGTTAGTGAGAACATCTCTTCTATAATGGTGAACTGTTTAAACTTTTATAATATTATTGTTGTTAATTTTTGATTTGGCTCACACACTTGTATGTAACTGATCGTATACAGATTAGATGGTTTATCTTAACTGGTACGATTAGAATTTGTTTATGGCAAAGACGTCATAGAATAATTACATTGCGTTTTGCTACTGCAAAGTTAGATTCCACACTACATTCTAACAATTATACAATATACCTGTTCCATAATCAGTCGACAAATCACAATATAACTGTTTCATTGCATTCAACGATTTTCAGAATTTTTAGGGACACGAAATCAAGGTATTTGCCTTAGCGGTCTCTGAAAACAATTCACCTGTTTGTTTACGATGAATTTCAGGTTGAGATCTACCAATTTCAATTCACCGTTGCAAATTATATTGTAATTTTTGTATATCTTCCAACTGATAAATATTTTTGGTTATGTGAACACATATTTTGACATTTACTGTTTAACGTTGGTAATATTGCAACTTAATAAATTTGTTACTAAGATATTTGATTTTTACTTACCCATTCACCACGTTGCTCGTAAATTTGCACAACAACATTTCAGTAAATACTTTGAGAGTCTATGTTTCTATTTTAACTGCGACATTGCGTATGAACCTCGTGCAGTGTTGTAACTTGTCTAACAATAAAATCACCAGGCCCTGAGATTTCAACTATTTCTAAAAAGGTATATGCTCAAAACCACAGCAATATAAACAATAATAACAATGAACATTTTAAGTAGCGACATCTTTCGATCGCTTTTTGACCTGACATTGCAGTAGGATTGACAAACTGAAGCCAGTTCACTACATAATAAGTCATCCCATGCAAGGCGGCCAAGCTTGCTGTCAAAGCATATGAGAATTTTAAAATTTTTTTGTGCAAATCGGTTTTGATTACAGCGGATTCCTCGAGCAGGCTCTGTACAGCTGTTTCAGGCCTAGTTGGGCCTTCGTCAGCAGAACCGCAGCTCGAGAATTCCACTGCAAACCAAACCGATCTCTCCTAGGTTATTCCTAATAATAACCTAGGGCAGATCGGGATTTTGCACTGTTAATATATTCTGAGCTTGAATCATATTTATTTTTTAAAGGTTCAAATTGTGGTCGTAAAGTGGCAACAATCCTCATGGCTGATGCAATTATGATTATCAAAGTATTATCAAGCTTTGTTCTCATTCCAAGTGAAAGGCAAGCAAATCTGCATTTTCATACACCAAAACATCTTTCAATGGTGTTCCTTGTACTTCTATATGCTACATTGTAATGATTTTCTGCAGGTGTGCAAACATTAAGAAGTGGAGTCATTAAATATTTTCTGTAGGCATAAGCACTATCACGTAATATAAAAGACTTAGGAAATTCTTCAGCTTCGAGCCTACCACACAGTAAAGATGCATTCTACATTGTACTATCATTCGTTGATTCAGGCTAACGAGCATCAATGTCTCAAATTAATAACCTAGCATCACAAATTGGCTGCACACTTACTGATAAGTAACCTTTTCTGTTTCCAAAAATCTATGCATCTACACCTCCTGGAGAAGTAATCGTTATGTGACTGCCGTCAACACATCCGATGACATTAGGAAATCTTCTTATTCTATGAAATCCTGACTTTACTTGCAAAATTTCATCATCTGTTTCGGGCATTTTAATAAACTCTGCTCTGTGTGCTGCGATTTTTTCTGATTCTGATCTGTCCTAGGTGATTCCTAATAATAACCTAGGCACCTATTGCAGTGAAATTGTCGAGCTACAGTTCTGCTGACGAAGGCCCAACTAGGCCTGAAACAGCTGTACAGAGCCTGCTCGAGGAATCCGCTGTAATCAAAACCGATTTGCACAACATTTTTTTTTAATAACAATGTTGGTGGAAATGCAATAAGAAGAGCCCTAATTGAAAACATTTTTGGATAAGTAAAGTAATTTATTAACAGAAAACTACATTTAAATTGTGTTTAACACAAGTTGTTTTTTATATTCTACTTCTTGTTCTTTTGCTTCTAATTCCTTTATTTCTTCATCCATTTGATCTTTGAAATTTTTTCGTTTAATATATCTGTTTGTTAAAATGTTTGTACATTTTTTGGTTTTTGCAGGTATTTCAACTGATTCCTTTGATTTTTGTTGACTCTGTATTTTTCTTGTCTTTACCAGTGTGCTACTCTGTGGCACTATAGGACAGCGGCGGCTGGTGCAGTGAAATTGGGAGTGATGCAGACATACTTGCTCAGTGCTAGCTCTGTCTAAAGCCCCCCATACACCTGCGAACAAATTGCGGAACAGAGGCTGTCGTGCAAACATTTGTATAGTGTATGGTGTTTTTTGACGTGCTGTGCATCTAGTTGCAGAAAATCAAAGTTGTTTGAAATTACGCAATAGTTGCACAACGCCACTCGTTGTGCAACTATTGCGTCGTGTATGGGCTTTGTACGACACATTGTGCAGTAATTTTTGAATGAGTTCATTGATTTATACCGTCGTCAGACGGCATGCTTCCGTAGTTTCCGACAAAAGCAACTGGAGTTTGCATAATATTGGGTATACTGTATGGGTGACCTTGTTTGCACAACAACTTGTGCAACGTCAGTTTGCACAATTTGTTCGCAGGTGTATGGGGTCTTAACACAGACGAATAGAGAGCAAACAATGCGCAGCGCACATCGGCAGCACTCCCAAATCCATATGCACCGGCCGTCACTGTATAGGAGAAGAACTTCATGTTCTGATAACAAAAGTTCATCAGGGACGCTCTCTAAAAATAAATTAATGCATTTTGCATTTGTTTCTCATTTTATAAATTTTGTATTCTCACCATTATTATTTAATTGAGAAGTGTCAGTTTCGTCATTATTAAACAAAGATCTGTTTTTAACATTTGTACACTCTGTAAATTTTAAAATTTGTTAATAAAATTATTGAAAATGTTTTTTAGTTATACACCTGCAGAAAAAATGAACTTGACAGATTATTAATATATTTAGAATTGAAGCTGCATTTATTTTTTTAAAATTTACACTGTAAATTGGCCCTTTATTCCCCATTAAAGTTACTCTGTTGTCTAAGAAATCTTTCACCTTCCATTGTGTAAAGACTTTTCTGTAATTCTAAAGTTTTGTAATAACTGCAATTAGAATGAAAGTCAAATTATACCTTATCATTTAAATTTCTTCCTGTTGCTTCCGATCTAATTGCACTGTAACTATATTCTGAGCTTGAATCATTTTTTGCACTGTTAATATATTCTGAGCTTGAATCATATTTATTTTTTAAAGGTTCAAATTTTGGTCGTAAAGTGGCAACAATTCTCAACAAGATTAGTACTTTTTGGAATAAAAAATCCGCCCCTGTTTTATACAGATTTTTCTGTAATTGTTGTTTGAGGAAAAATGGACTGTATATTAAGCTAATTTATTTGTTTGGTAATTTCTGACATATCAAAATTATATGTGTTATGTCTAACAAAAACTGTTATTATTTTGTTACTAACTTGATACAAACTAAACTTGCAAACTAAAACTGGCTTCAACATACTCTCCGCCTTGAAAAATTATAAATGTTTCAGACAAAAACTCAATAAACATTTTGCCAATATAAGTCATTAAAAAGCACTTGGCAATGGGCACACTTTTGTCACTGGTCGTTGTATTATTCCTTTTTTTTGTCCGAATTGTGACGACCCTTGGCACATCATTCTTTCCAAGATGAATTTTTTCAATTCTTCCTAACAACCACTTGAGTGGTGGCGCATTATCTTCTTTGACGATGATTAAACTGTTTATTTCAATTGGGAACTTGTTTAGCTTCCTTTTTATGCGACACTGTAATTCCGAAATATATTCTTTTGACCATCTGGTCCAAAAATGTTGCTGGATTTGTTGTAACCGTTGATATTGAGATAAACGGGATTCGGTGATGTGAGTCACATCTGGATCTGGGGCAGATGTCAGTGGTCGTCCAATAAGGAAATGGGCTGACGTCAGTGGTGGTAAGTCAAAGGGATGAGATGATAATGGTGATAAAGGTCGGGAATTAAGAATAGATTCAATTTGTACTAACACGCTATGCAGTTCTTCATATGTTAAGAGCTATACCAACTACACGTTTTAAATGATGTTTAGTTGATTTAATGCCCGCTTCCCAAATACCGCCAAAATGAGGAGCATAAGCTGGTATAAAAGAACAATTAAATTTTTTTTGAATCAATTGCGCTTGTAAATTATATTCATTATTTTTTAAAAAAATTCCTAGTTCTTTTAATTCATTTCTAGCTCAAACGAAGTTCGATCCATTATCAGAATAAATTTTTACTGGCATTCCAAGTCGTGAAGCGAATCTTCTCAAAGCTAAAATAAATCCCTCTGTACTTAAGTTAGACACTAATTCTAAATGAATGGCTCTTGTTGAAAAACAAATGAACAAACATATATAACTGTAAATGTTGGTTGCGAGTCGTCAGGATTGCAATGGGGCCCCCGAGCATATTCTGTATAGCTATTTTGGCCCAAATTGGGGCCTCATCAGCAGAACAGTAGCTCGAGAACTTTACTGCAACCCCGACGGCCAACAAGATATACGCACGGTTAGCGCGTGAATGCAAACATGTGAAATAATTGCGCCGCAGCACAACTATTTTCCGACTTATAATTCGTGTCGTGAAAGCAAATAGCAACAATACCGCTGCCTCATAAGCTAACACGCACGAGATGGCAGTCGAAGCGGACAAAACGTGTCATCGCAAACATGTAAATGTTGGTTGCGAGTCGACTCGCAACATTCAATAGCTTCTTCCTTTGATTTAAAACTATGAAGTAAGTCGTCAACATACATGGAATGCCATATAATGTCACGACTTCTGGATTTGAATTTTGAAATTGACTTGCTAAATAAAATAAAATAAAAAATATAATAAAAAATAAACATCGAATGGCTAAAAAAGGACTTGCTTTCATACCATATGTAACAGTATTTAATTCATTTAATTTTCCCCAATTAATTCATTTAACATGCATTTCGCTAATAGTTTCAGATTAGAAGAACAAGTTCATTATTTAAAATTAGTCCAATCCTTTCCTAAGTTTGAAATTATTTTTTTTTACGTTGCGATTATTTGGCAAATTTAATGCGTATTGTTTTAGGATGCGAGCGACGACGGTTGGTCGATGTTCTTTTTTTTTGTTGTTTTGAAATAGCTGCAGAAAAGTTGATACGTGTATTTGCGACTTTTACCCTTTACTTTGATTGGTTTCCGCTGATGTCACATTTTTATGTTATTGGTACAATTCAAACAGACCATCGTTCATCTCATTTTATACTGTTTTCTACCCTTCTCGATTCTGCAAGGCGCTGGACAGTTCATTGTGTTTCCAATCGTCAGATGGATTGTATGGTTTAGATTTACAAGTTTCGCGCTCTAATTTCCCTTGAAGAGAGAAAATAGATCTTGATAAACCCACCTGTACGAGAGAGTTGTGCTTCTGGCGACTCGTGTTCAAGCCTAAGTCCTAGCCCGACCTAGGTACGTTTTATTCCATCGTTTTGCACAATCTTGTTGTACACGTTCGTTTCGCTCCCCTTTAGGCTTTTTCGTTCGTACGACTTTTTTTTTGGTACGTCATACCACCTTTAGTACAGTACCGGCGCCAGTGCACGTGCCAGTAAACCTACCTCAAGAACTCCGACATTTCGCGGAGCAGCGACGTTGCTTGCCGCCCCCGCAACGGTGGAGCTTTCTTGACTCGACGGACGAATGTACGCTGCATAATCAGGTCGGATCTGTATTTATTTAATGTTTTTCGGTGGTTACAATTTTGTCGCGATTGTGCACGTAATTTTGCGTATCCTTACGAAGTAAACTTCGTTTCGGAGGGATTATTATTATTATTATCACCTTATGATACATACACATTCAAAACTTAACTTGTCGGTCATTTACATCTGCGTTAGCTTAAGTTAACATTAACTTTGTATGAACAAATTCGAATCCGAATATTTAGGGACTGTTGATTAATACTTGATTCGCCTATGACTGTTTGAATTTTTGAGCTATTTAATAAACCTGTGTACATGCTCTGGACGTATCATGTTTTTCTTAATTTTTGCGCGATTACCTTTCAAAAAAAATTAAGTGGCGCCTATTTTTGAGTTGGCCCTTCGTGTTTTGGATTTTGAACCCGCTCCCGTCCCACTGAAGTTGCCGGCGGCACCGGATTTCTTTCGTTCCGGTGTTAAACTTCTGCCTATCCGCACAGGTAGGTAGCAGATTCAGTCTTCGACATAAATGTGTGGAAATGAAATTTGACTGAGAACCTGAATCAAGCAGTGAACTAAAGCAGTGCAATCATGAAATCTTCCATTGCTGTCTTTAATTCTTACAATTGCTGTACGTAGTATTTGATATACTTGATTGGAATTAGTAGTGTGATTTGCAACAATAGATTGCGTATTTTTATTATCTTCAATGTGATATTGTTTTGTTGATGACACCTGTTTTTTGCTTGCTCCAAATGTAAAAGAGTATGATGAGATTTAGAACATTCACGACATCGATTAGTAGATTTGCAATTTACAAATATATGACCTGTTTTCAAACAATTCAGGCAGCGTTTTTGTCTTTTGATTTCTGCTATTTATTTTTAATTGGCATCTTAAGAAAAGATTGGCATGCATAAATCTCATGATTCCTTTTACAAATTGAGCAATTTAATGCATTTCTTGATTGCGTCAAACTTACATTTTGTTGACGACCTTGTTTTAAAACACTCCGAAGCTGATTATTGTTTTCCAATGATATCTTCGAATGTTTTTCCATTCTTTCTTTCTTTTTCTCCCATTCTCGTTTAGTATTATGGTCAAGTTTATCCGTTATGAGATAAATTAACAAACTGCTCCATTCCTGAATGGGTTGCTGTAACAATTCTAAGGCTCGTAAGTTACTTTGCATGGTGTTCAATAATTGTGGAGGTGAACATACAAATCGGCTACTTGGAAATGGATCAAATTATTACTGACTTGAAGGAAGAGATTGGCCTGTACATTTTTAACAAAAAGAAGGTTAAAGGAAGTTAAAATCTATATGGAAACGGGTAGGGGGTGAGGTGGTGAGCATACATTATTGACTGACGCAATCTGCCTGTATTTAAAAGCTGTTTAACACGAAACTTTTTTCTGATAAAATTTTATTTAAAATTTTAAAATTTTTTTTCACTACTACTTACTAGTTGACTTGTGAAATTGTTTTTTTTTTGTAGTAGTCAATAATAATTTCTGTTTTACATCAAAATAAGTACAACAAATAAAATTTATAACAATTAAAATAAACATTCTGTAGTTGGACCAATTTTGTACGTTATTGTTCAACAGCATTCTTCAGTCCTCGCACCAATTGTAATTATTTGACGTTAATTAAAAGTAAAAACGTACGTTTTTTAAATTTAAATTTTTTTTATTTATTTTTTCTTTTTTTCTGTGTTGTTCCGGTGTATTGTTTGTTTGTTGATTGTTTTGTGATATCAAAAAAGAATTATATTTGCATGGAGGTGGCTTTTACTTTATGAAGATCCATTTAACAAATTAGAGTAAAAGAAACGAAAACGTTGAAGAATTTCAGAGTATATATTTAATAATAATAAATTGTAACAATATTGTTTCACCAATACAATGGCATCGTTTTCGTTTCTTCTACTATTATTTTGTGATTATATTTAATAATATTTGCAATTATATTTACTTAGCATGTCGGTAAATGAACAAAACTATCTTTTTTCCGAAATAGTCTGTAAAGTGTGACAGGTGAATCTGTAAAGTACCATTTTTCCAGACTCTTATGTCAAGTGCAATTATCAATGGTGTATAAGCATGCACTTTATGATAAATGTATGTTATTGGATATGTGCCGTTAGCTAGTCGGTTCTTTTGTTGGATGTTTTTTTTTTTGTATTGAATAGTAATTCTCCTTGTTTTTTTAGGGATTCAGTCTTCAACAATTGGAAACTATGCAAATGGAACCGAAGGCAAGGTATCAATTTCTCAAAATTAAAGAATACTTAAATAATAGCCAGGGTTTAAATTTTGTTCAATTAGCAAATAGCTTTGGGCAATTTATGACCACGCGTCATAAAATCGCTCATATGAGATCGCCAGGAAATTTTCAGGACAGGTTAAGTAACATTAAAAAAAACGTAGATTTTATGAAGTCATTAAATTGTATGCAACAAAATGCTTTATATATAATCGAGAAGGTAATAGACTTGAATTTCCCCAAAAACAGTTTCACAATGAAGCTCATTGTGAAACTGTTTTTGGGGAAATTTTAGTCAGTTTTTAATTGAAAATATTTAATAGATTGTACAAAATAACTCATTATTTATTTGTTACTTAACAGAATACTCACAATGAAGCTGGATAAGAAAAATTAATAACTTGTTAATGTGACTTTTGATTAAAATGAAAGGTTTTCAGTGTTGCCACCCATTACAAATAAAATTCCCCATATACTAAGGAGATCAAATTTCTGACAGTATTTTTCATATTTTTGTTCAATAAGTGACGCAAAGTAGAAAAAATACTATATTTTACACGTTTCACAAGAGGCATTGTAACACTCTTTCCGTTGGGGCACTCCGAGCTTGCTACCTTCGCTCGTCGTATCTCAACCCCACTCGTGTTACAATAAGCCTTCTTGTGAAACTCGTAAAATAATATACTATTATGTCCCATTTAAAACTTTGTTATATTTTTTTTGCTAAAATTAATATTAAAACTTATTATTATTTCTCAAGATTTCAAATATTATTGATATTACCATTATACTTATCTTATCCGCTGTAATCAAAACCGATTTGCACAAAATTTTTTAAAATTCTCATATGCTTTGACAACAAACATGACCGCCTTGCATGGGATGACTTATTATGTAGCGAACTGGCTTCAATTTGTCAATCCTACTGCAGTGTCAGGTCAAAAAGCGATTGAAAGATGTCGCTACTTAAAATGTTCATTCAAGGTTATTAAATTACTAAGGTTACCTAGGTTTGCTCGAAAGTGGGTTGCGCAAATGACGTCACTAGAGTTCTGCTAACGCGCGAGTTCAATTAATTTCTCAGAAAACTAGACATATTTAAATCCGACTAACGTCTAATTCCAATAATATATTATAAATAATTATTCAATAAAGTAATGTAATGACTTTTGATAATGGCTACTATATTTTCTTAAACGTCGCCTTTAATAAGTTGTCGACGATGAGCACTGAAAACTAACAACAATAATAATAATACACAAGTAACGAAGCAGTATTTATTAAGTCACAATTTTTCTTATTTTACGGTTTACCTTATCACGAATTTCGTTTATGCGTGATTTTAAATGAGGATTTCTTTTTAAAGATTGGTATTAATAATTTAAATAATTATTCTAATAAAAAGTCTTTGTTTTACGAACACTCGGATGATGTGTATGTAGGTACGTCTTCATCAGGAACTTTGTATCCAATGCCTTCACTAATTTTTTTAACTATAAGTTTGTTTGATTTCATTCCATCACCCATGTATTTCATGAATTCTGTGTCAAATTCTTTTATAGTTTTCACAAATTCATCAGAAGGCACCACTAATCCTCCGAATGAAAGGTGCTTTACCTATGAAGGTAAGCTGAAAGTATGGTCGTTAACGATTTTATAACTGTGTTGGCCCAGATGAGGGTGTGAACTTTGAAACTTTTTAGCGACCCATCCTGCTAAGTAAAATGTTAAAAATGTAATTTTCAAACCTTGTGCTTTTGCTTTTACATATGTCATAACTATGACAGTTTAATACTGAACATGTTGTTCCTGATGGCATCTCAAATTGATTTGTAAATAATCATACATAAATAATTGAATTGATCGATTTTCATAAAAGATAAGTTGTAAACTCAAATTGAAACATTTAATACTGGCGTTGTGTTCTAGCAATAATGGTTTATTCCTTGGAGCAAAACACTTTCATTGTGATGTCTTAATACCGCAATGGACTTTGAAATTCAAGATGCTTCTTTAATGTCTCACAATAGCTACTCATACATTAACGGGATTATTGACAGGCTTGGCCCGACGGGACCGGACTGAGAGTTTTGCCCCGTCGCGGGTCAATACTTTCGACGGCCACTAACACAAAAATAAAAATGACGGGCAAAGCCGTTGATTTATCCCGTGAGTGGCCAATACTTCATGTTAGTGGTGCAAGTCTGCCGTAAAATCCCGTACGTTTGCTTATCCCGTGGACTTTCAACACGTTGAACGTTTTGTAAGCGTATTATTATGTTAGCAAGATGAATACAAAAAGAAAAGCTCTTCTGTATATCGCAAGTACACATTATTAAAAAGAAAATTAAATTTAAAAAAAGCAGTGTAGTAATTGGTTACTAAAAACAGAAAACTCAAACTCAAGCTTAACCAACTACTACTAATATAGGTGGTGATAAAGTCCCGCAACAAGCTGATAATTTGTTTATTTAATGTTTTGTGCGTTTTGGACGAATTGATCAACTGTTAAATCGACCAAAAACTACAGTTGATAATGAAGAGGCTGAGTTGAATACTTTGGCTTATTATTAAGAATTTCTTGATTTGTATAAACATTATTTTCGTTGCTTTTATTCATTTTGCAACTTGAAATGAAACTTCGTAAAGGCACTCTATTAGTTAATGAGTTTCAATAACTTGACATTTGAAAAATTATTTTTTATAACGGTAAAATTTTCCGTTTTTTGGAAATAACTCTAAAACGGTTTGATTTAAGTATAGGAACATGTAATACCACTTTGTGCCAAATTTTATCACCAATTTGATTACGCAACGAAAAATCTGGCATTCCATTTGAAAAAATCGATCTTTTTACATTTTTATCACGTTGAGCCCCGTGAGGCATCAGGGCGATGCCACGTTTTCGGACAACTGTAGGACGGCGAGGTACTCATGCGATGCCTCATAAGCTTCGTTCACTTAAACGGCGAGTATATGGTCTGATGCCACGTTTTCGTGTGCTGTTTGAATAGAAATTGATAAACACCGATCCGGAGAACCAATCTATGCTCGCGGTCCGATAATTTTTTAATTGGTCTAATTTTTAAAAATTTTTAATTAAAAATAAACATTATGCACTACATATTATAAACATGTAACTTTATTTGGTATTAATGATAAAAAAATATAAAAGTTACTGAATTTTAGTTGTGTAGGCAACAAAAAAACAAGGCACAATAATTTTTTTTACAAATATTGCACTGCCATTTCGAACGAGGACATTTATTTTGCGCAACATTTCTTCCTTGTTCTTCCTTTATTTTGGAATAACAAACAACACAACGATTTTTGTTGCTATTTTCATGCAGGGCATGTCCTACATTTGCCGCGTTGTCCTGTTTATTTTGGACCTTACTTTGGACTGCTTGATTTTGCCCTCTCAATAAAGCTAGTGAAAGAAGTTCCCTATATTCTGTAATCTTAATATTTTTCTGTGTGACCGCTTTGTACACCAGAAAAGAATTGACAAGTGCAGAACCCAGTATTAGTTCGACCGCCAGCTTACGGTACCACTTGGTACCTCTTCTTAGGCAGTGAGAGTAAGCTTTTATCTGATCGGATAAGTCAATGAAAGCTTTTATTTTATTGTAACTCTATGTAACTATGACTGTGGGCTTCTCAACATTTTGACCACGCTGCCTCATCGTACTAACATCAGCAATGTGTTTGGTTGTAAGCATTGTTACATCCCTTTTGTCTTTCCACTTTAATATAACTATTCCCGTACCGCTTTCTTGGGCAAAGATTTCATTCTTCTTTAATTTCTTGCTGACAACTTCTTTACAGTTCAACTTAAGATTTGATCGCAGCGTCCCAACTAAATGTGTATTACGCTGTAGCAACTGAGTTGCCAAGGTAACACTGGTGTAATAATTATCGGTATAGAGACCACTATCAAGAAGATTGTCCATTAGCGAAAATACAACATTCGAGGAAGCGCAACCGCCTTCTTCATTATCTCTTCCGCAATAAATATTCATATTATACGTATATCCTCCTTCCGTGCATAATTTATACAACTTTATTCCAAATTTATGTCGTTTATTTTTTATATATTGCCTAAATTTTAGGCGACCTCTGAAAGGAACAAGTGTTTCATCAATACACACTTCTGATCCCGGAGTAAGTACAGCTTGAAATCGGTCAATAAGTTTTTCAACTAATGGAGTAAGTTTTCGAAGTCTATCATCTTGAAACGTTTCGTCCTCGTTGTTATTGAAATGCCACATTTTCATTAATTGTTCGAATCGATTTCTTGGCATAATAGTGTTTATCTTGTTAGTATATAATAAGTTTGTACTCCAATAGGATCTCAGTCTCGGAAGTTTCATTAGGCCCATCCAAAGTAAAATACCTAGAAATATTTCCATCTCATCATGATTGGTGGAGATCCAAGCCTTTGAATGACTATTAGGTTTTTGTATTATTCTCAGAGAGTGCTCTGCATAAAGGTTCGTCTGTTGTACCATGTAATCTATTATATCATCAGTAATGAAAATTTTGAAAAAATCATATGGATCTTTATTTATAAATTCTTCATAAAAATTTTCCTTTATTCCGGTTTCTTTTGCAGTAAAATTGAAATGTTTCAGTGACAAGCCAGTAACAGGACCCCACGTTATGATTTCATTTACTACCGTATCGTTGCCGATGTCATTATCGTCTGTATCCATATATCTTCTAATAACTTCTATAATTTGTTCTACCCTGATTATAAATAAAAAAATGTCACAAAATATGTAATTATAAGAATTCGGACACTTCTAAAAATCGATTCTAAATCCTACGTTTCGCTACACGATTTAGAGCTTCTTCAGGATAAATTTTAAAAAAATAAGAAAAAATAAAAAAAATTATTAATTATTTTGATTTTTATTTCTTTTTATTATTTTTCCTGTAGAAACTATGAAACATACAACGAATCGTAGGTTCGTGTCCGAATTCTTATAATTTCACACTTTAATTTTCAATGAGCAAGAGAGAATTTCAATTATTAAAAAAATAGCATTTAAGGGAATAACAAGGTGATTTTAGGTACCTACATGTAAACTAGAAAGAAGTGCCGAATCTTGCTTATCTGGACTTGAACGTATGGTTTGTGTTACTGAAGATCCTACTTGAGTGTCATACAAAATATTATATCTCGAACGCTTTTTGGGGTTTTCCTCTGCATCAGATGAAGATTCCTCTTCGACACTTGGACAAATAAACATCTCCAAACTCACTTCTTTCTTCATCCGACATAAAGTCATTCCACAATTTGGCAAGTCGCTTTTGTTCTTCTTCGTAACTGCTAATTTTCAAAAGCATAAATGACCTTGTTGCACAATGAAGTAATGCTAGTCACACTTGTAATATGTCTAATTTCATCAAATAGAGGTAGACTTGAAGTTACATGCGCGTTTCAACCTCTTCCGACGCTCAGGTGGGGGTGGGGTATAACATTGATACCACGCGGGTCACAACAGTAAATATTGTTATACCGACGGCGAGGCATATATGTGATGCCTCAAAAAGAAAATATGTAAAAAATATATTTGAAAAAGTATATTGAACAGAAAAACAACTTTGTTGATAGCGTGTTGCATATATAAAACAAATAACATAAAAAAAATTACCGGACCAAATGGACCTAAGTTGAGTAAGTCACACAGGGTCTCAACGTTAACTCTTGATGAAAAGTATAAATTTAAGAATTATTCTCAGGCAAAGATGTTTATTTTAAAGAGTACCTACGATAAAGGGATCTTTAAACTATAAACTTAATTAGATTTCAATTTTCTATCTCGTTTCAAATAAGAGTTACAGCCCATTTTGAAAACGTCAACCACCTGCCATGATTTCGGACAATAATTTTTATCTCAAAAACTGTAATAGATAGACATGCTTTCAATAAAAAAGATTCAAAATTATGATTCCCATCTAAAAGTGCAAAAATAAATAGGGTGTTCCATTTAAAATAACAAAGTAGATGGCGACATCTGAAAATATTTTAGCTGAAGAGAACGCAACCACTTGTATCTAATTCTAAATGTTCAAGTTTCTATTTTGGCCAGAACCCCATAAACTTCTAATGAAAGGTCTCGTTGGGACACCCTGTATGTACAGTGTTTTTTTAAAAATATTTTGCACCCCACCTAGAGCCTTTATTTTAGGAGCTAGAAGAAAACTTTAAATGCAAAAGTTATAGCGTTTTATATATATTATCTTTTAGGGTTATCACGAAAAACAAAAGCGTAACGCAAAGTGGAGAAATGGAAATAGAATGTTCCATGAGAAAAACAAAAATTGTATTTTCTCCTCCACTTTTCGTTGCGTTTTTGTTTTCTATGATAGTTCTAAAAGATAATACATATGAAATCCTACAACTTTTATATTTAAAGCTTTTCTCTAGCTGTTACAATAAAACCCCTAGATAGAATGCAAAATATCAAAAAGAAATCCTGTACATAAAAATGTAAATATTTTGTAAGGTCGCAGGAAGTCGCAGAAACTGCTGGTATCATCTTGAAACTTAGGGGGTCATTCTAATTCATACTTGCAACCTAACGACGGTGGTATCTCCTTAGTAACGTGGTAACTCGTTGCAACAATGTTGTTTTGGTATTCTAATCGTAACAGAATAGTCGTAAAGTGCATCTAAAATTGTAACTACTTTAAAACAGTGGTAAATTTGCTCTCGTTAGTGTGCGCATGAGCAAGTAAGGAATAACCATTACCGTTTTCATAAGTTTTAAATGAAATGGCACGTTACGCAGTAGCTTATGAGTTCAACCAAAGCAGCAGTGACAGTGACGAAGAACCTTTTAACATCGAAGAAATTAGTGATTTGGAATTATTCCAAAGAACGAGACTAACCAGGCAGACGTTTCAATATATTGTTGAATTATTGCGCCCACAATTAGATTGAAACAGCTCAGGGCAGACGAAGGAGACTTGATTTGCAACAAGAAATATGTATATCTTGCACTTCAATTTTATGCTAGTGGAGGATATCAATGGTTAGTAGGAAGTAGTGCGAAGAATGTGTCACAACCAGCAGCATCAAGAATAATACAAAAAGTGACCAATGCATTTGTAAATATTTCCGGACAATTTATTAAGTTTCCTGAAAGGGGTGCGTACCAAGACATCAAGGAACAATTTTTTAATATTGGTCAACAATCAAGACATCGATGTGGATTTCCCAATGTAATTGGAGTCATTAATTGTTCTCATGTGCAACTGATAACTCCATAGGAAAATCCAGAGCAATGTGTCAATCGCCATTTTACACATAGCATTAATACTCAAATGATATGTGGCCCTGATCTTCAAGTGTACAATGTGTTGGCAGCATATCCTGGAGGTAATCATGATGCTTACATATTGCTGTGTTATTTTCTTTTCGAGGATTATTTAAAATTTAAATGAAAAGGATACACACTTTGAATTTGTTTTATTTTGATAAATGATTTTTCTTTTGGCTTTTGGTGCCACATTTCTATCATGTTTGTATAACAGGGTTCCTTAGAGTTCTGAAAATTAAACTTTCATTAAGATTTTTCTTGTACTTATATTTCTATTTTGTTAAATGCAGAGTTTACATAACCTGGAAGACGATCCTTTGAGTCTCGACTCACCGAATACAGCCAATTAGTTGAAAGGCAAATTCCGAGAGCTTTTTGGGGAAGACTCAGATACCGAGGCCATGCCTGATTTCCTTCCACCACCTGCTAGGCCTGTTTTGTCGATGCCTGAGGTCCCGAACGCATCGGTCAGGGAGGTTGGGTTGCCTGTTTTTGAAACGCCTGCCCCTCAGCAGATGGAGGCTGCTGAGTTCGAGGAAGCTGTTAAAAAGCTTCCTCGTGAGTTCCTTAAGGACCGACGAGGGAACAAGCGCCGATATCTGCTGCACCTTCCTGATGGGGCGAAGGTAAAGATGCTCAAGGTGGAGGCACTTCGATTGGGACTGATTGGCTGGCCTAGGAAGAGCTGAATTAGTTTATATAACATTGCATTGTATAGAATCACATTTTTTTAGTTAATTTTGTTGAATTTTTAATTTTATTTTCGCATTTTGAGGTTAGGTTTTCTTTTGGGGTGAGTTTTTGTGGGGTTGTTTCCCTATATAAGTGGGACAATTTGTCAATAGAATTGAAGTCTTCCTTGGGCATTGTTAGTAGAAACATCTTCTAGAATGGTAAACAGTTTTAAAATTTATTATTATTATTATTGTTAATTTTGATTTAGTCACACATTTTGTATTTAACGTATCATATACAGAGAGGAAGCTTTTATCTAAACTGATATGATTAGATTTGTTATTAGCAAAGACGACATGAAATAATTACATTTCGATTTGCAATAAACGAAGTTAAAGAATTTACCACAAACACACATTTTCGTATTTAACGTATCATATACAGAGAGGATGCTTTTATCTAAACTGATATGATTAGATTTGTTATTAGCAAAGACGACATGGAATAACTACATTTCGATTTGCAATAAACGAAGTTATAGAATTTACCACAAACACACATTTTCGTATTTAACGTATCATATACAGAGAGGATGCTTTTATCTAAACTGATATGATTAGATTTGTTATTAGCAAAGACGACATGGAATAACTACATTTCGATTTGCAATAAACGAAGTTAAAGAATTTACCACAAACACACATTTTCGTATTTAACGTATCATATTCAGAGAAGATGCTTTTATCTAACTTGATATGGTTGAGATTTGTTATTGGCAAATACAAAATGGAATGAATACATTGAGTTTTTGCTATGGCAGATTCAAAGTGCACCTAAATTCAACAAACCACAGTAGACTTGTTAAATAATAAATTAACACAACACACCATTTCATTCATTGCATTCAACGATTTTAAGAATTTTGAGGGACACGAAACAAGGTATTTGCCTTATCGGTCTCTGAAAATAACACACCTGTTTGTTCATGATGAATGTGAGGTTGAGATCTACCAATTTCAATTTGTCGTGGCAAATTAGATTGTAATTTTATGTACGATTTCCAACTGATAATTTTTGGTTATGTGTATATTTGCTTTGACATTTTCTGTGTAACAATAATACCAACTAAATAAATTTGTCACTAGGATATTTGATTTTTACTTACCCATTCACCACGTTGCTCGTAAATTTGCACAACAACAATTCAATAAATATTTTCAGAGTTTCATTAAATTACTTCATTGCGTAGGAACCCCGTGCAGTGTTGTAACTTGTTTAATAATTCAATCAATAGACCCTGAGATCACAATTATTTCAAAAAAGGTATATGCTAAATACCACATCATATATGGAGGAATAGTAATGTCAGAAACGCACTGCTGGAAGGAAACTTGGTAGATGGGTGGTTATTAGGTAAGTAATGGAAATTGTATGCTGTACATAAATTACATACTTATGTTGCAGGTGACTCCGGATATCCTTTGGAACCATGGTTAATGAACCCCATTCATCGGCCAATGAATGAAGCTGAACATTTATATAACACAGTACATATAGTAACACGAAATACTATAGAGAGGTGTTTTGGAACATTAAAATCACGATTTCGTTGTTTGAAAAAATGTCTAAACTATAGTCCAGTGGGAGTGTTTCACATAATAACAGCATGCTGTGTCCTTCACAATGTATGTATACAACATAATATAGCGGTAGAAGACGATGCAGAGAATGATGAAAATGATTTAGATCCACATGAGGAGGGACAGAATTTGCAACAGCCAAATGGACCAAATGTTCGTAACAATTTAGTTGAAACTTATTTTGCACGACACTAGGGAAAGTACATGCAATTGATTGTTATGCTGGAAATTAAATGGTAGAAATGAGGAAAAGATGCAGGTAAATGAACATACATTAATACTTCTTTTCAGATATGTTGCTGCTTGAAAAGCAAAAGTGAGTGAATAAATATTTATATAATAACTTAATTATAGCTTGGAAGAATATTTTGCCTCCAAATGTAGGATTCCAAAGAGACCACCGGGAATGTTCTGTGGTAGCATAGACACAAGGAGATTGGAACCACATTCTCATCTTTTGAAATACCTCAAAGTCACTAATCACTGAACTGAAAAGGTTCGCCGTCACTGCCAATGCAGCTTTAATCGATACAAATAAAATATTGAATAATGTATTGGTCTGGAGCTTTCTGTAGTACCAGCACTTGCAAAAAATACTAATTTATATCCATTTCTTGTTTCAAATTAGACCACTGTGCTAGCAAGAGTAGCTGTGTTGTTTGTGTTAGAAAGCGTTTTTTTAATTTGAAACTTTAAATGAGTAGTAGGTATTTCTGCTTAATTTATTTTTTTTCTGTAAAACGTATATAAAGGATTAAATAAACTGTGAGTTTTTTTTATATGTATCTTTGAACATACAACGTAAATGTTCATTACAAAAAAAAGACTGCATTGCAGGATTTGGAACAGGAAGCAAGCTTCAACAAAGCAAATGTGTCAGTTAAGAAATATCATGATTTAAATCCCGAAATCCCTTAAGAATTACTTTGTATGTATTTGATAATTGCTCAGCACATTATTTGAAGCGTATAGATGCAAAAGCAGACATTTGACATTTTAAAAAAATCAATTTGTTATGAATTCCTCATTGTAAAAGTGGCCAGGAATATGATTAACTGACCCTCTGAGGCAGAAACAAACATTTGAATCCGTTAATCGTATTTCAAATTTAGCTTTAGATGCAAAAGCAGACATTTGCGCACAAACATCAAATGCAAAAGCAGACATCTGACTTTAAACGAATCCGATTGCTGTTTTTAGGTCACGTGATCTCGCGATAGCCGCCATTATGTTTGCGCTGTATGTTTATTTCCATAATCAGAATATTAAGGCAAAATATGGAGGAATAAAAATATGTGAAATTGGTGTATAACAATTATCAAAATAAACCAATTTAATCTTCCCAGTGTATTTGAGAGGTTAGAATACTATAGTGAGTAAATCAGTGTTAACAATGAGTAGCAACATTACTATTGAGCCAACTCCTGTCGGTAAGGGTCGAAAAAGGGCAGTAAATAAGCAGGCATGGAAAAGAGAAAAAGCCAAGACACAAAGGTATGTTTGTTTTGCAAGTTACTGCTTAGCAGTTGAACATGTTAATTTACTTTTCTAGATATTCTCGTCAGCATCGGCCTACATTCCCAACATGCGGACATAAAACGAAGACATTGCAATGTTCCCTATTGACTATGACTGAGATAAGAAAATTCAATGAGAATTTTTACCACGAGAAATTCAAGTCCTATCAAGATACGTTCGTGTTGAAGCACTGTGTGACAACTAAACCAAAAAGACCGGGTACCAAAATTAAAGAAAATGTTCAAAATAAGCCAAAGACTGTCAGTGTAAAATACAACATTAAAACTTCAAGAGAGACAATTCCTGTGTGCAAAAAGACATTTGTGGCGATACTAGGTACGGGAAAAAACCGAGTTGAGAGAATATGCATTTAAATTTAAACTGGTTTTTAACATTATCTATAAAAATTGAAGGACATAATTATATAATAACAGCAATTTACAGATCGCCAAGTGGTTTAGAGAATGATTTTATAAATTATTTTGAAGAATATCTAGATTCTATAATTGATGTTAACGGTACACATATTATTGTTGGTGATTTTAATTTTGATCTTTTAAAAAATACCTATTACGGTAGAAAATGTTTAAATATTTTATCTCAGTTTGGTTTGTATCAAATTGTAAATAAACCAACGAGAATAACGCAAAATTCTGAAACATTAATTGATTATATAATAACAAATGATAAATGAAACACAGTGTACATTATACGCCTAAAATCAGTGATCACTGCATTTTGTCAGTTAAAATTAAAAATGACAACAAAATCAAGAAGGAAACGATAAAATACAGGTCTTTTAAACATTATACAAAAGAAAAATTTCAAAATTATTTACAAGCATCGTCTAATTGGAACAGTAATACAAATAATGTCAATGTAATGTCTAATACACTAATTGGGAAAATTTCTGATATAATTAATGCAATGTGCCCCATAAAACAGAAAACAATCAATAGGCCCCAAATTAAATGGATAACTAAACCAAATCTGGATAAAATGAAAGAAAGAGATATAAAATATAAAATTGCAGTTTTTACAAATTCTGAAGATTTATGGAAAGATTATAAATTACTAAGAAATGAAATTGTTTCCATGATACGTATACAGAAAGAAAATTATTTCAATGAAATCTTAGACAGAAACATTGGAAATACAACTCAGCTTTGGAAAAATCTCAAGAAGGTATTGCCCAACTCGGGACATAATGTTCCACATGTGATAAAATTTGAAAATAAACTAATATCTTGTGAAGTAAAAATCGCTAAAGAATTCAATAAGTACTTTATTAATAGCATACACATCATTGTTGAAAATATTCCTAAATTCAGAGATAATGAAACGATAATTCAAAATGTTAAATTCTTTAAAATATTTTCAGAATTTGAAATTATAACAATGTCGAATCTTAAAAAATATATAAAAAGGATAAAAAAATCATCAGGAGGGGAAAGTGGGATGTCTGCAGAAATCCTACGAGATTCATTTGAAATTCTTGGAAATTACTTTCTAGACTTGGTGAATACATCGCTAAGATACGGAGTTTTTCCAAAGGATTGGAAAACATCAATAATTACTCCAATTCCAAAAGTTCACAATACTTCTTTGTGTGAAGAATTTCGTCCCATTAATACAGTGCCTGTGTATGAAAAACTATTAGAGCTTGTGATTAAGGACCAACTGGTGGACTACTGTAATAAGAACTCAGTAATTGAACCAGTTCAATCTGGCTTCAGAGCTAATCACAATTGTGAAACTGCAATAATAAACATTTGTGATAAATGGTTAAAAGCTTTAGATTGTGGTGAAATAGTGATAGCTGTGTTTTTGGACTTTAAACGTGCTTTTGAAACGATTGACAGGAAATTACTTTTAGAAAAACTGTACAAGATGGGTCTGCGAAACAACGTGTTTAAGTGGTTTGAATCATATTTAACACACAGAACACAAAAAGTTAAATTTAGAAACTATACCTCTGACATTTGTACAACAACCTACGGCGTACCACAAGGAACAGTATTAGGGCCATTATTATTCAATTTGTATGTAAATGATATGGTAAGCTTCATAAAAAACTGTAAATTAAATATGTTTGCCGATGATTCAATGATCTTCATAGCAGGAACAGATGTAAATTCTATGGTATGCAAGTTGAACGAGGATTTAAATAATTTGTATAAGTGGCATTGTGATAATAACTTAAGTATAAATATTGATAAATCTAAATATATTGTTTTCGGATCTTCATACAAAATAAAGCAATTAGACATTAATACTTCAATTATTAAAATCAATAATATAACTTTAACCAGAGTTACTGAAATTAAATACTTAGGTGTCATGTTTGATGAACATTTAAATTTCAAAATGCATGCTAATTATATTAGAAATAAGTTACCCAAAAAAGTAAACTATTTAAGTAGAGTAGGTAAACATTTAAGTTTTAGTATTAAGTATAAATTATATAAAGCAATTATCTCACCACATATTGAATTTTGCACTACTGTATTGTTCAATCTGTCGAAGAATCAACTTCAACAACTACAGAAAATTCAAAATCGAGCCATGCGGATAATATTAAAATGCAATAGATACACACCTGTTAATTTAATGCTGCAAGTACTGAATTTTATGAACATATATCAGAGAATAATTTTTAAAACATTAATAATGGTTTTTAAAATTAAATTTAGGCAAGTTCCAGATTACTTACGTAGCGGAATAATGTTTATTAATGACATACATAACTACACAACTAGAAGTAAACACAACTTTTATATAAGTAAGTGTAAGAAGACTAGAACACAAAGCAGTATCTATTTTAAAGGTTTCAGAATTTATAACGATTTGCCAATAAATATTACAATCATGTGAAAATTTCAGACAATTTAAAAAATTAGCCTACAGCTATATTGTGAATTAAAAAAAAAATTGATAATATTGAATTGAATTGTTTTTAATATTAGATTTAAGGTGCAATTATGATTTAGTTTAATGAAATAAATTAACAATTATATGTGTGTACCTAATTAATTTTACGGATCATATATGTATATTTCTTATTGTATAGTAATAATTATTACTGTAATTATTATTATTGCTAAATAAAATGACTTACTTACTTACTTAATATTAAAGAATCGGAGAATTGCCAGCCGAAAGAATAGGAGGTGATAGAGTTTCCCAAAAAAATATTCACAAATGACAGGCCATAAATAATTTCATTGAATCTCTAACTTGCTGTGAAACTCATTATGCAAGGAACAAAACAGTCATTAGACGATACTTGCCCTGTGAACTGAATATAGTCAAATTGTGGAAGATGTACAATTCTCGAGTGGAAGATCACTTAAAAGTTAAACAGTGTTTTTTCAGAAATATCTTTGTACAACAATACAACATTGGGTTTGGATCTCCAAAGGTTGATGTCTGTTCATAATGCCTACAATTTTCGGAAAAAATCAAAAGAATCACAGAGCCACAAGAAAAAGTAAGGGCAATGGCAGAACAGCGTGTACACAAACTACGTAGCAATGCGTTTTACGACTTATTAAGAGACAATAATTCCAAAATTGCGACGTTTTCTTTTGACTGTCAAAAGAATCTGTCATTGCCAAAGATTTCAGATCAGGCCTGTTATTTCAGCATGCAGATCAACCTCTACAATTTTACGGTGGTAAGTGGACATTCAAAATCAAAACTCAACCCTGAAACTGTTAAATCATTTATATGGACAGAGAGTGACCGTCAAAGAAGCTCGAATGAGATAAATTCCGCAGTTTTTTACACATTGCAAAATTTCGATTTTGATGAAGAGGTGGAACAAGTACGTTTGGTAGCCGATGGTTGCGGGGGGTAGAATAAAAAGAGCACGATGGTTGGAATGGTCCAGTACTGGCTACAGTCCTATTCTCCAGCTCATATAAAACTTGTAGAACTTATATTTCCAGTTGTTGCTGTGGACCACTATTTTCTTCCTCCTGACCGAGTATTTGCCCAAATAGAAAGGAAAGTCAGAAAGTGTACTAGCATAATTAACCCAGAGACGTACATTAATATTATTAAAGATTATTTTACAGTGATGAAGATGAGGGAAGATTACTCAATTTTTGACTGGAAAGGTGAGGTGCAAAAAGTTCTTAGGGGCCCTGGTTCTTGGCATTTCCGTTTTCAACCATCTAAACGATTAATTTTCTTCAAAACCATCAACGGATCCGTTCTTGTCAGAGGTGAACCGTTTTACAAGAATGATGTTTCTGTTGCTAAGGGTATCTGTAAAAAGGGCAAGAAAATTACTCAAATACAGTTACAACCAAAGCCGACAAAATCAAAAGCATTTCATCTTTGTTGGCCAAACACTATGAGGTGGACTGGGCGACCGACGAACGTCTTTATTTCTTCAGGGACGCTTTTGAAAAAGAAACAGCTAATCCGGAGGGAAATCATCCTTTTGAGACTGATGATATGGTATATCATATGATGATATCAGATACTGAAGACAATGAGCTGAAAGTTTAGCTTTGTTCATTTTCTTTTTCTTAAATTTGTACTTATATTTCTTCACAATAAAATCAGTTTCGTTGGATTTTTTTTACTGAAACTCCGTACTAATTTTCACTACCGCAGCTGGTGCAACTATTAATATTATAGCGATGCGAAACCAGATATTTGCAGTTCACTTAGATGCATAAGCAGACATTTGATAGTCTCAGATGCAAAACCAGACATGTGTCATTTTTTTAACAAAATATCTTTTTAGTGGCGAATCAGATATTTTTGTATCAAGCACTAATATGTTTATTGAATATTATCGCAAATTTTTTCTCAAAACGGCAAGTTCATTGATTGTCTCATAAGATTTTGACAGGTTTTTTGCATTTTACTCATAACTACTTATGCGTCAAATGTCTGCTTTTGCATCTATACGCTTCATTTAAAACTTGAAGGAAGACATTTCGAACATTTTTATTATAATGTTGTTATCAAAATAAATCTTAATATTACTTGTTTCACCAAAGGTTGTGCTGGTACACCAAAATTGAACGTAGTAATATTTACATTGTATTTTCAAAGTTAAAAAATTGTATGGTATTGTGTTTTCTACATAGAAACATTACATTACAGAATTTATTTTTAAGTAGGTTTTTTTATACAAGTATAAATAAATCACTTATTTAGTTTGCAGTATTTTATTACAAAAAAACAAATATTCTCAATAGTCAATAAATATCAGTCTCCTTAAAGGGATTCTTTCAAGCAGAAATCAATGCAATGTTATGCATTTTTTGTCGGCGAATTGTGGCTTTCGTTATGAATAAAACTTTCTGAAAAAAAATATATGTGATTTAAGTAGTGATTGCCCGCCGCCCGTTGCAGGTGCAGAGACCGCATGCAAGGGATAGCGTTATGCCGACTCTACTTTAACTCCGTTTTGCAGCACAATTTTGTCAACGAATTACGGAAGTTGTAATTAATCAATACAATTTAAATTCAGGGACATATCAAGGACATGTAAAACAAAGGCTGTGGACCACTATTTTCTTAAAACGTGCATAGTTCACTTCACTACAGCGTTGTACAGTAGAGCCAATTAATTGAAGGTTTGGATTTTTTTTTTGGAAAACCCTACTTGCATTTAATACTCCTATGCGTCAAGGTACCTCGATCATCACTACTTAAATCACATATATTTTTTTCAGAAAGTTTTATTCATAACGAAAGCCACAATTCGCCGACAAAAAATATGTTTATTGAATATTATCGCAAATTTTTTCTCAAAACGGCAAGTTCATTGATTGTCTCATAAGATTTTGACAGGTTTTTTTGCATTTTACTAATAACTACTTATGCGTCAAATGTCTGCTTTTGCATCTATACGCTTCATTTAAAACTTGAAGGAAGACATTTCGAACATTTTTATTATAATGTTGTTATCAAAATAAATCTTAATATTACTTGTTTCACCAAAGGTTGTGCTGGTACACCACAATTGAACGTAGTAATATTTACATTGTATTTTCAAAGTTAAAAAATTGTATGATATTGTGTTTTCTACATAGAAACATTACATTACAGAATTTATTTTTAAGTAGGTTTTTTTATACAAGTATAAATAAATCACTTATTTAGTTTGCAGTATTTTATTACAAAAAAACAAATATTCTCAATAGTCAATAAATATCAGTCTCCTTAAAGGGATTCTTTCAAGCAGAAATCAATGCAATGTTATGCATTTTTTGTCGGCGAATTGTGGCTTTCGTTATGAATAAAACTTTCTGAAAAAAATATATGTGATTTAAGTAGTGATTGCCCGCCGCCCGTTGCAGGTGCAGAGACCGACAGAGACCGCATGCAAGGGATAGCGTTATGCCGACTCTACTTTAACTCCGTTTTGCAGCACAATTTTGTCATTACTTAATTTTGTCATGAATTACGGAAGTTGTAATTAATCAATACAATTTAAATTCAGGGACATATCAAGGACATGTAAAACAAAGGCTGTGGACCACTATTTTCTTAAAACGTGCATAGTTCACTTCACTACAGCGTTGTACAGTAGAGCCAATTAATTGAAGGTTTGGATTTTTTTTTTGGAAAACCCTACTTGCATTTAATACTCCTATGCGTCAAGGTACCTCGATCATCACTACTTAAATCACATATATTTTTTTCAGAAAGTTTTATTCATAACGAAAGCCACAATTCGCCGACAAAAAATGCATTGATTTCTGCTTGAAAGAATCCCCTTTAGATACCACCGGCTCCACCTCAACTAAGAGAAATTTCTCGTACTATATACTCTGAAATATTACAACTGTCTATCGATTTCCGCTTTCAAACTAGCGCGTATATCGCAGAATTTATCGCCCAATAAGTTTTAAAAAAACTAAATAGCCATATTTTAATACTAGGACCAAATGAAGATAACTCATACTATAACAAAAAGGTGTGCATTCTATAATAGTACAGGGAATATGCAATTACGAACAAAAATTTTTGAACACTTATTGTGGATGGCACATGATGCAAAGGTTTGGCAGAATTCTTCAGTGTATAAAGCATTATGTGAGAACACTGCAAAATTGTTACCAGTAGGCACATATTTATTGGGAGATACACCCTATCCTCTTAAAAAGTTCATTATTATAACATTTAAAGATAATGGTCACTTGTCGCAGCAACAATGAAGATTCAATAAAAACTGAGTGGTACAAGAGTAATAATAATTTGGCCAATCAACCTTTAATCAAAGGGCTGATTTCGGCGATTAAGGTATTTAACATTGTAAATATCACATATGCAAAATATTTTATTACTACAAGTTTTCTGCTACACAAAATATAGGGTGCTGATAAAGTCCCGCAACAAGCTCATAATTTGTTTATTTAATGGTTTTTTTTTGAGTTGCCGCCTAGCTTTCGAACACTAAAGACCCGTCACGGTATCCGTCCGAAAATCCGTTCAAAGTGCCATAAAACAATAAAATACTCGGACCTACAAAAGGCCAAGTGTAACATCTGTGCACCAAAAGTGCGGTCGCTGCATACCCCGAACCGAAATAGCTAAAGTGTATGAATGGTGTTTACACCAGTGACTAATAAAAATATAAAGTTTCCATCAAACGATTCATATAACATAAATATGCTAAATGGCTAATCCTTCATATTATGCTACCGTGCCGCTAGTGCAGCCAACAATGCATTTTAACGACCCGAATCAAATTATGCAACACCAATATCAAGAGCCACAAGGATCACTACAATTAATACAGCCGGGGGTACAGCAATATCCTACATACCAACAACAATCACAAATAATACTCTCTCAAAACCGAAATCTTGACGTTCAACAGGCAGAGTCGGAATGGACAACAATATTAAACAAAAAATGACTAAGGAGTCCCGAGATAATTAATAGTAACAGGAAACAAACTGGAATCAGCGATTACTGGCTGCAAAAACAAGAAGAAATTAGAAATAGATTCACAGAACTCTCAGAAGAAGAGAATGAAATCGAGAAAGACGGAAAAAATGATTCAAATGACACAAAAGCTGACCCAAAACCGCCACCTATAACCATTTATAATGTTGGAGTAATCCAACGCATTCATGAATTGCTACAAAAAATTACAAAAAACTATACGGTGAAAACCACCAGTTTTGAAACCGTAAAAGTACAAATTTTTGAGGCCGAAAACTTTAAAACATTCATAAAAGAACTGGATAGTAGAAATACCCAATATCATAAATTCAGACCAAAAAGTGAAAAAACGTTCAGATTCGTACTGAGAGGATTACACCACGAAACAGATATCAATACTATAAAAGCAATGTTGCTAGAGCTTGATCATGAAGTTGTAAACACACACAACATAAAACACAGAACCACAAAACAACCACTGCCGATGTTTTACGTGGGCATCAAACCTAAAGATAATAATAAACAGGTGTACAACTTAGAAAAGATTGGCAATATTATCATAAAATGTGAACCTCCACACATCAAAAGAGTAATACCCCAATGTACCAGATGTCAGGCATTCGGGCATACCAAAACCTACTGCCGCAAAATGTTCAAATGTGTTAAATGTGCAGGACAGCACGACACAAAAGAATGTCCGCGTAAATCACGAGACAACCAAGTTAAATGTGTCAACTGTGGCGGTGACCACCCCGCGAACTACAGGGGATGCCAAGTACACAAACAACTGCAGCAGAAATTGTATCCCTCTCTACGAGATAAAAGGAACCCGCAACCTCAAATTCACCTCATTCAACCAGGAGTCTCCTACGCACAAGCAGTAAACATTAATATAATACCAAGCAACACTACAACCCAATTAACACCAGCAACTCATCAACCTGCCAACAACATAACCAAACTTGAAGAAATGCTTGGCAAGCTTATGGAACAAATGGGTACAATGCTTACTTTACTTACAAGCCATTAATAATTCGAACTCCTCGGTTGAATAAATACAGTTGTCAATTAGAATGTTCTTCATTTTCGATTTAAATGACTCACTATTAGTAAGTTTAAGATGCGGAGGAAGCATATTAAATAACTTGGGACCAACGACTGAAGGATTTTTACTGCATATATTCGTATGTTGTAAAGGGACTCTATAATTATTTCGTTGTCGCGTATTATATATATGGAAGTCTAGGTTTCTCGAAAAGGCTTTCTGGTTGTTATGTACGTACGTCAATAATTCTAGTATGTAAATAGAGACTGCAGGTAAAATTCTAAAGGAAGTAAAATACGGCCTGCAGGACTCAGTTGATTTAATACTGGCAATACAGCGAATTATGCGCTTCTGTGCAATGAAAACATCCTTTGCAGATACTGAGCTGCCCCAAAAACACACTCCGTATCGTAGTCTAGAGTGAACCTCAGCGAAGTAGAACGATAGTAAGCATTGATTACTCAAAATATATTTCAGGTTTCTGATTTGGAAACATACGTAGTTTAATTTTTTTATAAGATTAGCGCAATGAGTTTTCCAATTTAAGTTTTCATCTATATGGATAACAAGAAATTTTATAAATGACTCTTGTTTTAGTTGCCTACCGTTCAAGCAAAGATCAATTTTTAAATCTGAGTTATACGATGACCGAAAAATAATAAAATTAGTTTTAGTTGGATTCATAAATAGCTTTTTCATATTGAACCATTGATTTAGCTCGTTAAGTAATAAATTGCCTGTTATAGTTAAATTTTCAAGCTTCTTGTCTGAGAAAACTCCCGAAGTATCATCGGCGTACAAAATTAAATATAAAATAGCCATTTGGAATGCTAATGGCCTTCAACAACATGCCCGTGAACTTAAAATATTCATACATGATCAAGATATCGACATAATGATGATATCAGAGACGCACTTCACAGATAGACACTACCTGAAGATTCCAAAATACAAACTATATCACACGAAACACCCTGATGATAGAGCACATGGAGGAACTGCCATAATCATAGGAGAGAGCATTAAACACTATGAAAGGGAGGAATTCAAAAAAGATTACCTACAGGCTACCAGTGTCACTATCATAATAATAATAATAATACAATAATAATATTTATTTACTGTCACTTATCAATAGATATGGACATTGTCAAATACAAAGTTCAGTAGATTATTTAAATACATATAACAAATATAACTAGAACAAAAATACGTAATAATCATTACATTGTCGGTAATGTAGGGAAATTGATAAAAATGTGACTAGTGTTGAACATAAAACCAGTTATAAACAAAAGATTACATTTAAAACAAGGATAAAGAAGATAGGTATGCACCTATGCAGCAAATACAGAAATATACATTATCGACTGGGAATGCAGAAGTTAGTCAGCGAAGCAGAGGTTACGATTGAGGTTACGCAGTAGACCAAGGCGAAACAGTGTTCGCCATGCCCGTCGCTAGACCAACTATGATATGCGGACAGTCGGCGTACGAAACAGACCATCCGAAATTCTTCCTTGTTAAACCATCCGAAAACGCCCGGTTTTATTTTAAAAGAGCAACAATCAACGTCTTGACCATGGTTCCTACTGCCTACACCAATGCAAAAGTAGTGTTCGTAGAAAAACATATTCAAGGACAAGTATCAGCCTTGTATGCCGACGTGATAGCCCACAAGTGTGCCCTAGAACAACAGGTCCTAAGGAATCTGCAGACCTTAGCTATCATAGCACCCGAAGCCTTCGCTTTCGCCAAGATGCAGGTCCCCGGATATACTGCCGTCAATTATGGAGAAATAGTCCATATTATTCAATGCCTACCAGTTGAAGTTTCGGTAAGGCGTACCGACAGATGTTACAAAGAACTACCAGTGGTGTATGATAATAAAACCATGTTCATGACACCAAGAAATCACGTCCTACAAAAATTCGGGATGGAAACTGGTTGCAATCCGTTTCTCTATTCCGCCTATAAACTTAATGAAAAATGGTATAAGTACGCTCAAGGAGTACATGAAATCCCGACTCCGCAAATCTTGGAGCCCACAGATAACCACCAGTGGACTTGTCAGTCCAAATAACTTATTCAGTGGAGGATTATACTCACAAGAAGATATGGAAAGGCTACAACAACATCTGATCTTACCATCTGAAAGGCAAGCCGTAGAAGCTATAATTACCCGTGGAATGATGGAGATCGCCACTGATAAACAAGGGACCACATTCGATCAATTTATAGTTGAAGAAACAATGAGATCCTGGTTGACTAAGGCATGGGGGACGCTATATTCCTGGTTCGCAACCTTAGGAACCATCACATCCGAACTAATGGGATTGTACATTATTGGGAGGACGATCAAATTCCCCATTGATACTTTAATCCATGGAGTGCTGATATATGAAATTTTTGGTTGGAGCTTCAAACTCATAGGAGCAATATTAGACAGCGTTACCATGCTGTGGGTACGTAGGCATCACGCGAAGGAGACCAAGAACAAAGTGCGACAGTATGAATAGGAGGGAATCGAAAAAATGGAAAAAGGGACCGTGAACGAAACCAAAGGAGACGATAAAACCACGAGAACCTATGGAGAGGAAGGTCCACCCGAGGCGTCAAACAGGTTATACCCGTCTTTGAAAACAGTTGTTACGAATAGAGATTGGCGGGAGGAGGAACGCTATAGTTAGTAATGCGAAGTAATAAGGAGGAATGTTGAGGTAAAAAATAATCTAGTAATTAACATGTAGTTAAGGTAGTAGTAAAACCTAGTATAGCTCACATAGGCCAAGTAAGTGAAAAAAAAGGGAGAAAAATCAGATAAATGGGGAAAGAATAAGGGTATAGCGGAGCAAAAAGAAATTAAGTGATATGTCTATTAATAAAATAATCTAGGACGGTACAATCACAGACCGCTTAGAATCTGTTTTCGTTGATAAGAGGCATATTTGATAATATCAGTTGTTTTTGATATAATACAATTTTTTGTAACATTAGTTTTAACAAGAATAAAACATAACATTTTTGGCGCAGTCTCGTAAGGAATTTCGATCTAGAAACTAATTTTTAATAAGAATGGCTACAGATGATTTAGCAAAAGCACTACTCGCATCAATGATGGAAGAACGGGCACAACGTGATCAACAGCATCGTGAATTGATCCAAATGCTCACAGGAACGCAAAACTCCAATTTAGAAAGAGGTGACTCTACTTTCATACAAACGTCGTTGAATGTACCCACTTTTCAAACGTTTAATCCTAAAGAAGATTGGCGAACATATTAGTCAATTTGGCATTGCGAGTGCACTCGCAATTTTTCAACGGTTCATTGAACAGCTCACAACTGGATTTCGCGGCTGTGCAACCTACCTTGATGATATTATCGTCACTGGTGCAACCAAAGCTGAACATCTTGAAACACTGAATGAATTGTTCACCCGATTGGAAACAAATGGTCTACGCTGTAATTTATCAAAATGTGATTTTTTTAAAACCGAGGTTGAGTATCTTGGAAACATAATTAGCTCACAAGGTATTCGTCCATCCGAATCTGGAATTAGAGCAATAAAGAATCTTCCTAAACCAAAGGATCTCAGCGAACTGCAATCATTTCTGGGGAAAGTAAATTACTGCAGTAAGTTTATCCCAAACTTTTCTCAAATCGCTGGTCCACTCAACATACTTCGTAAGAAGAATACCAAGTTTTCATGGGAACCTGTTCAAGAAAAAGCATTTGAAAAGCTGAAGCAACTCATTATTTGGTCGACCGCCAGTCCCAGGATTTCCTAGCAGAAAGGGACCACCAAGGAACCCGATTGGTGCCCACAATGTCTCTCAAACTACTTATGCCTCAAGAGCTAGTTAAACTCTGGGAGGGGCCGTCCTGCTCCTTAGAGACATTAATAGAAGCCGGGGAGTTGACCTGGGAAGCTAGCGGTTCCTCCCTCTAACCACCGAGCAAGCAATATTCCTGTCGGGCAGAGGACCGACGGTAATAACGGCAAGAGAGGAGACCCTTGAAGCCTGGAGGACATGCCTCCACCTAATTAAGGGGCCGTATAGGGTATACGATCCCTAAAATCCGGACCCGCACCCCCTTAGGTTACGAACAATCGTATTGCCAAATTCTTTCTACCCCCCCCCACCCCTTGAGAGACAGGACGAAGTATGACAACCGCTATGAACTCTAGTGAAACGCCCCTTCCTGAAAAGACAGGACTATAGAGCGAATCACCCCATTCTTCCCCCCTTCCTGAAAGGACAGGACTATAGTGTATGTCACCACCCATCCCCTCCCCTGCAGAGACAGGACACTAACTAGGTGTAAGTGTAGTGTTAAGGAAAAGCCAACCCAAGATTACGTGGTGAGAGGCGATAAGGACCGCCAAACGATAGTAACTCCCGTTCCTACAAACGTAAGGCGTAAGAAGACAGGATAGCAGACCCGGAAGAGTATGAGCTGGAAAGCGCCGGTCAGTCCTAATTAGGATCCTAAACAATAACCATAGGTGACTTGAAAACTAACCCGCAACCCACTTTACAACTAACCCTTGATCCAGATCAACAACAACTTGTTGGAGAGAAGGGGATAGAAAATGGTTAACCATTGTATCCTAAGTAGATATAATTGGCATGATTATTACAACCAAAACCTTATTCTTTCCTCCTTTAGCGTCCATATCTAATAATTAACTTCGCAGTTACCACCCTTAGTTCTTAGTAGATGCTATCCTTTAGATTTATAAGAAATTGATACTCGTATTTTGCTTTCATGTACTAATGTCGTGGAGAGATCCTGGGATGAGGCAGACCAAATACCCAACTTGGAGACCATGGTCGGACACGTAAACGATCCGAGGACATAGCGTCCGGAATAGTCCTTCAACCCAAGCCATTACGCTGCGAGAAGGATCTTAAATCAACCGGACAATCGAGAAATCGAGCGGACCCTGACCAATGAGTTCCCGCCATTATAACGAGATCTGTGAAGGAATGGATATCCTCATAGAATAGACTCCCTCACCAGTGGATAGTTGTGACAGTTGATAAGTGTTGCTTTGAAATTTGCTACCACGTTGTGCTTCATGCTAGACTCATTGTCCCATGTCATGATGTTCTTTTATTCTTGTAATAGGTTAAGATCACGACCTTGTAAGGAACTCAGCAGCAGATCACCCAAGTAACCCTTAAAAGGTGTCGACCACCGGGTCAACACTTTTTTTAAGGGGGAAGGGATGTAAACGGTCGGAAATTTAAATTCAAATTTATTAAACTAAAATCAGTTTACTTCAACTTTATCCGTAGAAGAATTTTAAAGTTAATCGTAATATAAACATTCCCAGGCCTTGGAGACAAGCTAGTCTCAACATAAGAAGTCCTCTAAGATAAAGCCTTATTAAGATTACCGTAAGATAAACATCGCGTGAGACCAAAAACTGACGCCTACGCGGACCGATAAACGCTTGTCGAAAAACGGACCTAATACCACCTTAACGTTAGGCAACCCGGTTCCCTTCGGTGACAAAAAATTGCTATTTGGGCAGAACTTGCTTGATTGGCCAAGAGAGGCCAGCATTTCCTAAGGGGAATTTGTTTATATTCGAATGAGATAACGACGGCTCGAAGGGAGGGAATTAAAAAAGGAAATTATTATTCGCCGAGTAATCTTGAAAATCGGTCATGTGTGTCCCTAGCTCACTCTAAATTTCTTATTTTTTTATCCAAGTAAATTTTTTCTATCCCTCCTTGATTAATATAATGTTTATTTTTGACGTTCCGAATTAATTATTATTGAACTAAATCGAGACTAAATCTAACGTGTGGGTGAGTGCGTCGGCCCGAATTTTCCGGCCTGGTTGCCTTTCCCCTGAGGAGTGCGGTCAAGTCCCCGATTCCCTAGAGGAAGAACCGACACTGAGTCTCTATCTGCTGCTGGGATCCACCTAGAGCTCCCCCTTAACCGGTAGGTGCTCGCAACTTATAACCTTTGCTAAGTAATATAATTGGAATAAGATACTAATGATCAATATACTCAATCTTGTTCCTGATTAGCTTCTTTTATTTTAGTAGAGTTTGCATTTTAAAGTCACTTCAAACAACTTCTGAGTCCAAGAAAACGCGCCTTCGAAAACAAATGAAATGAGTAAATAAATAAATGAGGATTAGCATTAGGACAAGTATTAGGGTCCGGCGTCCCTTAAAAACTCCGGTGATGGCAGCGTAAACCATTCAAATTCTAGTACAGAAATTTTTCTTTTACATCATTTAAAACTAAAGGAAAATCCTCGTTTATTCAAAGTAAGACCAGATCTATAAAATAGTAATATCTCTGGAGGATGATTCCTCATCGCTGGAACGTCCTAGAAAATTGCTAAAAGTAATCTTTTTATCTTTATCGCTAAAACTACGCTACCCAAGTAAGAAGGGTTGAAAAAACGAAGGAAGTCTTCAACTTTCTTCTTCTCCCAAAACCCCGCTTACACGATATTGGGCATGGACATCATGTGTGCCCATGGGTTCCAATTGGATCTGAAGCGTGGCGTAAAGGCGGTTAACAACGAGGAGTTGGTTCTACATCAACGAGAGAACGTGGCCGCTCGAGTTGTTCTCGCAGAAGATGTGGTATTGCCCAACAGAACCGAGGTTATAGTCAACGCAAACTTGAATGGCGCTTTCCAAGATGGGCAAGTCATTATGGTCGAACCTAATACCGACGATAAGAAGATTGGAAAAGGAGTTCTCGTTGGAAAAATGTTGTTGACAGCGAGGAAGGAGATACCAGTTCGCCTAATGAATATGAACTGTTTCCCCGTCAACATCAAGAAAGGTACGGTCTTGGGAAGCTGTGCCATGGTATCCTCGATCTCCCGCCAACTAGAAGCAAACGTGCAAGAGAGGAAGGTCCCGAAGAAGGTGTTGGAAATGGTCATGTCAACAGCCCAGGAATTGACTCCAGAACAAAAGACAAAAGCGAAGGACCTGATATGTCGCTATCAAGATGTGTTCGAGGTAGAAAATGGACCTAAGGGAAGAACCAACATCGTCAAACACAAGATAGAGACAGGAGAAGAAAGACCCATCCGTCAAGCTCCAAAGAGGTTACCATTGGCGAAGCGTGAAGAAGCAGAACACATTATTCGCGAGATGGAAAAAGACAATTTAATTGAGCCGTCGAGAAGCCCATGGGCGTTAACGGTAGTGCTTGCGAAGAAGAAGGGTTGATGGCACAATGGCCGGTTCAAAGATCTTCTCAACCTTGGATTTAAAGAGTGGTTATTGGCAAGTGGAACTAGCGCCCAAAGACCGAGAAAAGGCGGCGTTTTCCCTTGGTCTGGATCTATGGCAATTCACGGTGATGCCGTTCGGGTTATGTATTGTCCCAACGACATTCGGGAGGCTACGGTTGAAGGAGACGGTTCTGAAGGGTCTGTCCTGGACAACATGCATGGTATACCGGGACGACATAATCGTGGTGGGAAAAACGTTCGACGACCACCTGAAGAATCTGGAAGGAGTGTTCCAGCGGCTACGCAGAGCTGGACTGAAGCTCAGTCTCAGGAAGTGCCACCTGTTCCAGAAGGAAGTGAATTATCTAGGCCATATTGTAAATGGAAGTGGAATCGCCGTGGACTCAGTGAAGATTCAGGTAGTGAAAGACTGACCAACGCCCAAGAATAAACACCAGATAAGGAGTTTCCTAGGTCTGTGCACTTACTATCGGCGCTATGTTCCCGGATTTGCAGACATCGCTAAACCGCTGACAAAACTCACCGAAGAAGGACGCCCGTTTGAATGGGACCAACACTGCCAAATTAGTTTTGAACGACTAAAACAGTATTTGATAAGTTTTCAAATTCTGAGCTACCCTCTCCCGGAAGGCAAGTTCGTCGTAGACACAGATGCTAGCAACGTTGGTATCGGTGGCGTACTCTCCCAGATACAAGATGGGCAAGAGAAGGTGATCGGCTTGACAGGCCAAAATCTCGCCGTGAGGGGCCCTTTTGTCTTGGTGTTATGCTTATACATCACGTCGCAGAACTCGTTCCATGAGGATTTTTGAATTTTGTCTTCCACCCAATTACTGTCCTCGGAAGACACGTTTAACTCGACCTCACCTTTGGTATTTTGCATTTTATTTTTACTTTTACCTGTACTTTGCTTGCTCGACTATACAATTTTCAAATTTGTCATCACTGACTGTGGCAGATAGCATCACCTAACAAAAAATATAAAAATTACACCGAAAAAGAAATACGATGTGGTCCCAGTGACCCTGTTATAACTCGACGTTCTGGGTGAGGGAACAACTGATTGGTGAACTTACCAAACTTTATTCAAGAGAATATTTATTTATATAAAACAAATTTTTAAACTCTATGTTAACGACGTGACGTTTTTTTTATGACGCCCGCGCTCTATATATTTATTATTTATAATCTTAACGCAACGTGTTGCTGCGAGCCGAATCGAATGCAACGTGCCGCGAAACGGCGTTGGTAACAATCCGCCCCCCTTTGAAGATCGCAGTTGCGGTTGCGGTGTTTTTAGTATTGGCTCTTCGGAGGTCGTCCACGTGAATTTTGACCTGTTCGCCTTCCCGTTGAATCCAAAATGCGACTGGGCCGGCTGCTTCAATGACCTGGTATGGTCCGTTCCATGGATCAGGTATCTCCCCAGTGGCGATGTTACGGGTACGAGTCAAAACCCAATCTCCGGGTTGGAAGCGGATAGGTATCGGCTGTCCGATAGCGTACCTGGCCCGGTAGTGGTTTTGGTTCCGGTGGACCATCCTGACACGCTCCGCCTTGGCAATCCTTGCGTTTCCCTGTGGCCCATTGTTAGCTTGCCAGTCTCCTGGCCGCGAAAGCTCGTAGCCTAGTAGGGCATAACTGGGAGTGGTTCCTGTAGCAGCGTTCTTCCGGGTGCGCAGATTATACATTATAGTGGGTATGGCAACGTCCCAGCTTCGGTTATTTCGTCCTCGTAGGTGAATGCGTAGGCCTTTTTTTATATCCTGGTTCCGCCGTTCATCCGGATTGGCACGAGGATGGTAGATAGGTGTTGTCCAGTGATAGCATCCCCACCGGTTGATGGCAGCGTCCCAAGTGATGGAGGCAAATTGGGGCCCGTTGTCCGTGAGGATGGATTTTGGGTAGCCATACCGAAAAAATACCTCTTCCTCGAGTTTCCGGACTATTGTTTCAGTCCTGCTATTCGATAACGGAAATGCTTCAGTCCACTTGGTACAAAGGTCCGTGGTCGTTAGGATGAATCTATTGCCTTGGTTACTTCTGACGTAAGGTCCCATGAGATCCATGGCCACCGTTTCCCAGGGTTGGGAGGTCTGATGTGGTCGAAGCGGTGCTTTAGATTGAAATGCACCTCTTTTTGTACAATGACAGGTTAGGCAATTCCTTACGTGCTCCTGCACGTCTTTCTTCAGGGTGAGCCAGAAATACCGCTTACGTATCGACTGTTCGGTTTCTTCTGCGCCTGGATGTCCGGAGGAGGGATCGTCATGGAATGCGTGCAGCACTTGGTCGGTTATTGCTGATGGAACAACGAGCAAGCTGCGGGCTGCGGGCTGCGATGCCCGCGCTCTATATATTTATTATTTATAATCTTAACGCAACGTGTTGCTGCGAGCCGAATCGAATGCAACGTGCTGCGAAACGGCGTTGGTAACAACCCCGTCATACTAGTTACGGATTAAAATGTCATGAACTCGACAATTAGAAAATCAAATGTTAATAAAAGAGAAACTATGGAAACTAGAGCCTACTATAATAAAAATCAAATTTTTACGTTGGCGCGTTTTTTTTATTCAAGATTAGGTAATTCGTTGCAGCGGATTATACCAAACGCGTTTTTTTAACACTGTAAAGTGTCATTTTAAAGCTAATGCCTTGTATCATAAGAGTTTAACGCTGAAAGTGTAAAATGAACGCTTAAGAAATGAAAATACGCAAAAAAATGCACTCCTTATTTTATTTTAGTCAGACTTCAATACATTTACGTAATGTCAATTCGCGCATTGACTTACTATTAAAATTAGCTTTCATATGAGTTGTCACACATTGGATTATGTAGCAATATTTTTTGAGGGCGCTAAAATCAAATTTTCGGGTATTCATATTCATATTACTGAATTCTCCATAAAATTACCTTTTCAATGATATACCATTCATGGTACATTCCCTGTTTAAATTCTATTGGTTAGAGAGCTGGAAGGGAGCGGGATGACGTGTGACAATTGGGTATAGGATAGAAAAGTGTCCCCCTTGGATTATAAATCGACCTGTTTTTGCGTTTTTTCAAACAAATTTTTTTTTGGGAGATATTCAGTCTGTTTCGTTTTCATTGGGCCAGCCTCTATATATCAATACAACAAACCCAGTATAGTTATTACATTAACTAAGAAAGACATAGCAACTATAAACATAGACCTTAGCTAAAAGCACGCCGGGCGTTGGTTACTACACTTCGCCATCTTGATCCGGTTGTTACTCAGAGATGCACAAGCTTCCACCAGAGAGAAAGGAGAAGTAGAGTGCCTTAAAAGAAGAGTGTGGTCAACATAAAGTCGGTTTCTATTGGTCGCGAGCGATTTTCGACTTTATATACCAAGGTCGGTAGCCATATCTGTGCTAAATGTGTGTTTGGCGCGGCCAGAGAAATGTTATTCATTATCCTAACCTACTTGTGACGGTTGTGATTGTTTAATAGTGCTGTTGATTAATCAGTTAATTATTTTATGAGGCTAGAAACTGTATTCCGCCAGTATTTTGAATTTGTTAAAAATGAAAACATAGATTTCACATATTTTTTCATAGAAAAATGTAATAGCATAACAGACGGTGAATTCATTTTAAATTGTCATCGACTAAAAATGAAAATAATAAAAAGATTCATTACATTTAGACTAAAAATTTCCAACAAGAAAATGAACATAAGGAAAAAACCCATGCAAGTAAGTCAATGATAGCATCACAATTGTAATAAAATGTGAATGCTATTATATTTGTATATAAATGATGTTTGCTGTAAATTTATTATTTATTTATAATACGTGTTATTGATTTAGATCTACATCACATGACATGTTAGCATAAATGTAAGTTTTATTTTATAATATCTGTTTATTTTCTTTTCTTAGTTATGTAATTCTCTTCTACCGTATGATTTTTAAAATTTTAGATCAAGGGAGACCGTGGTGAAGAGGAAAATATATAGCTTAAATTAACTCATTCGTACGTTTTGGTGAACACCACTGCGAAAATATGTTTCAATTATGAATGCCTTTTGAAGTTTTGTAAATATCGTTTTGAATAAATTGTTGTATTTGCTAATTTATGACATACGTTTTGCTTTCACGGCCTCCCTTTATCTAAAATTAAAAAAAAAACATACGGTATAATTAAATATACTTAAAAGTAAAGCCCTTATGATTTTCTTACTTGAAATGCAGTCGTACTAATAATCGAAGGAAGAAAATGGCAAATTAGGAAAAACCAATGGACGACAACCTAATTTCAAATTTGCCTCCTAAGTTAGCACAAATATGGCGTCTGGTTGGCCACACTCTTCTTTTAAGGCTTAGGCCAGGCGGTAAATGCTAATTATCGCAAACTTGTCACCGCTGAACGCCCCACAAAACGCTTTTCCACTCAGTTTGCACCCTAAGGCCCTCTGAGGAGAAGGAGCACTAAGCCCCATTGGCGATCACGCGTGTAACGGATGATGTGAAATAATGTTCCAACAAATTGGCTAGGTCGTTTTTAAAGTTTGAGCGCGGCGACCGTACAAGTAAAACGAATAACACAACGCGTAAATAATAATCGCACAAAGGGTGCGAGGACAAAAATTTTGGAAATTGAAATTTTGGAAAATCGCGAGAAAAACAGTTTTTGTATTTTTTTTTCAGAGCGAAAATTTTGTTAAAACAAAAATATTTATTATTTACTTATGGCGTGCACACTTACTTTAACTTGGGCTTGACAATGTGCTACATGGAGAGAATTACGTTGTAAAAGTAAATATAAATATAGTAATTTTTACAAAAATTTATTGTTAAATTCGTTAATTAAAGGCACGTAACTTTTACTAGAAATGTATTGATAGTATACATTTAATTAATTACAATCAAAAACTATTATGACAATGGTAATTGTTCACACACGCCTACGTCGACTAACTTACACAAATTTATAAAACTAACATTCCCCCCTCGGAAGGATTTCAATCATCTTGATAATCATTACGAAAAATTCCTGTTCAATCAGTCGTACTTAAGCATTTTATTGCAATGAATTTCATGAAGATTCCAACTTAACGGCTTTGTCAAGATGTCTGCTGGATTTTCCTTTGTTGGTACATATCTCAATTTGATAATTCCATCCATCACTATCTCTCGAATAAAATGATGTTTTATTGCGATATGATTTGTTCTCGACTTGTCGATGTAACTTGTAGCATGTGCGATAGCTGCTTGGTTGTCACACCAAATGAAAGTTGACTCTCCAATTATTTCGCCTAGGTCAAGGGATTTAAGTAATTCTCTGATCCAACAATTTCTCTTGCACAGTCGGCCATTGCTATATATTCAGCCTCCATTGTGCTTAAAGCAACTGAAGTCTGTTTTGCACTTTTCCAAACTACTGCAGCACCAGCTACCATTACTATGTAGCCACTGGTACTTTTGCGATCACTTGCGCATGTAGCCCAATCTGCATCGGCGAATGCTGCGAGAGGCTGATTCGTAAGTCGATATGTAATTCTATGATTTTTAGTTTCTTTTACATACCTAAGTACTCTCTTTGCGGTATCCCAATGACTTCTGTTGAAACTGGAACAGTACTGGGCTAATTTAGCAACTGCGAAAGCGATATCTGGACGTGTCCTTTGGGAGAGATAAAGTAGTCCACCTATAAGTTCACGATAGGAGAGATTTACATAATTTTCTTCATTATTCTCCTCAAGAAAATTTGGTTTAATTTCCATCGGTGTCTTGATTCCTTTTGCATCCAGAAGCCCGAATCTCTTGAGCAATTGATCGATGTATTCCTCCTGAGAAAGAGTAATACTACCATTTTGTCCTTTCTCAAATTTAACACCTAACATATGTGAGATTAATCCTATATGTTTGATTTCAAAGCTGTTTTCTAATAATCTCTTTACTTTCTGTCGTATCTGTTCGTTCTCAGTTATTGCAAGTATATCGTCTACATATACCGTCAGTATTGCCTTTCCATTCTTCACGTTGAGTTCATAAACACAAGCGTCTACTTTATTTCGAACAAATCCCATATTTGTTAAACATTTATTTAAGTGATCATTCCAGCATCTGCCACTTTGTTTAAGCCCATATATTGATTTCTTCAATTTGCAAACGAGTTTCTCTTGACCACTTTGTATGAAACCCTGCGGTTGTTCCATATATACGGTTTCTTTTAAATTACTGTGAAGATAAGCACTCTTTACATCATATTGATCAATTAACCATCCCTTCTCCACGCTAGCTGCGACCAGCAAACGTGTTACCTCAAAACTGGAGACAGGAGCGTAGACTTCATCATAATCTATTCCTTTCCTCTGGCTGTATCCTTTTGCCACCAGACGAGCTTTGAAAACTTGCGTATCACCTACTGTTTTCTTCTTATATACCCATCTGCATTTGACTGGTGTCACGCTAGGAGGTAACTCCACCAATTCCCATGTATCATGTTTTATCAGTGAATTCAATTCTTCAGTCATTGCTTCTATCCATTTCGAAGATTCGATAGAATTGATTGCCTCATGATAATATGATGGATCTTCCTCTTGGGTACCTTTCATAATGTGTGATTGTGGCAATTCAGCGTACTTCGGTTTAGTTGAACGAAGTGTCATCTCATGTTGTCGCTCTTTTACTTGTTGCGGTTTTGTAGGATCCCTTTTCGGTCTTCCAGGTTTATTCTTCTTAACCACATGATCCGATAATGAGTCTATGTATTCACTTTCTGGTATCTCAAAATTTAATGTATTTTGAGATTTATCTTCAGTATCATTGACTTCATCCTCACTTACGTCGTCTCCTATGACTGGTCCTTCGTGGTGAATATCTATGACATATTTGGGTCGCTCACTTGCGTTTGAGCTCTTACCAGAATACATTTCGTTGAACACGCAATCACGTGACTCTTGAACCTTCTTCGTTTCCGACATCTAGACACGATATCCGCGGCCATGCAATGCGTATCCCACCAATATTCCTTTTTCAGCTCTCGCTGACAATTTCGAATACCGTTTCTGCTTTGGCACATGAACAAATACTTCACAACCTATAGCTTTTAGATGTCTCACACTGGGCTTTTTCCCTAACCACAATTCATATGGAGTTTTCTTCTTGTTGTGGCTATTTGTAACCCGGTTTCTGATGTACGCAGCAGTGTACGTTAGTTTAGCCCAAGAACCCTTTGGCAAGTTATTTTCTTGAATTTCTGCTCTCACTAAATCCATCAGCGTTCTATTAATTCGTTCCGCCACCCCATTTTGTTGCGGAGTATATACCATCGTTGTTTCGTGGCGTATTCCATCGGTTTCACAGAATTCTATCCAATTCTTCGAACAAAATTCGAGTCCGTTGTCAGTCTTGATTCGTTTTACCTTTTTGTTAATTTGGTTCTCAACCTCAGTTTTCTACTTTTTGAATTCACTCAGAACGTCTCCTTTCTTCTGTAGAAATCGTACGAAAACATATCTGCTAGCGTCATCCACAATGACAAGTACATATCTCTTTCTTCCCCAGCTCGGAACGTCAATTGGACTCATCAGATCAGCATGTACAAGTTCCAATATCGCTGTCTCAGTCTTCGTAGTGTCATTAAGTGAATTCTTTGGAAATGGTTGTCGAATTGACTTCCCTGTCAGACAACTGTCGCAATGAGTTGGAATACTTTTCTCAATGCTCAAACCTAACACAGATTCTGCGTTGGGCATTTCTAGAATTTTGGTTTTGTTAACATGCATCATTCTTCTATGCCACAAATCAATTGGTTTCGCTTCAGTGTTTTTATAAAGCGAATTTAACCTGTTTTCCTTGCATGGTTTTGCTTCAATAACATACAGTTGACCTTTTTTCTTTGCTCTAATCAGCAGCTGTCCTGTTTCATCATAAATAAAACATCCATTCCCGTCAAAAATAACTTTCTTTTTATTTTCCGTCAATGCTCGAACGGACAGAATTCCATAATTAATTTCTGGAACTAACAATGTATTTTCTGCTTTAAAATATAAACTAAATCCTGCAATCCTAGCTTTTATTGTGCCCTTTCCGATTGTAGATGTAGTTCTCCCATCAGCCATTATTATATCTTCGATAGCGTTGTTCTTGCTAATCTTCACGAAATAATCTTCATGCGGCGTCATATGATGAGTTGCACCAGAATCTATTATCCAACTGTCACTGCTTATCGCCACCAAACCGCAGAATGCACTCATGTTCATCACATTTGTCTTTTCCTCCTTCGGCTTTTTGTTCTTTTTCTTAGGACAAAATCTTGCAATGTGACCTTTTTCTTCACAGTAGTAACAAATAAGCTCACCTTTTTGCGTCATTTTTGTTTTTACTTGTTCACTTCTTTTACCACTTTGCGTTGTTTCTGATTGCTTTCCATATTTTTGATTTCTTTTGTTTGATGACATCCTTTTAGTTTTCATGAACAATGCTGATTGTTTGCTGTCACCGTTTTCTTGACGTCTTGCATCTTCTGCCAGTAAGCGTCTTTTGATAGTAGCACTTGTAAATTCAGCATGTGGGAGATTACATAATGCTGAAACCACTGTATCCCAATCATCTTGCAATCCACAAAGAATCGTCATGGCTAAGTCTCCGTCTTCTATTGTGTCGCCAATACTCGATAAATCTGCCACTGTCTTATTGTTTGGGCCTAAGTAATTTTCTACGGTTTCATAATCACTCATTTTATATGAATATAACTTCCTTCTAAGTTGAACTGTACGGAATTTACTGTCTTTTGGGGCATATAACTTCTGCAATTCTTCCCAGACGTCCTTTCCTTTCGTTAGATTACGTATGTGCATTTGCTGCTCATCACATATCGCAAGTGCGATTTTTGCGTGCGTTTTTCCTTGACGTGACGTGTATGATTTTCTTTCGTTAGCGTTTGCATTTTATTCTGGTTCATCTTCTCCAGGTTCAATGACGGTCCACAAATCACTTTCCATGAGAATCATCTTCATCTGATACGACCATGATGCATAATTCGCGCCGTTCAATTTCTCAATTGTATTCCTATTATCCGTCATGCTTTTCTTTTTATCAATTTACACGTACAGACACAGTATTTCTTGCGCACACTGGGCCCATAACCATTGTTAAATTCGTTAATTAAAGGCACGTAACTTTTACTAGAAATGTATTGATAGTATACATTTAATTAATTACAATCAAAAACTATTATGACAACGGTAATTGTTCACACACGCCTACGTCGACTAACTTACACAAATTTATAAAACTATATATATATATATATTACTACAGGCTGTTTCAGTGAAGATGCACCAAACTCGGTATGTCGGTAGATATCGTGAAAAGAAATAAAAGTTTCCTATAATATATTTTTTTTACATAAATAAGTTTTGAGATAATCGAAGAGAAAGGAGAATCGTATATTTTTGAAACGTACAATAGATGAGAGCGGCCCGAATTCTTAACCTGCCTTAACGTTCGGTTTTTTACTTTACTACCTCATAAACTGTCGCGCCTCAGATGATATGATGAAACACATTTAGTTCGTTCACTCCGTTCTGGTTAACGTTGTCGTGGCGCGGCGACCATACAAGTAAAACGAATAACACAACGCGTAAATAATAATTGCACAAAAGGTGCGAGGACAAAAATTTTCGAAATTGAAATTGTGGAAAATCGCGAGAAAAACAGTTTTTGTATTTTTTTTTCAGAGCGAAAATTTTGTTAAAACTTATATAAAAATATTTTCATATTTGAAGACAGTTTAAAAATTTATTAAAATCTTTTAATAATAACAATAAGATTGCATTTTATTTTATTTTTCGAGTTTAATTAAAACTGATTTAAATTTTCTAAAGTTCAAGTTCGGCATTGTTAAATTCTCTGAAGAAAGAATTTTATTTTATAGTAATTTAGTTAGCATAAAAAAATTGTTGTTCCAGAATTGCTATAAAAATTACGCAGATTTTCAGACATTAGTATCGCTCTAACTAACGTTAATTAAAAGTATTAATTCGCTGTTATGAATTAAAATTATAATTTAGCTGACGCATTTCCTTTGGCGAAGCGAAAGTACGACGAATTGCGACTATTTTTACTTGCGTTGTTTGATCTCTATTTGTGACTAACTGCATTCCGTATAAAGAGGGTGTAATGGCAATATCTGGCTAAAAAGGTCAAACCAGATACCTACAAACAAAGAAATTGCTCTTTGGGTCCTTTATGGTTTGATTAAAATTTCGGTCAAAGATTGAGGCGGAGAAGTGGTTAATTATTGTGGTGTAATTAATTTTGGTAATTAAGACCTAGTTTGGGCATAACAATAGAACTTCTCTCTTATTCTTGTCGAGACATCTACACTGAGAAAAATATATTATTATATGTATTATATTAACAAGAATTCCGAACATTTTATTCGGATTCGCGTTAAAAACCGACTCAGCGTACTACTGCAAAATTAACACTATGTGGTTTGTTGTTTAGAGTATTATTTCCTGTCATGATAAAATTACCGGAGTAATTAACAAAAAGTCAGACATGACATTTTATTACTAATTTATTCAGCATAATATTTCATTATGGCTTATTATTTTAACAATACGTATTATGTAGAATGACAATTTTACATTCTTAAACTTAAAGCAGTTTCATTGTGCTAAGAATCATGATTCATTTAGAGTAAGATGGATCTTATAACATGACAGCATTTATACTTTTATTTTATCGACAGGAATGATGTTTTATCAGAATAGCAAAATTCCATTTTTCTCAGTGTAGAAGAATATAGTGTTTCGACGGGGCCTTGTAAAAATTGATAAAGTTGAAAGTAAAGGATAATTCATTCTGTTATCATTTTTAACCACCCATCCCTCACATTTCTAACATTCAGGAAATACACAATGCTTTATACAAAAATTAAATATGTGAGCTACTACATCTGCCAGATAAGGCAGGCAAACAGATATAGCCGAAATACTAAGACCGTCGTAACCAGTCGCCTTCGATTTGATTTTCTCCGTCACTCTCAAAATATCTGACTCCCTAAACGGAAGAAAATTAAAGTTCGAAATGTTATCATTTTTCCTATTGTTTCGATAAAAATCACAAAGTTGAGAAACATCGATATCAAAGACAGGGATGGATTCAATGAAAAATTTATTAAGTTCATTGCGATCAGTTAAATGTGCCGAAAAAGAAGTGTATTTTTTATTGCCAATACATAACTCTCTCAGGTCCTTCCTGAAGGTTCTAGAGTTTAGAGTTCTATAATTAGTCCTTAAAATACGTCTTCTTTTCGCGCCTGCACGTTGCGGTATTTAAATTTTGTAAAACTTTATAATAAACCCAATTGTTTTGATTCTTTGTACATTTAAACTTCTGTAAAGCGCAATCTCGCAAATTCATCACAGTTTTTAAATTTTCTGTAATCCAAGGAGCAGGTGGTTTAGAAAATCGAGATATCACAAATGGTGCATGCGTGTCCAATAACAGAGTGAAATTAAAAAAAATATTTATCTTTATCTTTTTTATTTATTCTTATCAACTTTTGAATATATGTATGTATGTGTGTTATCTATATAGATAATAAATATTGCGCCCAGGGATTGCTCTTAAATCATCGTAAAAATATTGACAAACTCGCATTCAAATCGACCTAAATTATAAATAATTCTCAAAATAATATTGTTTTCTAAAGAAAAAGAAGCTGAGTCTCACTACAATATTTATTGCCAAAGCAGCGACTGCGGTTTCGCCCGTTACACTGAGAAAAATGTATATTAAAAACCGTGTTGTAAAAAAAGTATCATTAATAATAAAATAAATTGTTTTAAAAGTAGCAAAATTGTTTAAGTAAAGCCAGTAAATTTTTCTCTTAAAAAAAATGACAATGCGATTATATTACATTAAGCATATGATTTTGGAACATTTATGAGTTTAGCCTGCAGATATGATGTTTACAACATAAAATTTGTAGGTCAAAAAGCGATCGAAAGATGTCACTACTTAAATTGTTCAATACTTTCACATCGCAATGGCAAATAACCTAGGACAGATCGGTTTGGTTTGCAGTGGAGTTCTCGAGCTACGGTTCTGCTGATGAAAGCCCAATTAGGCCTGAAACAGCTGTACAGAGCATGCTCGAGGAATCCGCTGTAATCAAAACCGATTTTCACAATTTTCTTTTTATAAAATTTGTAATTTAATATACGTTTTTTTCTTAAATCGAGTACTTATTTTTTTTGGGGCAGCTGTAAAGGTTGGTGATCGTGTGAATCCCGTAGCTTCTTATCTGTGCGTAGATATAAATGTTAAAATATAAATATATTAAACGATATTATATTTTAGCCATTTTAGAATATCTTTTTATAAATTTAAATATATAAATACGTTTTTAAGTAAATAAAATGACTTTGCTGTCACATGTACAGGGTGTTTCATTGAAGATGCACCAAACTTGAGGGATACGTTTCTGACATTATTTCAAACTAAATATCTTAATAAAAATTTTTAATCGGTGCAACTTGAAATTTGCATAATTTGGAGCCGATGTTTTTATAAATACCGTAGCGATTTAAATTTCTGCCGCCGTGAAACAAGACGATTGTTTTATGAATGGCACGCGGCTGCAAGAAGACAATAAATATCTATCGTAAACGAAAAAATTTATGAGAGGCTTTTAAGTTTGCCCTTAACCGCAAAACGTGTTAAAGGCGAACACTTTGAAAAAAGCGTGCGTTTTCGTTGCACTAACATTTACGCAAACCGTAATTACATCAAATTTGCCGAGTCTTAATAATGTACGATAATTAACGCTTGTAATGGGTGTTTATTTATTCCTGTATCCAACAATTACTACAATTATGTACTATTAAAAAATGGGGAAAATTAGTAACTAGAATTATTGCTTCCGCCGCGCCGGTCTGCTAAATTATTTGCCTATCAGACTGAACTTGGTTACATGAGGTAAAAACAAATTCGGAAGCGGGCAAATTACGAAAACGGCAATTACCTTACAACATGTGTTCGAATAATCTGCGTATTCTCGAAATGTGTAATCGCCCATCGCACACACCAATACACACACACACACACACATAATAAACTTAAAAATGAAAAGTATAAACTACACCAACTAATTACTCGTCACGACAACGTTAACCAGAACGGAGTGAACGAACTAAATGTGTTTCATCATATCATCTGAGGCGACAGTTTATGAGGTAGTAAAGTAAAAAACCGAACGTTAAGGCAGGTTAAGAATTCGGGCCGCTCTCATCTATTGTACATTTTAAAAATATACGATTCTCCTTTCTCTTCGATTATCTCAAAACTTATTTATTAAAAAAAAAATATATTATAGGAAACTTTTATTTCTTTTCACGATATCTACCGACATACCGAGTTTGGTGCATCTTCACTGAAACAGCCTGTAGTAATATAAATTTTTGTAAAAATTACTATATTTATATTTACTTTTACAACGTAATTCTCTTCATGTAGCACATTGTCAAGCCCAAGTTAAAGTAAGTGTGCACGCCATAAGTAAATAATAAATATTTTTGTTTTAACAAAATGTTCGCTCTGAAAAAAAAATACAAAAACTGTTTTTCTCGCGATTTTCCACAATTTCAATTTCCAACATTTTTGTCCTCGCACCTTTTGTGCGATTATTATTTACGCGTTGTGTTATTCGTTTTACTTGTACGGTCGCCGCGCTCAAACTTTAAAAACGACCTAGCCAATTTGTTGGAACATTATTTTACATCATCCGTTACACGCGTGATCGCCAATGGGGCTTAGTGCTCCTTCTCCTTAGAGGGCCTTAGGGTGCAAACTGAGTGGATAAGCGTTTTGCGGGGCGTTCAGCGGTGACAAGTTTGCGATAATTAGCATTTACCGCCTGGCCTGAGTGAACAAAAGCGTGTGACCAAGCAAATCGCGTTTTATGTTACCAAAATGGCTTCGTACGATGTCATTGATATGTATTTAGAAGAAAATTCATTTCTAAAAGTTGATTTATTTTATAAGGAAGGTCCCAATGACATTGTGAAACAAAGAAAAAAATTCGGCGAATTTTATACACTGTATTTGATATTTGATTGCTGACGAAGCATATCTTTAGATCACCATATTTCAGATTTAGATTGAATTTCTGAAATAATTTCCTCAAACGATATAATGTGAAAATATGCGCAAATGCTATGCAAAACACAAACTGATTTGAGATGCACGCGCACGCTCCGCTAAACACAAGCAAGCACGCTACCCTCACCGCTAGACAGACCGCTACTCAGGACACATGCATTTGTAAGCACATGTTTACTTTGCCCGCTCCGCCCCGCTGAACGCTATAGTAGAGCGGTCACTCAGGCCTTACCCCTAAAAGAAGCGTGTGGCCAACCAGACGCCATATTTGTGCTAACTTAGGAGGCAAATTTGAAATTAGGTTGTCGTCCGTTGGTTTATCCTAATTTGCCATTTTCTTCCTTCGATTATTAGCACGACTGCATTTCAAGTAAGAAAATCATAAGGGCTTTACTTATGGCGTGGTAAGTGAACCGAAACCGATTCCTTAGAGGAACTGGTCCGAATATGGGCCCTGTATTTAATATGGTCACCCCCCCGTTTCTACAAACCAAGCAGTGCCACCTGTCTTACAAAAAGTTAATCATGTGCTAAACACAGCTACTGTATTTCTGTTTTACCCACCGGATTCATTTGTGTCATAGTTGATGCAACAAATGAGTGTTTTGTTTTTGGAAATTTCTTAAACTTTTTCGAGGTAAGTTGATCAGCTTGTTTGTCGGGAATATTTTTTATTTTACGATCCACTACGCCTAAAATGTGTTGCCAAGATATTGAAAAATAAGGTGACGATTAGATATTTTTCAACATCGCTCTCGATCAAATTTTAACATAATTCTTAAATTCACGGTGGCTTGTTTGGAATATGGGCCCCTTGTGTTTGCTGAATATGAGCATGAGGTCCATATTAGGACCGAAATTTATTTCGTTTTTTTTTTTTAGAATTATGAGCTCAACAAATTCAAATAGAAAATTTGTATCTAAAAATTTGCGAAAAAAATGGGATAAAGAAACAATGGAACAGGCAATTGAGGCTGTTACACAAGCACAAATGAGCATAAAAGGTGCCGCTAAGCACTTTGAAGTTCCTAGATCCACTTTGCAGAAGTTATTGAAAAAATCAAAAAATTTCACGCTATCACTTAATGATATAGTAGATACGAAACTAGGGAGACATAGTATTTTAGGGGAAGATATTGAAAAAACATTGGTGAATTACATTTTACATATGGAAACACAGTTCTACGGTTTAACAAAAAAAGATCTGTGTAGAATGGCTTATTCGTTGGCAATTGAAAATTGTAAAAGACATCCATTCAAGAATGGAATCGTAGATCGCAGTTGGGTAGATGGCTTTTTAAGGAGACATAACAGATTACTCTCCATTCGCAGACCAACTGGCACCTCATTTGCAAGAGCCTTGGGGTTTAACAAAGAGAATGTGACACAATTTTTAACAACTTGGAAGCAGAATACGAAAAATATGATTTTGGACCACATAGAATATTTAATGTAGACGAAACAGGTTTGTCTGTTGTGCCCAGCAAGTTACCGAAAGTTATAGCACGAAAAGGAAAACGCCAGATAGCCTCAATAACATCAGCTGAACGAGGGTCATTAGTGACAATGATAGCTGCTATGAGTGCAGGAGGTCAGCACATTCCACCGATGTTGATTTTCCCCAGAAAAAATCGAGACGATCAGCTTCTGCGTGGTGCGCCCACCCGGAAGTATTTATGAAGTACATCCAAGCGGCTGGGTGCAACGAAATATATTTACAAAGTGGTTTCAACATTTTCTCAAGTTCGTCCAGCCAACTGAAGATTCTCCAGCTCTACTAATTTTAGATGGTCATTATAGCCACACACGTAACATAGACGTGATTAATTTGGCAAGGCAGAACCATGTCTCAATTATTTATCTTCCACCGCACTCTACTCACAAACTACAACCGTTAGATAAAACGTATAAGGGCGCTCTACAGGCCCACTATAGTGAAGAAATTAGAGTGTGGAATCGAGAGAATAAACGAGCCTTGACACTTTGAGCCTTTGATTTATCGGAATTATTGGGCAAAGCCTTCCTTAAATGTCAGACAGCAGAAATTGCAGCGAATGGTTTCAGAGTCACAGGTATTTGGCCATTTAATAAAAATATATTTTCTGATGCTGATTATATTTCTGAACAAATTGAGGCTCAGAAAAACTGTAGCACATTAGAAAGTCATAAAAATGTAGATGAACCACAGGCAGGATTCTTGAAGGATCCCGACCTTCCATTTCAAGATCAGTCACAACCAGGAAGCTCAAAAGATTCGGCTGATAAGAAAAAAACGTTTGTCAGTCCATTTCAAATTAGCCCTATTCCATCTGTGACAAAGAAGGTCTCCACAAGAGGACGAAAACCATCTAAGTCCCAAGTCATTACGTCCTCTCCTTATAAACAGGATTTGGAATCATCTGTTGCAAAATAGTTCAGAAAAATTCAGATAAAACTAAAAGAGGGCCCACTAAAAAAAAACCAAAGTTACAGAAATAGAATCCTCGTCAGAAGAAGGAGGAGAAAAGTTTATACCAACAGATGATGACGACGACACAGAAGAGATTGGTCAAATGATTCCTGATAAAAATGATGATGATGCAGCATGTACCTTCTGTGACGGCAAATTTTCAGAAGACATCAAGGGGGAATTTTAGGTGCAGTGTTTAATGTGTCATATGTGGGCTCATGAAATGTGCTCCAGCGCGGAAAAGGATACATATTGTCATGTTCACAAGGACACACAGTTTTCGGATTCTTCAAATAAGCAGAGAGTTACTTCCAATCTTCACATGCAAAGGAAATTCTTCACCTACAACAATAAAACAAAGATCTAAATATTTATTTTACAAATAAAATGTAACATACCTTAATTTTATGTGTATTCTTTGAACCATACAGAAATTCCTTAAGAATACCATTTTTCTTACTTCCAACACAAACATTAAATGAAAAACTTAAAGACAGCTGTAGTTCTTGTCAAATGAAATTGTAATTAAATTTATTTGTTTAATTGGCAGTATTAGAGAATTAGAATATCTTATAAATCACGTGAATTATTTCAGCCTGATTGGGCCTCATCAGAGATATGTACTAAAAAATCACTTTTTGAAAGGATAATAATTAAATAATACACTTACATATTTCTTGAATTTCCAATAACCCAAAAACAAACCCTGAAAGAAAACTTTTTGATAAACCGTCTAGTATTTCGCAAAATTGTTTATTCTACTGTCACATTTTGCCTTTTGAATGATGAAACATAACTGTTTCCTTCAATTTTGCGAAATACTAGACGGTTTATCAAAAAGTTTTCTTTCAGGGTTTGTTTTTGGGTTATTGGAAATTCAAAAAATATGTAAGTGTATTATTTAATTATTATCCTTTCAAAAAGTGATTTTTTAGTACATATCTCTGATGAGGCCCAATCAGGCTGAAATAATTCACGTGATTTATAAGATATTCTAATTCTCTAATACTGCCAATTAAACAAATCAATTTAATTAGAAAAACTTAAACTAAAACAGAAACAAAGGGGCAATTTAAGTATATATTAAAAATTATACTAATTAAATTATATCTTACAGTGTCTGATCCAGAGTCTTCAATTTTGTTGTTAAATTCACCAACACAAGAAGCATGGGTTGACAATAATATAAGAAGTTTCTGTAACTGGCTCGAGGAACAGGCTAGGGAGTTGGCAGACAGGAAACAAGATGCGCAGCAGAACGTTTCTGGACGTAGTCTTGATGTGCCGATGTTGAAGGTCCAGGAAAATGTTCCGGTGACAGCTGTCATGTCGACTCATAAAAAGCAGGGAAATGATATGAATTTCAGGCATAGAAATGGCCGATTGAGAAAGTTCTTAGTTAAATTGCCAAACGGAACAAATCTAAGAATAAAAAAACACGAGGCAATAAAATTAGGTTTTATTAATTAATATTTTGTTATGTTTAAAAGAATTAAAGTTTGATATTGAGTAATAGTTCAATCTAATGTTTTAACTTACCGAAATTTGTTCAAAATGATGAAAAAGCCACATAATTTGACAATCACTGACACGAGCATGTACGTCGTTGTGACAAATAACAAGATGACAGGATAATCTCGAACTAGGTAGGATTCGTGACGTCATTTAGGCTCGAACCCCTATTTTTAGATTCAAATTTAAGAAAATCAAAGGCAAAGTTAAAATATTTTATTATGAAATCTTAAATAGAAAATTATTTTATGATTGACGAAACAAACGGACAAAAGATTCACTGAAAATTTATGGAATAAAAATCAAAGGAAAAATAAAATAAATCATTGGCTTTTCAAAAATAAAAAACTAGCACCGACGTAGTGGGGAGGAGCCTATATAAAGCGCTTCGAACTGACGTTCGCTCTCATTCATTTGACAACCCTCACGGAGTGATTAACTCTAGACAATCAAACTTCCTCCACAAAAAGTAATTAACATTGAGCGATTAGCTCATTACATTTATTATATGAACACGTATCATTGAGCGAATAGCTTATTACAGTTATTACACTTATCATTGAGCGATTAGCTTATTACTTAAATACTCATTCATTTGACAAACATCACGGAGTGATTAACTCTAGACAATTTAACTTTCTCCACACAAAAAGTAATTAACATTGAGCGATTAGCTCATTACATTTATTATATGAACACGTATCATTGAGCGATTAGCTTATTACAGTTATTACATTTATCATTGAGCGATTAGCTTGTTACTTAAATACTCATTCATCTGACAAACATCACGGAGTGATTAACTCTAGACAATTTAACTTTCTCCACACAAAAAGTAATTAACATTAAGCGATTAGCTTATTACATTTATTATATGAACACGTATCATTGAGTGAATAACTTATTACAGTCATCAAATAAACACTTATCATTGAGCGATTAGCTTATTACAAATAAACACTTATTATTGATTGACTGATTTATACAATTTATAATAAATAATAAAATAATAGTTAAAATTTATTTAAAAAGATATGATATTTGAAATAAAAATAAAGAAAATATATTTGAATTAATAATCGTTATCGATACTATTGTTATTAACATCATTGTTTTTATAAAACATTTAAAAATTTGAATAAAATAAAAAAGGTTTAAACATAAGTCTAGCATTTTTATTTATCTCTACTGCTGCTCTTTCTACATAGTCCCACTTTATTTACATACAAAAGATAATTATAAAAAGAAAAATTGCTACTAAGTAAACCACAAGACTAATGAAAAAGTAAAAGATAAACTTTTGACACATCAAAAGTCTGGTAATAACCAGTGGTTTTACGTCATAGCAATATGTATGTGATTTTTGTTTATAATTCATAATTTAGTGCAATTAAATACTTCATATGAGTATTTGATTTCATATTTTATGGGGCCCATATTCCAAGCCTTCTGCCCTTACTGTTAAAACAGACAAGACTTTATATTTATATATTTATATTCAAAATGTTTTCCAAGTCTCATTGCAGATTATATAAATGCAAGCATACACCATACGCCATATTAATAAATTTTAGTTAAATTTAATATAGGGTGCTGAAGGAAGACCAGTCCGTGTCTCATCGAGACCGCTGATTCAGAACCCATTGACCGTAATGTAATTTAATTTAAGTTTGCTAATGAGGTGCATGTACCTTTTTTTTTGTTGTACTTAATTATGGTCAATAAATTATTATTATTATTTATTTATTTTTAGAAACAAAAATTACTTGAATTTAATATAAAAAAAAATTCTTTTGGTAATCTATTTTGAGATGTATTGATAATATTAATATACTGTTGTAATTGCCCTAAATCTAATTTGAAGTTTATTATTCCGAAAAAAACAAAAGGGGTGCCCATATTCGGACCAGTTCCTCTACTTATGGCTAGCACACTTCCTTTAACTTGGGCTTGACAATGTCCTAACGGACGAAATCGCGGTCCCTGCTTTGGCAATAAACTTTGTAGTGAGACTCAGCTTCTTTATCTTTATTATCTAACCTACAAAAAGGATGGAGCTTCCTATCAATATTAATTTCTATTTTAAATATAATTAATAATTTTTTTAAATTAAATCTTCCTTCTTGTTGATGAATAAAATAAAAATTATTCTTTTAAATAAGTTCATTTAATAAAAATGGTTTATAGATTTGAGAAATGTAAATTTTTCTACAAGAATTAACCAAATTCTGATCCGCGTAATCTAAAATCAACCTTCCTCGTAGGAAGTTCAAGATCGAGTTCTATTTGAATTGCGACTTTGTCGGTTTTTAAATTCCTCCCACATGGTGGTCGAACCTGGTACCTTTAGGTTACCAGACCAAGCCTCTAACCACTGAGCCACTCTGGCCAGTTTTTTGCTTCTTCCGTAACGGTAGTTTCGGTACTGCTCATTTCTTTATTACTTTCGTTTACATTTAATTATGCTTTAAATATCACAGCAATATGTGGTGTAGTTCACTGCGACTGGTCGCCATTAGTATCAATAATTGTATTCTATTTCTGGGTAGCGGTAGCATGATGATCTTGTGAAGAAATTTGGTTAAAATAGTGGAATGATGTAATTAATAGATTTTTGAGAGTCGAATCCATATTTAATTGTATTATTTTATAATCGTCATCGGTGCTAAAAGCTTTTGGTGTATCAAAGATCGCTGTCGCTGGTTGTTAGAAGATCGCTGTCTCATGTTCGAGAGCTTGGTAGTACTCATTTCAGATAGGACAATCTGCAGAAGAAAACAAGAAAGACTTCTTTACTCAATTGGTACTTCGCAACCTTAAAGTAGAAATACTTGAAGTTATTGGCATTGACTGTAAAAAGCAAAAAGTTAAATTTCGACATCTTTTTGAAATAGAAGACTTCATCGATAATGGATTATACGATCATAGGGTAAATATTCCAGTAGTCAACCACTTAAACATATTCTTTTTCGGTTAGCTATGGCATTTAACAGTTTCAATTAAATAGTATAACAAAAATTGCATGATTTATATAAATTAATAATTTTTCAATCAATAATAAAAGTTATATTATAATAACTAATAAAAGTTATATTATAATAACACTATCAAATTGAAGAAAAATTAAGTTCGTGTGTAAATACAAAATCGCCTATAGTCAGCCGGTTAAGACATAATGTTATCGTATAATATTCCAGTAGTCAGCCAGAGTCGACGAAGCACATTTTGGGCACTTAAACTGCATTATATGTGTATTAATTTGTTGTAATGAACTTATTATTCCTAACGAAACATTATAAAATGTATTAAATAATAAAAACTAAAAAATACTGTAAAGGTACAGATTTGTCAAAAATAAAATACTTTAAAATCAACTTTATCTGCAGAAAACTATAACAAAAAAGGAAAATAATTATTGTAATTATGTATAATAACTAAATGTGCATAATAATTATAGTATTTGAATAAAATAAAAATTTCATATTTTTATTTATCAGTTATTAATCGATTAAAAAAAACAAAGTTCTTTTTTAAATTTATGCAAATCTTTGTTTTGTTTACCTTTTTGCTAGTTAAAATATGAATTCTAAAAGAAAAGTACTAGTTATCTATTTGTGCACACAAATGGCTGGCCTTAGGAAAGTCGGACGTACAAGTTGTCCTATGGCCGGCCCCTCATTTTTCTTGGAAAGAAAATGTTATAGAAACTAAAGTCGACATTAATTTACAATAGTAAATATTGATTAAATAATTAAACAAATGTGTTTAGATTTTCACAGTTGTAAGGCGTCGTTAATTTTTAATCAGAGTGGTTCTGGAAATGTTGTTCTTTTTAAAAAAAAAGGAAGAAAAAAGTTTTCTTTGTTTACAGAAGTGATTGATTTTTGTTACTTCATGTTCCTTAGTACAATTTACGGCTAGAAATAAAATAAAACCTACGCTACAATTGACGCCCAACACTCGGGGCCATAAAAAGGTACGAAGTGTATATGTCTACTGCGAGTAAAGAAAAATCTAAAGTATTGAAAAGAAATTTTCAATCTACACGTCGATGCAAACGAATTAATGTAAACACGAGATCTGACGTTTTGGAAAAACTGCAATATGTCAGAAGCGGAAGTCAGTGGTAATATTACGATGTCCCAAGATCAGTTCAAGGAGTTGATTTCAACTAGCATGGCAGCTACAATTTCTGAGCAATTTAAAATATAAAGTCAAACCATACCGCCCGCACCAGGAAATATCGCAAACAGTGGCAGTTTCGCAAAATGCACTGCTCGTTTTTCAGGGTGTAAGGATGACAGCGTAGAAGCATTCGTAGATACCATTACGGTATATAAAGATTGCTGCAACATAACTGATGAAAATGCATTGAAGGTTTTTCCAATGCTGTTGACCATGGAAGCAGCGATATGCTGGTAGGGAGTCAAACCAATGACTGACAACCGGAATGATGCAGTTGCAACGTTACTTAACGCATTCGGTAGGAAGAAGCCCGCATATAAAATATACAGGGAGCTATTTTCAACAGAACAAAAGTCACATATGTCAACAGATATATTTGTGGCCAGAGCACGAGCACTGAAGTACCCAATCCTGTCCACACAGAGGCTGCGCAACTCGATATGATATATTGTAACTGAGATAAGAGAACCCGCAAATATGTACAGCTGATTAAATTAAGTAAACATAAAAACTATAATGTAAACAAAAAGATGCCTCCGTCGTATGACTCACCCGAAGTGCAGGAAACGGAACACCTGCAAGAAACGCGCATCGTGTGCAAAAACTATGATTCATCTATGGGAAAAATCCAGCGAGGAATTACAACTTTCAAGGCAACAATTGACGTCACAAGACCCCTATAAAAAGCCGCTAGAGTGAACGCTAGATTAGTATTAGAAAATATCTCTTCAGAGTGTCATGTAAGACTAGTTGTCCTTTTAGTGCCCCGAAATGTAAGTGAAATGATTGTTAGATAATCTGTTGATAATAAATGTTTTGTTATATTAAGCTATGTCCCTAGTTTCATGTTACTCTAAAAATTACCGTAACATTTTTGGTGGAGGCGCCTAAAGTCCAAAAATCAAATTTTTCAAGTTCATTTTTTTTTCTCGCTAGTGCAAATTAATGTCTTTCTTTTCGAATTTAATTTCATTATTTTTTATAAAACTTAACGTGTTAATAGTTGGAATTTTGTTAGCATTTTTAAACACATGCCTTACTCCTACACATCAGGTCATTATAAGTGAAATAATATTTTGTCACCCTTGTAATCAATACCACGCTCGAATTAACTGCCCATCTCGACGACAATTAATAATACGACCCAGAAATTAATTAAATTAAAGTTAATCCGCGTATTTTCTTTATAAATCATTTTATTTAAAATGTACTAATGTCCGATCAGGAAGGTTATTCAACACGCTCCAAGAAAACAAAAGCACTCAAACTTAACATTGACACTAAAACACCTCCTTCCTTCGATCCTAAACATCGAAGTACTGAAGTTTTTTCAGCACCAGTAACTTCTCACGAAAAAAGTTTTGATTTTCCGGAATCTGAAGAAAGTCCCTTTTGTCGTCGTCCTCGAATATCACGCTCACCGGCCAAACAAAGCGGTGCCCATTTAACTCTCGACCTCCCATCTCAAATAGCTACTCTACCTAAAACACCAACGGAAGAAATTTCTCGCAGTGTGCCAAGAAGTCCAAATCTATTAATTAAAAAACTACCCGAAATCAGAAATCAGTCACCCCCTCCTAAGGTTTTAATACAAAAACCAACATCGCTCCCAATTTCACAAGTTAATATTTGTACTCCTGTCCTTACTACTACAACAAATATGACAGAAAATCAAGATTTAAACGTTACAATTCAAATTGCCAATCAAGCGAATAAAAGCCCTCGCTTTCCTAAATTTACAAGCCCCGAAATTTTTATTCCTGCAACTTCTAATACAATACAATTTTTGAAAAGTTTTGACTTATGAGCCGCCACTAATAATTGGTCAAACGAGCACTAAATCAATTTTTTCGGAACTTTCCTTCACGGAGCTGCAAGCACTTGGTACACTTCTTATTTAGCCGCAGCGGAAAACAGTAATAATAAATGGGACGATATTGTACGAGACTTCAAAAAAGAATTTGGAGCAGATTCGTACATTCGCGAATTAAAATTACGATTATTAAAAAGAAGTCAACGAGAAGATGAAGATATTTTAAAATATATGTATAACATTCTTGAAATGTGCCACGATTTAAACCCAGACATGCCAATGGAGCAAATATTAGATTACTTCGAAAATGGGTTGCATCCCATTTATATAACACAATTCTCCTTACTGACAACCCCTAACATGACTATTACAGATTTAAAAACAATTGTCACAAAACTAAGTGAAACACGTAAACGAGCGATCGCTTCGCATTTAGCAAATCCGGAACTATTTTTCCAAAAACACGATAAAACACAGGCTTCTCCCAATAAATCGTTTTCCGCGAAACCTACAACTTCATACCGAAATACCAGGACGTTAGATGGCAGAACAATTTGCTTTATTTGTAATAAACCGGGTCACCTTTCCTACACTTGTAACTTTAATCAAAATCGCCCAAATAACACCTATCAAAATCGCCCCAACAATTACTTCCAAAACCGTCCAAATAACCCAAAACCTTCACAGTGGGCCAGGCAACAACCTAAATCAAACCAACAGAATTCCTCACAACAACGAAATCGTTATTTCACTCCAACAAATCAATCCACCCCAAACGTACAGGGACGACGCCAATAGAGTCTAGCGTCGCCCGAAATTATGCCAAAAAAGGGCTCTATTCGTTCTCTACATCTGGCATTGTAACTATCCCTACATTTTTAGAAAATCGACACTTAAAAGTTATAATTGATACAGGAGCATTACACAATGTAATTAATTCCAACTATATTTCTAAATACTCACCTTTAAAACATCCTTTAAATATAATTACTGCCGGAAATGAACCAATAAAAATAATCGGCAAGTCTTTTATTAAATTACAAATTTCTCAGGCACTTTTTCCTATAGAAGTCCTTGTAGTACATGATCTACCAAGACCCTTAATATTAGGAACTTCTTTCCTGCGGAAATCGAAAGCAATTATTAATTTTCCTCAAAATTATTTAGAACTTTGCGGTAATATACGAGTCCCATTATGCAAAGATATTACTAAATTAGATAATTTCCTATTACACTCTAAGAAGTATAGGAATGCTAAAATTAATGACATTAAAACAAATAGCACTAAAATTAACCTTAAAACAGATGTGCTCATACACCCAAATAAATCTAAATGTATTGAAGTTATTACTAACGACACTCCCAATCCTTCAAAACCTGTCAAGAATAATTTTATTCCTCGTGACAATTTTCTTCTTTCAAAAAGTTTGACAATCACAAAAAACCCCTTCCGAACAAAAAATTGTAAACTAATTTAGGAAAATTTCCCCAGAAATTATTTGCTAATACGACCATGGGATACGTTGAATCATTCCCAAATTCTACAAAAAATAATTCTGATCTTTTCCACCAAATAACCACAAGCAAAAATATAAAACCTTTATTTGAACGACAACTCGATACTTTATTAGCTAAATTTACAGATATTTTTGCATAAAATATGTCACAAAATGGCCTAACCACGATACTCAAACATCACATTGACGTGGGGGAAGCGAGTCCGGTTTATAGTAGACCATACCGAGTGTCTCATAAGGAACGAGAAATTATTAGCGAGCAAGTGAAAGAAATGTTAAATAATAAAATTATCAGGCCTAGTCAGTCTCCTTGCTCATCTCCTGTTGTTTACGTACCGATTTTGTGTTGATTATCGTAAATTAAATAACGTAACTCGTCAAAAGAATCTTTATCCGTTACCTTTAATTGAAGATTGTTTAAATTGTTTACAAGGAGCTAAATATTTTTCGTCATTGGATTTATTCAGCGGATATTTTCAAGTAGGACTAACAGAAGCAAGTAAAGAAAAAACCGCTTTCATAACAGACGGTTTATATGAATTTAACGTCCTCCCTTTTGGTCTTTGTAACGCACCTGCAACTTTTCAAAATATAGCTGACAAAGTTTTTGAAGGAATGAAATGGAAAGAAGTTTTAATTTATTTAGATGACATTATTATTTTTTCAGACACCCTTGAAGAACACATAAAACGTTTACAAAAAGTATTTCAAAGACTCCGTCAAGCCGGTCTGACCTTAAATCCGGATAAATGTAAATTTTTACAGACAAACATCAAAATTCTCGGTTATGAAATAGATGAGAACGGCATACGCCCAAACGAGTCAAAAATTAAAGCTGTAAAAAATTTTAAACAACCTAAAACGGTAAAACAACTCCAACGTTTTCTAGGCCTCTGCAATTTTTATAGAAAATTTGTTCCAAATTTTGCAAAAATTGCTTTTCCACTTTATAACTTATTAAAGAAAGATGAAAAATTCAAGTGGGATAAAGAGAAACAACAATCTTTTGATTTATTAAAACAAAAACTTATTGAAGCTCCCGTTTTAGCTCATTACGATCCAAAATTAAAAACTGAACTAAGAGTAGATGCTTCTTCTAAAGGGATTGAAGCTGTATTATTACAAAATTTTAACGGAGAATCAAACCCTATTGCCTACATCTCTCGAACTTTAACAAAAGCAGAGAAAAATTATTCGGTTTTACATTTAGAAGGATTAGCCATTATTTGGAGTCTCAAAACACTCAGACATCTAATTTACGGTAAACCAGTAGAAATTATAACTGATCATCACGCGTTGTGTTTCTTAAAAACACTAAAAAATCCCAAAGGAAGGACCGCACGGTGGATACTCATATTATCCGAATATGATTATAAAATAATTCATAAAAAAGGAAAGTTAAATCAAGACAGTGATTGCTTAAGCCGTTGCCCTGTAAATGAAGCCTCATTAGAAGATGAGCAAGTAAACCAAGATTTACCTATTTTTGTTTCCATCCCTGACAATTTCATTACTTCCCAAGAGTCTGACGCCTTTATTAGTGAAATTAAAAATGCCTTATTGAGCCCAGAAGATGATTTAACCGCCATTATGAGGAGAAAAATTAAAAATTTTGTTTTAATTGATAACATTTTATATAAGAAAAATCCTGATGCAACAGGTTCTGAAAATTTATTAGTAATTCCCGACACCTTAAAAGAAGAAATATTATTTGCCAATCATAACGAACCCTTAGCAGGTCATTTAGGGTTTACAAAAACTTACCATCGTATAAAAAATCGTTATTTTTGGATTGGAATGTTAAAAGACATTAAAACCTATGTTCGCGGATGTCCCGATTACCAAGCGCGTAAAGATTATACTAATAAACCACCCCCCGGATTATTACAACCAATTCAAGTAGGACTCCCTTTCCAAAAAATTGGAATTGATTTATTAGGTCCTTTGCACAGAAGCTCAAAAGGAAACACAATGATAATAGTAGCAACTAATTATGCCACACGATGGGTAGAAACGCGAGCTTTACGAGACGGTAAAGCTAAATCAGTTGCTAAATTTTTATTTGAAAATATTATAAGTAGGCATGGTTGCCCGAAGGAAATTTTAAGTGACCGCGGTAAAGTTTTCCAGTCACAATTTATAGCAGAATTGTTGAAAATTATGGACGTAAATAGTCAATTTACAACAAGCTATCGACCACAATGTAACGGATTAACAGAAAGGTTTAATAAAACCCTAGCTGATATGCTCAGTTTGTATACTAATTCTCAACAAACTGATTGGGATTTTTATCTGCCACATGTAACGTTTGCTTACAATACTGCAGTACAAGAGACCACGCGCATGTCGCCTTTCAGCCTTATCTATGGCCGTGAGCCAAGGCTGCCGTCTGAAGCCGCTTTAACACAAGATGTTGAAGCGACAGATATTCAGAATTTACGTGATCGCATTTTAGCCATTCGGAATACCGCTACCGAAAATATTAAACAATCACAAAATAAAGCTAAAATACGATACGACGATTCGCACCGTCATGTTGAATTTAATACAGGTGATAAAGTAAAAGTTTTCACTCCCATCCGTAAAATCGGTAAAAGTGAAAAATTACTTCTACGCTGGTTTGGACCATATTATATTCTTAAAAAACACACCGATGTAGATTATATTGTTCAAGAAGGTCCAAACAAAAATTCAAAAACAGATGTGGTTCATGTAAGCAGAATAAGACCATATTACGAATCATGGCAACCTACACAAAAGTAAAAATTTTTTTGTTTGCCTCCCGAATCAATACTACATAAATAATTACATTTGTCTTTACATAAAACTTTTGTGTGTTTTAGGTATCTCTTCATAACAACTGGATTATTAATGCAATTAGGTCACCCTACCATTGCAATAATTGCATATGATTGTGAAACTCCCACTAGTAATATAACAATAATATCTCTACGCAACGTAGCCGATTGTCCTGATCCTTTAAAAGATTACAACGCCACTCAACAAGAAATACAAGTATTACAACAAAACAACATACTCCAAACTACTGTCAAATCATGTCTCATAGAAATTTCACGAAATATTTTTTACTGTGGTATGCACTCCCACAATTCCGCAGTTGCAAATGGTTTTTATAGCTATATTCTACCTTTAACACCTACTGAATGCTTACAAATTTACGTAAGTAAGTCTTACAACATTTTCGGAAAACATCTCATTGCCAATATTTTACCCAATTCTACTACGTTTTCATCTTTTACACTAGCCGGTAATGTTTTACACGATGGAACGTGTTATCCAGCTTCGTATTCAGAATTTGGTGAAACATGGAACAACGTATTTGTATTAGCTTCTATCAAAATCCAAATTTTTGAATATGTTACCCCTATCAAAATTACCGAAAACGAAATTACTCTCTCTGGAAATATTTTTTGCCCCTTTCTAAAAGGATATTGCATCAATCCAAATACGGGCTTATCAGTGTGGAACACCATACAAGACACCTGTTCTCCATCTCACGTGTCCATACTATTCGAAGGCACCGAAAATTTTATCTCCATCAACAAAAATAATTCTATAACAACACAACCCACTTATTTAGTAGTAGAACAAGATAATTTTGTTTTTGTCCTTACAATTACTAAATCTAGTACCTTCTGTCATAGAGTAATACTACAAACAGAACACCCGCAAATATTAATACTTCAAAAAACTGCATCCCACCCATTTCCGAGTGCAGGAACTAGTTACAAAGAATTTAGTGATACGAGTTTAATCACTTACATTAATACTAAATTTCTATATGTTGAACAATTCATGAAACGCATGTTTACAGATTACCACATACATGCCGTATATAGGCGTTGTCTATTACATCGCGAAATCTTACAAAACCGTTTAATTTTATCTTATCACAGCCCAACGGCAATAAGTAATTTAATTACTAAACAACTTGGTACAATCGCCTTTCCTGCAGGCGAAGTTATGTATATTATGCAATGCGTTCCACGCAATGTAAACATCCGACGAACAGACCACTGCTATAAAGAGTTGTCCGTTTCCATAAACAACACCACTTTGTTTATGTCTCCGATAACACACATCTTACAACGTCACGCTGAAGAAATAGAATGTAATGTACCGACACCTGCATTATATTTCGTGGATTGCTTTAAATCCACATCCCGAAATATCAGTAAAGCCCATAATACTCGAAGTTGATAATGAACCCACCTTTCAATTTCAAAGCATCCAACCTTTAGGTTCAGGAGGTATTTACACTTACGAAGAAATGAAAAAATTACAAAATAATTTGATGTTTAGTTTTGAACGTCCAGCTATTTCCAACATAATTGTTCGTAAAATGGCAGGACTAAAGACAGATACACAAGGATTCTCTACAGTTTCCTTATTTAATCCAGAAGAATTTCAAAAATTCGCCGATTCGGCTTTCACCTATTTTTGGAATTCTATAAAAGATATTGAATCCATTATCTCATTTCTATTAGGATTTTATGTTATTTTTAAGATTATTAAAACATTATTTAGTATATTATTAAACATTTACACTCTTTATTACACTACGGGGTTGAAATGGGCCCTATTCGCCGCGTGCTGGGATAATCTAGTGTTATTACGATTAAATGAAACATTTCACTCTCTGCGCAGAGACCACCCAAACACTAACAATGAGTCTCATTCACCATAAATATTTTTGTCAACGTATAATTAAGATAAGATTCTTTATATATGTATAAGTATTAACTTTCCTGCCTGACCTACCGAAATAGCTTACACAATATAAATTTAGTTCTTTATACGCAGTCTAGCACACCGGTCAGTCAGAAATGCTCCGTTGCCAAATAAGGAAAAATGTAAGTTTTCTTTTTTCTTTTGTATCAGAATTAATTAGTACCTAATTTTAGTAATAGCAGTATTGTTTTACTTACCAAGTTCCGTGTGTAATTATAAGCATACACACCCCACTGCATCGTTCTATGTTCCCCGTATTGTTCACTTAACCCTAATATTTATTGTCTACCCTAATAATTATTGTCTACCAACAAACTGTTTACTGATTACTGAAACAGATTCCGCAGAATCTCCTCCACTTCCGAAATCGGCAGTTCACCCAACTCGAGTGGCAAATCCTCCAACAGGGACATCAAAGCCCCATTTGGACGCACCCTTGGCCGCTCAGGATCCTGCCTCTGATCCGCTGCGCGCCCCGTCCCGGATTCCACCCCCGATTCATCCCCTGAATCGGCCATCTGGTCCGCTGCGATCTCACCGGCCTGCAGTATGGGGGGTACCACCACATTGTCTACGGAAATCAACCAAGACCCCCCGTGCTGCCTAACCTGTCGGTTGCCACTCCCAGGCGACGCCCCCGAGGTCCCGGAAGGTCCTGGCTGAGGTGATTGTCGCCCCTTCCGCCGACGGACGCATACCTGTAGCAGCCCTTCTACGGCTGTAGGTCCGTAATCGGGCCAAACGAGTACGTCGCCTGGCTGATTGAGCCATATCCGTGGCTCCGGACCACAAACTCCACCGATATTGCCTGTACCAGCTTTCGTACCCGCTTGACCGCAGGGACAGAAGGGCGTCCATCACCGGACGTCTGGAGAGTCGAGGCCTTGGATCTTCACAAAACCGCTGGACTCGCCTCAACCCTTTGTCCAGGGCGCTCCCCGGCCGGATCCTATTCGCCAGCCGCAGAATTCTGCAAATAAACCCTGCGGACTCCAAGACCCGTCTTCGCAAGACCGGATCCGCTACACGACCCAACAAATAAATGATGGCGGCAAAAATCGCGAACACCCTCATGATCCCGAAAACTTAACGACCAAACGATTCGACGACACTGACCTAGGTCTACCGCAAAACTAATCCAATATTTAATTAATTAATACTTGTTTATAACTTCTGTATAAATTTTTTCCCTTAAAGTTTACATTTGCAAGCGTCTCTCATAACAAACCTTCTCTTGGACAAGGTACTTGTTTATATTACCTCTATAAGATAGAATAACTTCATTGATTTCTCTAAGAAAAATTGCCTCACTCATAATTCCAAATGTAAATAATTTTTTTTTTTTGCGAGGGGGGAAAATGTAACTGAGATAAGAGAACCCGCAAAGATGTACAGCTGATTAAATTAAGTAAACATAAAAACTATAATGTAAACAAAAAGATGCCTCCGTCGTATGACTCACCCGAAGTGCAGGAAACGGAACACCTGCAAGAAACGCGCATCGTGTGCAAAAACTATGATTCATCTACGGGAAAAATCCAGCGAGGAATTACAACTTTCAAGGCAACAATTGACGTCACAAAACCCCTATAAAAAGCCGCTAGAGTGAACGCTAGATTAGTATTAGAAAATATCTCTTCAGAGTGTCATGTAAGACTAGTTGTCCTTTTAGTGCCCCGAAATGTAAGTGAAATGATTGTTAGATAATCTGTTGATAATAAATGTTTTGTTATATTAAGCTATGTCCCTAGTTTCATGTTACTCTAAAAATTACCGTAACAGTATGGACTATTAAATCTGCGCATCCGAGAACTGGTTCCCAGGGAGGACGTTAAGACCTTCAAGGAACTTTTAGAAAAAACACGTTTTGCCGAGGCAAATTTACAAGAAGCGGACCAACGACTGGAAGACTCCATGTCTCAACGCGATCCATGTCTCAACGTGTGACGGATATCAACTCAAAGAAAGCGTATCGTTGCAGTTTTTGTCGTCATTTTGGTCATAGCAAGGATAAGTGTCGAAAATTAGAATCTCGGGTGACATTACGTCCTGTCCAGGTTCCAGTCACACCTTCTACCAAATCATCAACAACGGGAACGGCGTCAATAAAATGTTATGGATGTGGAGCTCCTGGTGTTGTACGCAGTAATTGCAATACCTGTTCAAAACTGAATTCGTCCTCTGAAAGTGTAGAATTCTTTTCTATGGGTACTTTAAAGGCAATGTCAAAACAGATGATTTCCGGAATTCCGCGCCCTGTTTTGGATATAAGTATTCGTGGACATAGTGGTGTTGCGTTAGTCGATACCGCCAAATTAATTGTGAAGGACGGGAGGTTAAAATTGAATGATAACAGAAGAAAGGGGATGAATTATCCTTTACTTTCAACTTTGTAAATTTTAGGACAAGGCTTCGTCGAAACACTATGTCCGTCTAGATATCTCGACGAGAGTAAGAGAAAAGTTCTATTGTGATGCCTAAACTAGGTCTTAATTTCCAAAATCAATCACATCACAATAATCAACAATTTGTACTTCTTCTCCTTACTCTTTTACTGAAACTTTAATCAGACCGTAAATGACCCAAGTAGCAATTTCTTTGTTTGTAGGTATCTGGTTTGAGTTTTTGAGCCAGATATTGGTATTACGCCCTCTTTATACGAAATGAGATTTCAGCCCTTGCCCGCCACTACATATATATTTTCGGGATTGACGAAAAATTACGTTCCTTTTAAGAATAACATTGACTTGAAAATAAAGAGAAAATTTAATAAATAAATATATTAAGAATAAACAAACAATTATAATTTGATTAAGACAATTTTAAAACTGATTATGTACATACAACACTCTAGTTAAATTACTAGAGACACAACTTGGACAAATTCAAAATTTAAAAGCAATAATTACAGATTACTTCAGAACAACACACAAGACAACATAAAACACATTCAAAATAATTTTAGGACGAAAGAAAACAGCATCTCATAATTAAAATAAGCAATGTTACTTTATAAACATAGCCAAAATAGTAAAAAATCAAATTATTAAAATTCTTACCCAACCATAGCACTAGATACAGAGACAATGGACTTTTGGAGAACAGCGACACCCATTATGACATTCTATAAATGCCTTCGGGCTCTGGAGATACACGCGACCAAACTGCTTGAAGCTGTCTGATTTCTGTGCTTTCGCCACGCTACCTTTCTATTTAGTTTTTCTTGATCACGTGTGCGATATAGCACGAGGTCAGTTATCATCTTTACTGCAGTTGCAGGTGCATTTCTTAGAATTTTGCAATGTCCATCGTGTGTCATCTAGCGCAAGACTTTTTAGTAAAGCGAACACCTACGGTTACGCAATTCTTTTATGTGGGCGGATTTCGCGTTGCAGTGAATTCATTTCATAATTATAATGATGATTATAAGATGCTTGGATTCTTACAGAATTATGAATTCCACCGCTGTGAACTGAAAGTAATATTCGCGGATTGTTGGATGTCACGCTAACTGGTCGGACTTTTCCTACCACGTTCATTATATGTCCGCATGCAGAATGTAACCGCACCTTGTTAGGTATCGAATTACCCCGTACGGCAGGTTTAATTCTGGATATTGCAAAATGGCAGTGGAGAGTTGAAGGCGAAGAAAATCAGTGGAAAACACTTGGATGCGAGATGTCTCCAGAATCGTTAACAACAATTATCAGTTCGTTAGAACTTCGAAGTGACGCTAATCTGGAAGGAAAGACCATAAAAGGTTTGATAAGTTAATACTTCAGAATTCTGATGTTTTTGCAGAATTCGGCGAGCCAACGGACATGGCAGAACACCGAATAGATACTGGAGATCACACTCCAGTTTACACTGCACCGTATCGTATACCTCTACTCAAAAGGGAACTTCTGAAGACCGAACTGGATAAGCTATTAACAGATGACATCATAGAAGAATGCGAATCCCACTGGTGTTCTCCAGTAGTTTTGGTACCGAAGCGGGACTCCACCGTACGATTATGTGTTGATTATCGAAAACTAAATACGATAACAGTTGCAGATCGGTATGCGCTGCCACGAATTGATGATTTGCTGCACGAAGCAAAACAAAACTGTTGTATGAGTACGAGGGACTTACGCCAAGGTTACCATCAAATTAGTGTGCGCGAGTGTGATCGCGACAGAACTGCATTCGTAACTTGCTACGGTACTTTTAGATATAAACGCATGCCCTTCGGGTTAATGAGCACGCCGAGTACGTTTCAAAGACTAATAGATAGATTTAAATCTGGACTACCTGGAATAAGAGTGCTTGCATACCTCGATGACATTATTATTATTTCGGATTCTGTGGATCAACACTTAGAGGATCTTAACTTAGTATTTAGACGTTCAAGACAATTTAAGCTTCGTGCTAAACATGAAAAATGTGTATTCGTACGTGATGAAGTGCGTTATTTAGGTCATCTGATAACTCCACAAGGAATTAAAATAGATATGGGAAAAATTTCCTGCATATTAGAAATGCCACCCCCAAGAAATGTCAAGCATGTTAAAACATTCTTGCAAACGTGCAGCTGGTACCACCATTTCATTCCGGGTTTTTCAGGTATTGCACGTCCAATCAGTGATCCAACAAGGAAGTCGGCAGTGTGGAAATGGGGAACCGCACAACAGGAGGCATTTTCTACATTTAAGAAACTTCTGACAACTGCGCCCATTTTGCGGCAAGCTGAAGAAAAACTACCGTTTATGATCCGAGCCGACATAGGGGCAGTTTTACTCCAGGGGAGAGGCCTGATGAAAGACCAGTCGAATACGCTAGTCGCCAAAATATTTGTTTTACCCTTTACCACCAGAAAAGTATATTTAATCTCACTGGTCAGTTGGGCCAAAACTCATTATTAATTCTGTGAAATTCTCAGAAGTAGAGAAATGCAAATAATAATATATCAAATAATATCGTCGGCGATCTGACAGTACCTATTAAACGCACATCCGCTTTTGTACAGAAGACAAAAAAAAATTAATGTGATTGTGAGTTTTGTAAATGAATTCCTGCTAAATATTTAGGCTTTTGACAAAAACTCTGAAAATATGCGCAATGAGTACAGCGTGCATCATTGTATGGATTATTTTCACAGACACAGCATGCTCCATAAGTGAGTTATCCTCTGAACTTTTACTTCATATTCAACAGTCCCCAAGACACCGATTAAAATGTCAACATTTCGTTTAGATTAATAGATAAATGTAATTAATTGTATCCTTTTCTCCTTGTTTATTTTCTTGAAGTATGGTTCTTAACAGAAGTTGTAACAGTAAGTTACAGTAAGTTAATCTTTAGACTAGAATAATACTAAAATGATTGGTTGATATATATACGAGTATTTTGGCAGAACACTTTGATTTTTTATTCACACACCTCCAACGAACAGAACTATCTTTCAGTGTACTTGCTGCACAAAATTAAAGTTATTAACAACAAGTATCTGCTCTCCTTTTTTACTTAATATATACGCTGCACATTCATATCGAGGTATTGTTTAAATAATACTAATTCTTCCCCATAACGTGACTCAGGCTGGATTGCTCAGTCCTAGTTTAACTTTAAACTCCTGTTTATTTCCATAAGTACAATTGTTTTTATAATTGCTACCATGAGAATAAACAGGAGTTTGAAGTTAAACTAGGACTGAGAAACCCAGCCTCAGAAATGCAAAACTCTTAAGGCCCAATTGTACAATCATGGTTTAACTTTAAGCTCGCCTTTACTGCCATAGCAACAATTGTAAAGACAATGGTAAGCATAGAAATAAAGTGAAGCTTAAAGTTAAACCGTAATTGTATAATCGGCCCTAAATGAGTTCATAAAATTATACATTTGTTATGGAAAGTTCTTGGTTTTAATTGTAAAAAGAATTAATACTTATTATAGGTCCAAAACAAACAAGAACTAATAAGGGTGGTCTTTTAAGAAGAAGCGCATTAGATTATCTTCAGCAGAAAGAAGATAAAGAACGCTCCATAAAATGTAGACAGCTAGATTTAGAAGAAAACTTAATTTAGAAGAAAGGCGAATAAAACTGGAAGAACACCGCCAAGAAGTCGAGATAGCAGAAGGAAAAGAAAGGTTGGAAATGGAAAAATTAAAATTCAAACAAGAGTTGTTGGAAAGGAATCATAGTTGCAAAGTTATAGAAATTCAACAACAATTGATAGAATCATTAATGGGTCGATTAAAACAATATGAGACACTGTAAATATTTTTAGAAAGTACAACTGGTTTTCTTTTCTATGAGGGTATGTACATGCATTGTGTTTTAGATGGGGAAATACAATTAAATAAATTTTCATAATCTCTAAACGTAAATTTATTAAAATATGATTATATTACAAACCAATAATGTAGTTTCATTATCCAATATAAACTTCAAGCTCTGGTGGGTTAATATTAAAGTAATGAGCGGTTTGACTGCCATACAAAGTGGTATGGCAGTTGGTCAGTAACACTCCCACTTTATACATTGATTCCACATCTTGGAGCAGAAGCTTTTGATTTTTTTTTAAATCCAAGACTGCAAATTCTGATACAGTTTTTTGAAAACCCCATTCAACAGTTAGTCTTAGTAATTTCATCGAATTGTTAAATTGCTGATGATGTGGTTCCATATTTATTCTCCTGGGATATGGCGTTAAAAGCAATTCTCTAATTCCATAGGCTTGATCCCCATATAGAACATATTTATTTCCATTTGCAAATACCGCTACCCTCTCTACTTCCTGATAAAGATTGGATTCAGCAAATATAGCTGCATCATGCCTTCTTCCAGGCCAGCCTCCCTTTAAGCTAACAATGATCCCATCAGGACATAAGACTGATTAATGTTTAACGCAATGAAACCTTTTGTGACCTGAGTAGTAATTTTCTTGCTGAATAGATGGTTTACAGATGGCTCTGGCAGTGCCATTGATAAAACCCCAGCAGTTAAGAACAGCTCCTCCCTTATCTCGAACAGCCTAAACAATAAATTAATTTTTTTCCCTATTTCTATAGTATTTTATTTAACTTACTTGTACATACAGTTCAATCCTTTGCTGGTCTAACCACTGCACCTGTTCAAGATCCGATAATAAGTGACCATGGTTATGGCAAATTATGTCTAGTACTCTATTTACAATTAAAGATATGGCTTGCGGAGAATGCCCAAATAACAATTGTAGATCACTTAGACGATTTGGATATGCTAGTCGTCTTAGAAGCATACAAAGACCTGTGAGACCTATAATAATACAATTAAATTTTAAATTTTGAATACTTTGTTATTCAAAAGTAATATCACATGAATATATTGCACAAATGTATGTGTTTTGGTACAATAGGACCATCAGTGTCATACTGAACATAAATAACAAGTGTCTATAAAAACTTGGTCAAGTAGTCTACATTTAATAATTCTGCTATGTAAATGCAATGGACAAATTCTCAATCACAACCAACTTGGCCAGGTTTTTATTTAGACGCTCGTTATTAATAACTTACAAAAATATTTAAGAACTTACCAGTTACTTTGTTTCCGTTATATGTTCTTACAAATTCAGGCATTCGTAAAACTTCGCATAATCTATACACATCATCCATTTCAAACCTAAATAAAAATTTGCATTCATCATTTAGATCGTCGATATTAAATTGCTGCTGTGGTTCATTATTAAAATCTTCATCTCCTAAGATATTTTGTAGAATAGCTGCCTCAATGTCTTGTTCATTACCACCCGCAATGACAACAGCTTCTAAGTCTTCTTCCATTTCAGAACATTTTTCAAAGAGCTCCTTCCAACAACAATTTGTATTTGTGTAACAAAATGAAATAGTAAGTCTCTTCTAGTAGGTCTAGGAAGAATCAGTTGTTCCCGTTTATGTAATTAAAAAAAAAATAGTTACTAGACTTCAAGAATTTATTATTTTTAAAATATCAACTCATCAATAAAGTTTTAGACAAAAAGGCTTTTGTTTTTGAGAATTTAATTAAATTTTTATTTCGCACAAACATAAAAAGTTAAGTTAAAACTTATAAGGTATATTTGTGTATCGCGGTATTCAATGTTCCGATAACTGTAATATAGGAAGTAAATACTGCAATACGTTTAACACAATACTGCTTTGCGTAATTTACGAACGTAAGCGTTATACGCTTTACCGATATCTCTCTATTGTTAAAATGTTTAAAGACAAAGGACCTAGAACCCGATCACAAGATAAGGCTGCAGAAATTTTAAAAAACCAAGATGTAGAAAAATATGACATCGATATGAGTGTACGTAAAGATGATTTTTTTCCTTACGCTCGAAGCTCTTTGTTACCCCGGTCGCCGCCTAAGCGTTCAATTAGTTTGCCAAACGAAACCGCCCTTTCTTCAGAGGGGTCACATTTAAACGTTCTCCCAAAAGGACCAGCTGTTACAGTTCATTTTTCCTTTCTGTTTCGAATACACCCTGTATAAGCGTTGTCACGACTCCGTTTTCATTACTGTTCCGAACACGCCCTGTATAAAGCGAAATTAATTGTGTCGAAAGGTTGCTTGGAAACCACGACACTGTACACATTGAGCTGATTGGTTCCCCCCAGTCGCTAAGATGAATTCCGCCAATGGTAAATCGGAACGTGTCTCTCTCTCCCTCTTTGGAAATTGTTCCTTCTCGATCGAACGGAAAACATTGCGCCATTCTTCAGAACGAAATCCGTCGTCTCCCGGGCTATATCTTACTTTCGTTGAACAAATTTATTTTGTGCGGATCATTACATCAAGAGGATGATAGTGAATTTTACGGCCAATTGCCGCTTCTGACCAGGCCCTCGTGGAGACAGAAAAACGCGTGTTCGTGTTTGTTTCAGCTTCGGTAAAGTGCCGAGGTAAGTTTTGCACGGCGCAAAGTTTTCAAAATTGACCCTTACGTTCGATTTCTTTTTATTTATAGGCTTTTTACTACGGATTCTTTACTACGAATTTTATTGCGGATTTCTGATTAGAGCTATCCTTTTTCGTTGCGGACTCCTCCTGGGATGACGCACTTTCGCATCGTGCAGGTGTTCATAGACTTGCGACGCTGAGATCTCCCCTCCCGACTCGCGGCGTGATTGGCGGCGTACATCAAAGAGATTAGCGGCGACTTTGACACATAGAGGCCGACAAGTAAATAAGACGCCGACGAAATAGAGGTGGGAGCGTTACTTGTTATCTTCTACGCAGTTTTGAGCGTTAATTCGCGTTTTGATCTTGCGGAATTCTTTCTTTGATTTTGCCGCCGTTCGACACGCACTTTATTGCGTACACTCCGGTGTAAAATTAAAGTCACATTTTAACTTTAATGTAGAATAGTTCTATTTTTATTTTTTTTTTGGTGTCGATTTATTGTTTATTTATTTTATATTTTATTTTCTTGGACGATTTTTGTATAATAAACTAACGTGTTCTGGAGGTAATTGGGTTTCTTAATTTCCCCCTTTTCAAAAATTAAGTGGCGCCTATTTTTTTGGTTTGGCCTCGCGTTTCGGAATCGAACCTCCCCGTCTCACTGCAGCTGGCTGGCCACATCGGAGAAGTACAACCCGATGTGAAACTACTACCTATCGACACAGGTAGGTAGCACAGCTCTTGTACCAATATCATCAGTTTCTCCTGCTTCAGCAATAATTAATACACGTGACCGAAATATTCTTGTATCTAAAAACACAGAATCTTTAAAATCAACTGCAATCTACATGAGTATTCCAACTCCACCCCCTGTTCCCACAGAGTCAATTTCAAGCGTTTTGCCTGTCGAAATCCCTTTCGATGAAGACAATAATTCTTCGAAAATGTTTGAAGCCAAGGACATGATAAATGATAGCGTTTTTCATTTACAAGATAATTCTAAAACCCCTACAAAAAAGAGTACTGGATGCTATCTCAAAATCGACTTGTTTTCGTTTGTCGGACCTAGCTACGATACCGATTTGGAAGCAAGACTAAAAAGTAGAAGACAAACAGCCGACGAAACTTTAATAAAATATTATTATGACGTTCTGGACTTATGCGACGAAGTTAATCCTAACATGACAGATTCGGATATTTTAAGACGAGTAATTGCCGGTCTTTTACCATATTATAAGCATATGATAAATTTAGCGCGGCCAAGAAATCTAGCGGAAATCGAGCAAATTATTGAGTCTATCGCTGAAACAGAACGACAGGGTAATTCAATTCAAAATCAAGCTTTTTCTGTTGCGTCCAACGCTGAAAATTTAACACGAAATCAGACCTTTTCCAACGAGGTAAAAGATTCTATAAACGAAGTCGCAGATTTGTTAGTGAGACAAATGAAAATCGGATTAAGTAACTCGGAATATTTTAAAGAGCGTGACCGAAATTTCAAACGGCAACCACAAAATTGGTTCCGAAAAGAATCAAACAATTCATATAAGTTGACAGATAATGCGTACGTAGATAACAATAGGAATTTTAGGAACAAAAATCTACCGCAACATAACAATCAATCAAAATTTGTTAGAAATGGCTCAAGATTACAACAAACACGAACAGTAAATAGCAGGTTGATTTGTCAAATATGTAATAGAAGTGGACACACAGCTAATTTTTGCTTCAAATATAGAAATAATGTGCAGACAAATAAACGGCGCTATAATGAATTAATAAAAAATAAAAATTCGGAATTTACACAGAAACAAAAGTGGAATGGTGCTAATCGGGGAAACGAAAGTGGACAGAGTTTCCGGAGGTCCTAAATTCTGTCCAAGACGTAAAAAACAGAAGTAGGGGTCCATTTAAAGCACTTCTTTATTTAACTACAAATCAAAATAATATTTTAAATCAGGGCACGGAAACGAGTTTATATTGCACAAACATTCTGGCAATTAGCGGGGAAATAAATAAAAGAAAAATTAACATTATTTTAGACACGGGTTCCAAATTTAATTTAATTAGACCAGAACAGGCGGGAAAAATTATTGAGCTAATAAACCCACCGATTTTAAATGCAATTAACAATCATAAAATTATACCGATAGGTAAAACAATAATTGAAATTACTATAAATAAAATTATATTTAAAGTAGATGCTTTGGTAGTCGATAATCTATCGCCACATTTGATTTTAGGAAATTTGTTTTTATCTAAAAATAAAGCAAACATTAATTATCAAAATAAAACTATATCTTTAAATATTTCAAAAATAAATAGCAAAGATAATTCTTCGTCAGCAAATGACTTTAATGAAACTGGAGATGCTGTAGTACTGCAAGAACAGCATGTAAATATTAAGGCAGGTCAGAACCAAGATGTCGTAAGAGCAAATATGAATGAAAATACTGCTTCGTACGAGGAATTTGTAAATTACTTAAAAAACCGAAAGATTGCGAATAGAAATAACTCAAATATTCAATTAAAAGTTATAGATGTATTTGATATGCCAGATTCATATAGCCTAGCTCATTGCGTTAGTCAAGACTTTAGAATGTCTGCTGGAATAGCAAAAATGTTTAAAAAAAAATTTAAACAAGTTAATACAACAAGAACCAGAAATTGGAAATATTGCTTACTTAAAAGTTAATACTCGCTTTATATATTACTTAGTAACTAAAGAAAAATATTATCATAAACCAACACTTCAATCGGTATTTAATTCAATAGTTAAACTAAAAGAACACATGTTGCAAAATGACGTGAAACAATTAGCAGTACCAAAATTAGCTTGTGGTAAAGATAAAGGCGATTGGAAAATAATTAAACAAATTATAGAATTTATTTTTCGCAGTACTAATATAGAAATAATAATCTGTATTTTAAAGAAAAAGAAGGCGATTCAAACGAATAATGTTTATCATAATTCCAGTATCGATAATTGGTTAGAATTACCGAAACAAGAAATAGTTAATGAAATTTCTAATAATGCTCCCATTAAAATCACTTTGGCAGAGGACGTTGTTATTAAAGAAAATAGTAACTTATCGTGTACTATTAATTTTTCAAAAGAAATTAAGAACGATAAAACATGTGTGTTCATATTCTTTCCTAAAATAAATCTTTTACACAAAAGTAAATTAGAAATAAATGATGAATTTGAAAACTTAGCTGAAAATAAATTAAATATTGTAAACTATGGCAATTCTCTATATAAATTAAAAAGGGGAAACATATTAGGCTATTTATGTAGATATCGACGATAGACTGGGTAATGCAATAAGAGAAAGGGAACAAATTAATTTAGAAAATGAAAATAATACTTTCCATGTAAATGCAGAAAAAAGTTATAACGTAAATAAGGAACTAACTTCTAAGGAGTATAGATTATTAGGTGATTTGCTAAGAAAAAATAACAACCTTTTGGCATGGGATAAGACAAAATTAGGGCTTACTCATTTAGCAGAACATACTATTGATATTAGTAATAATGTTCCGGTATCTTCACGTCCGTACAGAGTCAGTCTTAAGGAAAGACAAATAATATCAGAACAAATAAAGGAAATGTTGGAACTAGGTATAATTAGGCCTTCAGATTCTCAATTTGCCTCTCCCGTAGTTCTCGTTAAAAAACCCGATAATTCAATTAGATTTTGCGTGGATTATAGAAAATTAAACACTATAACAACAAAGATGGCTTATCCTCTTCCACTAATTGACGACATTTTGAATTTTTTAGGTGGAAATTCTTATTTTACTACACTAGATTTAAATAGTGGATATTGGCAATGTCCAATTAAAGAGGAAGATAAACATAAAACGGCTTTTGTTACTACCGATGGTCTATACGAATTCAATAGATTAAATTTCGGGCTATGTAACGCGCCTGGTACATTTCAAAGGTTAACAGATTCAATATTCCGAGATCTGAAGTGGATAATACTAGCGGTCTACTTAGACGATATTATCATTGTTAGTAAAACATTTCAAGAACATTTAAAACGTCTTGAAACAGTATTCGATTGTATTAGAAAAGCAGGCTTAACTTTAAAACCATCCAAGTGTAACTTTGCCTTTTAAAATTTTAGGTCACTCAATATCTAACAAAGGAATCGAACCAGACATGGAAAAAGTTCGAGGTGTCCTTTCCTTTCCCACTCCGACAAAAGTAAAAGACGTTCAAAGTTTTCTAGGAATGTGTAATTATTATCGTCGGTTTATTGCACAATTTTCCTTAATTGCAAAGCCATTATATGATATAATAGGGTCTAAATCGAAATTTGTGTGGCAAAAGGAACAATAGAGAGCTTTTGAAGAACTAAAACTTAAACTCATAAATCCACCTCTCTTAAGACATTTCAATCCATTTGCAAACACAGAACTGCATGTAGATGCTAGTGGAGTCTGTCTAGGCGCAGTGCTTCTTCAGAATGATTCAGTAACACAAAAACTTCATCCAGTAGCGTTTATTTCCCGTACCCTTACTTGTAGTGAGAGAAACTATACTATAAGTGAGTTGGAATGCCTCGCTGCGGTATGGGCAATCGAATATTTCAGAACATTCTTATGGGGTTTAAAAGATTTCATTATTTTCACTGACCATCACTCACTTTGCTGGTTAAAGACACTAAAAAATCCTGGAAGTAGATTATTAAGATGGTCTTTAAAGTTCATGGAATATTCATATATGATTTATCACAAGAAGGGATCATCGAATAAAGACGCTGACGCTTTATCTCGGTATCCATGTTTAAATGCTACAATGACAGATCAAAGTAATGCACTGGAAGTTCCAACTTTTATCATCTCACAAGAACGACTTATTAATTTACAATCAAAAGATAAACGAATTAGCGACATAATTGCGGCTATAAACGATAGTAATTACGGGGGTCCTTCCTTGCAAAAAGCAGCAAAAAATTGCGAACTTATTAAAGGAGTGCTGTATAAATCACATCCAGATCGTCATAACACTACAAAATTATTAGTCATTCCGTCAGATTTAAGAGCCGAAATTTTATTTAATAATCATGACGAACCAATAAGTGGACATCTTAAGATTACACGTACTCTAGACAAAATTAAAAAACGTTATTATTGGGACGGTATGGCACGCGATGTCGAAAAGTATGTCAAAGGATGCCCGGATTGTCAAATTCGCAAGGGTCCCACAAATCAAAAGCCAATGGGTTTATTACATCCAATTTCAATTTCCTACCCTTTTGAGATGGTCGGTATTGATCTGTTGGGTCCATTTCGTAGAAGTTAACTACATAAACTTAGTTAATCTTACTATTACTCGCATTATTTGGGAAAGAGAATTAATTCCAAATTTTGTAGGTCATACAAGAGTTAAACGTGGCTATATCGATGCAATCGGCAAAGTATCTAAAGTATTGTTTGGCACTCTAACCACTGAAGATGCAGAACATTTTGAAAATGCAATCATGAATATAGCAAAGAAACAAAAAGACACGAATAAACTTTTAGCTAAACAAACTTCAGTAGTAAATTTAACTTTAGACTCCCTTAACATCACTATCGGTCACATTAATCATAACGAAAAAATTATAGTGGATAATTTTAATACATTAAAATCGCTAATGAATAACACTGTACAATGTACAAAATTGATAAAAGACTGAAAGATCATATAGCTTTGCTTACTCTTTTAGTAGATCAATATCAATTAGAAACAATAAATTTAATAAATATACTAATAGCTGCAAAACAAGGAATTTTACATCCGCTCTTAATCACACCTGTTACGATAATGAACGAATTAACTGATATAATCAAACATATACCGGCAGGTTTAAAATTCCCCCTAAATATATTAGATCCAGAGGATTGTTCAATTTTAATGCAAATTTTAAAAGTAACATTGTTCTTTCAAAATTCAAAATTAAATTGTATTTTAAAAATACCTTTGGTACACTCTAACCCATATATTTTATATAAAATTATTCCAATTCCAATCAGACTACATAAAAATAATTTTATTTTTATTGACATACAGTTTCCGTATCTTGCAATCGATGAAATAAATAGTATATATTTTCATTTAACTATTAGAGAATTTCAAAAAAGTCTCCATTTAAAAAATAGTAATTATATTTTACTGCACGAGAAACCAGTTATTTCTACCATTAATAAATCTTGCGATATTCTATTGTTAAAATCTATTAAAATGCTACCAAAAACATGCGACAGACATATTAAAAATTTCGATACTGCAGAATTTATACAATCAGATAGTTTAAATACCTGGATTTTTGTGGTTCCAAATAAAGAAACTATTTGAATAAATTGTGATAAAAATGAAACAAAGACTGTCGATCATATTGAATTATGGGGTACAGGCAAATTAACTATTGCGGGACACTGTAAGGGTTTAGGAGAAAATATTATATTGAATCCAATTCGTTCAATAAAAATGTCAAAAAGCATACAATTTTCTCCACGATTTAGTCAGATTAATGTTACTCAAAAGGATTCATTTCATCCAGTAACTGCAGATTTAAATAAGATAAATTTTAATAAATTGGATAACATGGTAGAAGATGGAAAAGTAATAAAAGGAAAATCTAAGACATTAGAAGAAATTTTACAAGATATTGAAACTTTAGATTCAAATACAAACTTTCAAAATAATACTCAATGGGGATTTATAAGCTTGAGTACAGTCGTACTACTAATTTTTGCTCTAATTTCATTAAAAATAATTTTTAAATTAAAAAGCAAATATGCACAAAGAATGGAAAAAATAATTAACCGGTCTGAAGCTTTTACTTTAAAAAATTAAGATGAAGGCACATTTGTTTCACCAGATGGGCGTAGGTGTAGAGTCAATCTAAATCCTCAGGTATGTTTTCATCTGATAAATTTACAAACCATTTTGATTGTCATTAAAAGGTTTCTTTGTAATTACTTCCGTTTTTAATTATTCAATTTTTTGATGGTTATCGTTTTGAAATTAATATTAATAATAATTAATATCATATAAATAAGAACATAGATCGGTGCATGAATTTTAATTCTGACACAAATCAGCTAAGTATAATATACGCACATTTATTATTTTTAGATAAACAAAAATCACAAAACTAATAGTCTAATTACTGTTAAATTTTAAACCTTGTCTGTAGACACCTTAACAATTCATGTCTGTACTCACCTTAATGTTATACACACATTTCACACCTATGCGCAAACTCCACTTTGAATCCAAATGGCGTCTAATTCTCTGTGAACTGTTAAGAAGTTGTTTTTAATTTAATTTTAACATGTTTAAACTATGAATCCTTTATCATCATTATTAAAAAAGTTTTAATAGTTATAACTAAGTATATTTGACAACGTATAAACGCTATATTTTAAACATTGTTTGCCAATTTTACGAAACACCAATGTAAGTAGATTTAACCTAACTTCAAGCACATGGTTTCTAACTGTTTTGTTAATTACAGTATGTTCCTGATGAAGTGTGCAATGTTACACGAAATATTGAACTAATAAAGGAGTTTTGAGCTAATCTGCCCCCTTTATTGACCGACATACCCGATAGTTGTTTTATTTCCTATATATACAGGGTGAGTTATTAAGCGCCCTTTCTTCCATAGCTCATTTATAAAACGAGATAGAATTTTTTTCTTCCACAAGGACATTCTACCTATTGAGCACTATAACCTAAAATTATTTTGGTACATACAGAGTGATACGTAAAGTAATGGCAGCATGTAGCAGGATTTTTTTAAATGGAACATCCTGTATGTTTTCTTATAGAAAGATATAACACTCGAACCTCTAAACAGCAGCATATAAAATATTTATATTTATTTAACCAATTAAGAGTAAATTATAGTACTCAATAGGTAGAATGTCCTTGTAAAAGAAAAAAAATTCTATCTCGTAATATAAATGAGCTACGGAAGAAAGGGCGCTTAATAACTCACCCTGTATATATATAAGAAATTGATTCTATGTTATTAAAACAAGGAAAACCACATAATTTTATGATTGTGTTGAAAAATTGTAAAATAACAATTAATGTATCAATGTAATAAAATGTGCATAAAATATCAATGTATAAATGAGAAGCTTTCAAAATAAAGTTTCCTAAGAAATTTTGTAAAGTTAAATGTTATGTTATATATCTTCAATATTAAGAATTAGAATATTATTTCTAATCACTAATAGAGTTATTTACAATTTAGCTTTACAAATAAATAAGTTGATAGTAAAGTATATTGATTTTAAAGAAGTTATGACTTTGTGCAAATTTTGAAATAAGAATGTAATTGCATTAGTAAATTTCTATAAAATTACCACATTTGTTTCTAAAGATAAGTTTAATTCATTAATGTTTGTAAAAAAAAAAATTATGTTTATTGTCCATCGAAAAAAATAAGATCTTGTACTTATCCATTATCCAAATGTTATTATATTATCTATCTTAAACAATATTTTGTTACTGCAATACTGCTTTAATTTTTATTTTTACATGTACTCGTACAACTCTGGGCAAAAGAATGCTGCAGAATTAAACGGAGACGACGAGAATTCCAAAGTTGCCAGAATCCGTAAATCTTCGCTTTTCCGCCCTGTCTATCACTAACAACAAGCGGATATCTCTGATGGTAGTCGTAACAAGAAGCTATTATGTTTCGGCCAGAATAAACTTCTCCTACTAATTATAAGATTCACACATCAACGCCTGAATTAAGTAGGGTGTTTACAAGGATCGGAGTTAGTTAAGTAAGAAGTGAAGAAGATGGTCCAGTAAAAAGGCTTGCCAAGGAGGAACCGTTAAAATTTATGGAACCGGAAAAGAGTGAAGTGGGTCAGGAAACATGGAAAGTAGAATTCGTTGGGTCTACAGTTCCCCATTTTGTGCGCAAATTCTTTAACAATTGACATTTCGGTTTGACTTTTAAGTGTGTCTGACTTTTAATAAGTGCCCAGAAACAAACATAAGAGTGCTTAATGTTAATTTTAATTAATTAGGAGTATATTGTAAAGGTAATGCACCTTTTGTGGCTGGATCATTTTTTTTATTCAATATATTTTTTTTTCTCTAATTTTACATTGACCAGGAGGCAATGTCTTTCCCTGAGGGAGGGGAAATGCCACAAATGTTGCATTATCTATTTAGTTTTTGTTGTTATTAATTATTATTGGTTGTCGTGTCAAAAGATTGTAGTAGGGGGGATGCTAGATCTTTGGAGGGAGAGCGGAGCACAGGGCGGTGATAGACATTAATCATTAGACATTCGACAATCATCATTAAGATTGACTGGTTGTGTAAATTACGGGAGTGTAGGAAGAGCGAAGACTAGAAGGACAGCGGCAGAGGAGATCGTGACTTGCGGTTGGTGCGTCCCGACGCAAACCCCCTACATACATGTTGGTAGCTTAATAAATAACTTATTTAGAAGTCTGAGTTTTCTTCTGGATTAGTGAAGGTAAGATGTCTTTTGTTTAGGGGTCTAAACCACCCTTCAAGGTACCATGAGCGGCTGTTCTACCTGGGCTACCTCCTAGCGGAGCCCTCTGTTCCATGGCCCCGTGACAATACAATAAAATTTTTCAGGGAATCGACTACTCGTAGGAATTACGCTCCAAATCTATCACGAATGTGTGAAACAAGATGGTCGGAGAAATATAAATCTATTCGAAAATTTTCTCAAAATTTTCCTAGAGTTTGTGAAAGCGTTAGAAAAATTATCCAGTGAGGGAAATTATATCACAAGAAAATCTGCATACCAGTTGCATTCAGCGGTTACGAAACCATTGTTCATTATTGCCTTAATTACTACAAGTATAGCAAAATATTCAGCAGTGTTGGAACCAGTAGTTAATGCCTTGCGAGCAAAGACTATTTAATCGCGGTGGGAGAACACATTACAGAAATCCTTGACGTACTTGAAAACGACCGTAAGGACGCAGATGGAATCACCAGCGAATTACTTAAAAAAGCACAAGACATGGCAATGGAATTGGAAATTGAAATTTGTGTTCCACGTCTTGCTCATAAGCAAAAACATAGAAGCAATGCCCCTTCAGACAATGATTGTGACTACTGCCAATACTGGCGATGTTCACTAATTATACCATATCTGGATTCACTTACATATATCATCGTTAAATATTCGATTTTCCCAAGAAAATACCCCAGCATTTGCGTTAACAAGAACGCAGAACTGTTCACAATTTTTTATGAGTTGGATGATGTCACCGGAGAACTGGACCTTTGGTACAATTTGTGGATGAAAAAAAATTTACCGGAAGACAAATTAAGGGATATAGATGTCGTGGATCTGTTTAACTAATATTTTTTTTCCTGCCATGAGAAAAGCATTCACAGTTCTGAGCACTATTCCAGTTTAAAAAAACTGCATTATTTTATTATTATTTTTATTATTAAAAAAAATTTGTCGTGTACTTTAACTTATAATAAATGTTTTTCACAATAAATTACTACGGCTACCGTAGAATGATCCTTCAGCACGCTTCGAAGAGTGAAGACCTGGCTTAGGAGCACTATGGCAAAGGAAGGACTGACTGGATTATGCCGTAACTCAGTTACGAGCTCAGTTATCTAGTAGGTAGTAGGTCTTCATATAAAAGTGGCATTAGTATGTTAATGAATAATAAAAACAGTTTACTCAATAGTTTTGAGTTTTGTTTTGTAAGAAATCGTCTGCCACTCCACTTCCTCGAATCCAATATGAGTTGCCCCCCTCTAGTTCAGATCCTGGGTACGCCCTTGTTACATAGTCAGAAACATAAGTTTAAAATTTTTAAATTTTTTGTAAATTTTCGAAAAGAAAAATTTTTTTAACGAAAATAACTGAGTAAAAATTTATATTGTTGTAATCAGGTGTCCGCAGAAAATTTGCAAAAATATACAAAAAAATCACTCTCTACACACCACCAATTTCTGGAACGTACTGTATAGTTGAAAATAATTTTAAAATATGCCGCGTGGTGTTTAGTAATACTTTCTTAATTTTTTTTTTCATCATATTATTCCTATAGACTGCACAGAAGAAATTCACTGTCGCACAGTGGGATCAAACAGATAACACAGTGCGACAGTAAAAATGCAAACCCAAATCAGACCTTTTGGGGGACGCGGGGAAAAGAAACCAAATTCGGTACCGCGCGGGGAGAGAGTTTTTAAAGGGGATCGCGGCATTCATTAATTGGGCTGAGTAGTGAGAAGATTAATAAAAAATTCCTTGCATATAAAGTAATTAAGTTGTTCCTGAAAAAATACCAAAAAGTGAAAAAGAGAAGAATTCATTCGCAAGTGGCGTCCCTGGCATTCTGCTCCCTGTGCTGTACAATCTTTTTCTTTTTCCTGAGAGATCCCCCCAAAGAGGAAAACACACCCGGAGTTGAGTTCTTAGAACTAAAAGGTGAGCGGAACTAGTATTATTTTCTCTATGTTATACTCTTTTGTTATACAAACAATACACGAATGTCATTAGGATGTGCGTGTCTGATTGATATACTTCGATCGCTCCTGACAGCTCCGGAATCTAAAAGAACTACAGCCTCCGTCTCCTTATTACAAGGTTTTTAAATAAGATAGAAACCAAAATCTTTAGGGTCCGAAATCCCTCTAAATTTCGGTGGTGACAGCAAAAAACGCTACAACAAAATTAATACCGGCTGTAGTAAGGGTAAGTAATTCATTTCCCGTTCCTAGTTTATTAAATAATTTTTCTTTTTAATTAGTCATTGATAACAAGGTGTAAAAATGGGAAAATTAATACACCTACTTTTTACAGTAAAAATGTTGTGTCTTTAAGGTTGTTGGCTTTCTAAATGGCATGCAGGAAGGATATGTCAAATTTGGCTGCTTTCTCTGTCTTTGGGATTGCCAATAATTATAGCAAGCACGATTGGCAACCTAGAGATGGTGTGGAGATTAGTGCTAACAACATCATTAATGAGCCACTTGTGCCAGCGGAAAAATTCTCATTCCTCCACTGCATGTGAAGCTGGGAATTGTCAAAAATTTTACTAAATTTTTGGATAAAGAAAGTGAGGTTTTTAAACACTTGGCTACAATTTTTCCTACACTCACTCCAGCGAAAATTAAAGTAAGTGAATATATGCAGCTTGTTTTCTATCCCAGTAAATTCAAGGAGTAATATACAGTCAATAAGAATTAAAAAATTTCTCTAACAATTTTCTCTTAATATTAATATTGCAGAGTTAGAATTTTTAGAAAAATACTCTACCACTTGAGAGCTACTGTACACCATGTCCACAGAATATGGAATATGTTATATACTGCAACAAATACGCGTTACATCAAAAAACCCTGAAACAGGTACATTTTTGATTTTTCTTGCGGATCCTATGACATGATTAAAATTTCAATTTCGCTTGTCATTTGGCATTAGTGACGTCATTGACAATTTTTTTAAATGGCATGACTAGGTTTCATTTATTTCAAAGAAAGCACACTACTTTACTCTTTACAATGGTATCCTACTTTTGAAGTTTTTCACAAAAGTATTCTAGTTATCCATATTAAGGCACTACTGAACCTTCTTATTTATCAAAACATTTGCATTCTTCTAAATGTCAGAGTGGTACTTGAACTTAAAGTTACGCTTGTGATTTGGAAGATTTAAAGAAGCACGAAAGTAATAAAACTTATGGCGCATTTATCTGAAAAGCATCGAATTGAAATATTGATGATAATGTTGGGATATGGAGACAGAAGAAGACGACAGGAAGAAGTTTGCAATTTATTTAATAACGTATACCCCGAGCATCATATTTCCCAGTCTACTGTTAGTAAAATCTTGCAAAAGTTTGAAATGACCGGTACTGTCAAAGACTTGCCGAAAACAGTAAGAAATTTACCTGAAAATAATGAAAATCGTGAAAACGTTATGTTAGCTGTAGTAAAGAATCCTCATATTTCTATTCGACAAATTGCTCGAAATCATAACTTAAAAAAGTCAACTGTACATAAAGTCATAAAAAAAGAAAAGTGGCATGCGTATCGACCCTGCGTTGTTCAAGAATTATTTGAAGCCGAGCTATTTGTGGAGAATTTCGTGCTTCTTACTGTCTGAATTGTGCCGTTTAATATTTTAATATTTTAATTTTTTTTGCAGATGGCACGCTAATGTATATAAATTATAGTCTCGTTCAAAGCATTTTTGTAAATAAATCTGATACTGCTCGAAAAACAGATGGAAAGAAGAGCAATAGCAATGATGACAGTGCCAATAATCCTACAAGGACCACATGGTCAAGGAAAGATATTTTAAAATTATTAAGTATAACGCGTGTCCCAGAAATGCATATAAAGTTTCAGATAAACCTATTCCTCTATATTTCCTCATTCTATTACTTTGCCCTCATCATATTGTTTTGCCCCAAATAAACCGCGCCTTTCATAGTTACATAAAGCTGAACCAATTTATTAATGTGCGTAATATTCATCAACGGAAAATTAACTGTAACAAACGAACATTAACGATGCTACAGGCGCCCGACACCTAGGCCCGTGTACTAGAACCTGTGTGTGGAGTAACTGTATGCTACGTAAGTGTATGGTATCGACAAAACAAGAGTAACATTCAGTTTTTTCTAGGGACCTTATTGTACAGAGCCTTAGTTATTTTGCTTGTTTCAGTTACTTCCGTAAACAATTGAGAAAAATTGCGCAGATGATTCCTAAACGCGCTGAGTAGACGCCGCACAGTGGGGCAAATGATCCCTTTTTGTGGCCAAACCACGAAAAATCAAGAAACCTTGTACTGAGATAAAATAAACTCTGACGTGTTTTGAACACTTGAACAAACGTCATTCAAAACCTTTGCCCAGAGACATCAACATATTAGATAGTTTCAGTCTCATTGTAAGTAGGCCACTAGCCGTTAATCTGTCTTACTAGATTTCTTTTTTCTGATTGAAAAACTGTGTGCTCGGTGAGAAAGGCGTCGAAACCTGGACTTATTAATTAATTAATGATCCCGACAAGTTTCAGTTCGGTAGGTTATTGTTGCAGAATGAGATTACTAAAAATAAGATTTTAAAAGTTTGTAAAAAAATATTAATATATATACATACTTATGTAGGTGGAGAGAATCATGTTGTGCAAGTTGACGAAAGTATTTTAACAAAACGGAAATATAATGCTGGTCGTACAGTGCCTGCTAAATGGGTTTTCAGATTATTTGACACCACTACAAAGCAAGGACCAGTTCAATTCATACCTAATCGCAATTCCGACACTCTCGAACAAATTATATTAAAGTATGTCCGTCCAGGAAGCGAAATCTGGATGATTTGATTGCTGGCGTGGTTATTCGAACTTGTCACGATTAGGAGGTGTCTCACCATATATTCATAAAACAGTGAATCACTCCAGGAATTTCATTGATCCTGATACTGGAACTTGCACCAACTCTATCGAAGGATACTGGTCTTCATTAAAAGGCTTCTTTAGGAGGCTTGGTGTTATGAATTCGCCATATATAAGTGAACACGTTGATGTTTTCATGTGGCGTCGTCTCTACTGCAATCAACAGCTCTCTTATCATACAAGCAATAACCAGACGCATATCTGAAAAATACCTTTTTTAATAAACTGTTTTTAGAATGTTGTTTTGGTTAGTTTATAAAGTTTTTGGGTTTTAATTAAAATATTTAGATTTTTTTAACTTGTACTTTTGTTTAACTAGCGTATGAAAGTTATTTCTTAAATACATATAGGAAAACACAAAAAAGAATTCCTACCCATGAATTGTATTTATATCCAAAGGTTTCCCATCTTTTAAAATATATATTTCCACACAAAAGTTTCCCTGCTTTTAAAATGTACTTGCAAACAAAATGTAATTACTCACAAAAATTTGCCTTCCCTTAAAATATATTTGCACAAAGGTTTCTGTTGATTTTTGTTAACTTTTAAGCACTTGTTGCAGTTTGATTTGTTTAAATTAAAGATTCTGAATTAATTTTGATGAGATCTCGTTTTTTCTAACGTTTATTCAAAAATTTCTAAAGATATTTTTGTGTACATAGTTACATAATTATAAATATGATTTTTAAATAACAGCACACTTGATAACTTAATAATAAATTTTTTGAAATGATTAACATACACCGCCCCTTGAAGAGTTCATGTTCTTCAACCGCTTTGTTGTCGTGTTTAGAGTACTGGATCGGTTGGTAACACACATATTTTGTTGACAGATCTTTTGGCTGTAAAGTTTGAAAATTTGATTGTCACAACACGAACTATTCCATCGCTGCCTGGATGCAATTGTACTATGCGTCCAATTCGCCACTGTTGAGGAAAAGTCTCTTTGTCATTGACAATTACAATAGCATCTTCTTTTAATAAAGTTGACGAATTTCTTTGCCATTTTGTACGTTGTTGTAGTTTAGTAATCACTTCAGTTTGCCATCGTTTCCAAAAATGTTGCATTAATTTTTGCAAATGTTGGTATTTATTAAGTTTGGATTCATTAATATCAGTAAAGTCCTGATCTGGTAAAGATGTTAATGGCTTTCCGATTAAAAAATGTGCAGGAGTCAATGGTTCTAGATCTGACGGATTATCTGACAAAGGTGATAAAGGTCTTGAATTTAAAATAGCTTCGATTTGAGTTAGAACAGTATAGAATTGTTCAAATGTTAATGATGTGTTGCCTAAAATTCTTTTTAAATGAAATTTTGTGGATTTTACTCCCGATTCCCAAAGTCCACCAAAATGTGGAGCATGTGGAAGATTAAAATGCCATTTGATATTATCATTTGCGGTTAAATCAATGATTGACTGTTTGTTAGCTTCAAAAAACTTACGAAGCTCTGAATGAGCACCAACAAAGTTGGAACCGTTATCTGAATTGATTTGATAAGGTTTACCTCTTCTGGAGATAAATCGTTTTAAACATGCAATAAAACAAGCTGAACTAAGATTACTGACTAATTCAAGGTGAATGGCTTTGGTTGCATAACAAATGAAAAGTGCGATATAACATTTAATTAATTTAGGATTTCTTGTTATCCTATCTTTTAAAAGAAATGGTCCTGCGTAGTCAACGCCAGTAATATGAAATGGCACAACAGACTTTAATCGACTTGCGGGCAAGTTACCCATTATGGGATTGTTATGAATAGTCTTATATTTTGTACAAATGATGCATTCATGCACTACCCTTTTTATAAACTTTTTCCGGCAATGGGCCAATATGTATTTCGTATTAAAGAAATTAACATTTGAGGACCACAGTGGAATGCTTTTAAATGTTCGTGTCTCATAATGAGAAGTGTCAATTTATGTTTTGAGTGTAAAATTATTGGATGTTTTTTATTGTACGAATAATCTGAATGATGTAATCTTCCACCCACTCTTAAAATACCTTTCTCATCTAAAAAAGGATTGAGAGAAAGAATTTTGCTAGTATGAGTAACAGAATTACTTTTTCGTAAACTATCAATTTCTGGAGAAAAATATTCCCTTTGAGCTATTTTAATCAATTGATACAATGATTGTTGTAAATCAGAAACCGATAGTGGTAAAAAATTTCTATTTATTGGTGTTTGTGTCATATTGTTTTTGAATCTAAAGCAATAAGCAATAACTCTTATGAGTTTATTAAATGACGAAAATCTGTTAAATATATAAGAACATTGAAGATCATCATGTAAAATATTTAAATTATTGATTGTGAATTTAAAACTATTTTTTGTTTCAAGTAGATCTTCATTTTTGAAAGATATGTTAGGTTGTGACTGCCAATTACTATCATCTAATAATAACCATGATGGTCCATACCACCACAAATTAGAATTAATAAGTTCTGATGGATTCATATCACGTGAAATAATATCTGCTGGATTGTTTTCAGAATTAACATGATACCAATTTGATTGTTCTGAATTATTTTGAATATCTGTTACTCTGTTTGCAACAAATGTAGTTCTTAAATAAGATGGAGATTTAATCCACTGTAATACAATGGTAGAATCACACCAATATGTTAATTTATGAATTTTTATGAAGATGTTTTTGTATACCTTCTTTGTTAAATGAACAGCAAGAACAGCAGCACATAGTTCAAGCCTTGGTAAAGAAATTTTATGCAACGGCGCTACACGTGACATTGCACATACTAAGTGAGAAGATATGGTCCCATCAGAAGTTTTGGATCTAAGGTATATTACCGCGACGTAAGCTTTTTCACTTGCATCACAAAATGTATGTATTTCGTTTACAATAGATTGTTGCAAAACAATGTGTCTATTTACCTTTAGTGAATTTAAATTATAAAATTGAATCTTAAGTTGATTCCATCTTGAATGAAGATTTTGAGGTATGCTTTCATCCCAGCTTAATTTAAGTTGCCATAACTCTTGTATTATTAATTTTGCTATGACTATTATTGGTCCTAAAATTCCCAGTGGATCAAAAATTTGAGAAATTTCAGAAAGAATAGTACGTTTTGTAATTTTTTGATGTTTCACTTGTGTTGAAAATGTAAATTGAAAAGTATCTGAAAAAGCGTTCCAAATTACACCAAGTGTTTTTGCATTTTCATATTCTCCTAATTGTAAAACGTTAAATTCAATGTTTTTGTCTGCTATTTGTTTTAAAACTTTCGAAGAATTAGACAAATATTTTCTTAATTCCAGTTTTGCACTACCTAATATTATTTCCAATTCTTTTTGAATGTTGATTACTTCTTCAACAGATTCTCCACCGGTTAATAAATCATCAACATAAAAGCAATTAGCAATGATTTTACTGGTTTTGGGAATCTTTGTTTTGTTTTCTTCAGCTAATCTCATAAGACACTTTGTAGCAAGATAAGGGGCTGAACTTGTTCCGTAAGTGACTGTGTTTAATTGATAAGTTTTGATATCATCTTTAGTATCATCGCGCCATAAAATTAACTGAAAGGATCGATGTTCATGTGAAATTTATATTTGTCGATACATTTGCATAATGTCTGCTGTCAAAGCAATAGAATATTGCCTGAAATTTATAAGAATAGAAAATAAATCTCTTTGTACAGTAGGTCCTACCATCAAAATATCGTTTAAAGATTTGTTACTTTGACTTTTAGCTGATGCATCAAAAACAACTCGGACTTTAGTAGTCAAACTTGTAATTTTAATTACGGGATGATGAGGTAAATAAAATGTATGTGTTTTGAAGTCATTTGGATTTACTTTTGTCATATGTCCTAATTCTTCGTAATCGTTCATAAACTTTTGATATTCTTTTTTTAATTGAGAGTTTTTATTAAGTTTGTTTTCTAATTTAACAAATCTGTTTAGAGCCATTAACCTTGATTCGCCTAATTCAGAAGGCTGTGAATTAAAAGGTAATGATACTATGAACCTGCCATTAGCATCTCGTTTTGTATTTAATAAAAAGTGATTCTCACATTGTTGTTCTTCTGAACTATATTTTTGTTGTGAAATTAATGGTTCTTCAAGCTGCCAAAATTTCATGATATCTTTATGCAAATCTGAATGTAAAGCATGAAAATTTAGTGCTTGAACATGATTGACTGAATTTAATTTTTTAGGAAGTGAAACGACTCCAGAAAGAATCCACCCTAACTTGCTCTTTTGTAGTGATATTTTGTTATTTGCATGAGTTAAATGAAACTGTCCAACTGATAATAAATCGTAAAAGTGTACAGCTGAAATTAAGATGTCTATTGACTTACTTATGTTGAATTCTGGATCAGCTAAAGTGATGTCTTCCGGTATGTTTAACATTTCAGAAGGAAATGTCATAGAAGGAATGTTTCCAGTTAGTTTGGGAACTACTAAGCATGGTAGTGTTAAAGTGAATTCAGTGTTTTGTGATTTAATGATAACATTAGTGCGTGTTTTGCATTTAGAAGAAGCACCATTGATACCAAAAATATCAATATTTGCAATCTGTGTTTTGAGTTGTAATTTCTTACAAAAATCCTCTGTGATAAAATTTGTTTGCGAACCTGAGTCCAATAAACACCGCGCTGTAACATATTCATTAGAAGAATTTTTTACTTGAATTAATGCGGTGGAAAGTAATATCTGATTATATTTACGAGACATGCATTGATTGACAACTGTATTTGTTGGGACTTCTGTCACCTTGACAGAAGAATCTTGTTTGACATTTCTTGTTAATGAATTGTTTGATGATGATGTTTGTTGGTTTGTTGAACTTTGTAAATGAAGCAAAGTGTTATGAAATTGATGGCAAATTTTGCAACTATAAGTTGATTTACAATCTGAAGTTTTATGATTATCTCTTAAACAGTTTTTACACAACTTAGTTTGTTTTGCAAATTCATATCTAGCTTTAGTATCAATTGAAAGATACTTCTTGCAAAAATATATTTGATGATCTTTTGAGTTACAATAATGGCATTTGCGATTAGTAGTCGTCACATGTGTATGAGTTTTTTGTGTAAAGTGAGAATTAGAATTATATTTATTAGAATGTGTAATATTTTTAGATGTATTGAATGTCTGTTTGTCATTTACATGAATGTTTTCCAAAAAATTACATTGTTCTGTTAAAAATTCATTAAACTCCTCAATTGTGGGCAACTTATTTGACATTGAATATTTACTAAAAGCACGTTTGGATGAGTTATCTAGTTTTTCATACATTAAATGAATTATTATTGCATCCCAATAATGTACAGCTACATTTAAACTTTTGAGTGATCTTAAATGCTTATCTAAGTTGTCTTGTAAATTTCTTAAATCAGAATATGATTCTTTCTTAAATGACGGTATGTCTAAAATAGCTTGAATGTGACTATGAACAAGAGATGCAGTGTTTTGAAAACGTGATTGAAGTAAATCCCAAGCCAAAGTGTAATTTTCTGAAGTAATATTTATGTTTTCAATGACAGCCAAAGCCTTACCCACAAGTGAACCTTTTAAATATTGCAATCGCTCAAAATCTGTTAACTCCATATTGTTATGAACTATTGCCAAAAAAGAATCTTTAAATTCTAACCAGTTATTGGAATCTCCATTAAATGTATGCAATTTTATTGAAGGTAGAATGTTTTTTTTTGACACTGACAATTTGATTTGTCATAATTGATTCTTTGTGTTTAGTCTGAAAACTTTCAAGATAAATCTTTGCTTTTGCCAAATTTTGGAAATAGGTATTTTTAAAATGAAGAATTTCTTCATTAGACAAAAATCTTTGATAACAGGTAAGCATTGACACATGTTCATTGAAATTGTTCAAAAAAGGTTCAATTTGAGCAATTCTGATTTCTAACTCAAACTTATCAAGCTCTTCTAATTCTTTATGTGATAAACTATTTATATAATCCGCAAAAGAATCTAATTCTGAAATGATGTTGTTGACTTTTGATTGTGTAATGTGTCAGCATTTGATAATTTTAAAGGCATTTTTTTTTTTTTTACTATAGTAAAGCCAATAACAAATACAGATGGACCTTACCAAGTCAATAAACCCTGATATTATTTTCGAGAAGTTGTTGGAATCCTGCAACAGTGGCAAATATCAGCTTCAAGTTGTAATTACAGCCAAGGCAGGAATCGTGTTGCTAACTCTCGAAATGGTGAAAATATAACTGCAACAAAATGTGCTTGTTTTAATAATATGTCGTGGACAATCTTCGTTCAGGAACGAGTATCTTAACTTCCACGGCGATGGAAGAACTCCGCAAAACAGCCGAAGTCCAATGCTTGATGATTTGAATCTTGAGCTAGGGACCTTGTCATCTCTAGCTATCGATCCTGATGCAGTACTCCGCAGCAAAGGCAGAAGTCCGCTACACAACTTGATTGAAGAGTCTTAAACCAGGGACCTTGGTGTCGCTAACCAGTAATTCTCTTCACTTGCAGTAATCCGCAGCAAAAGCAGAAGTCCGCTTCAAAAAATGGTTGTTCGTCTCACTTGGAAAATTCTTGGATTCTTCCAAATGATCCGGCAAACGAAGGACCAAAAAATATGTTGATTTTTGTTAACTTTTAAGCACTTGTTGCAGTTTGATTTGTTTAAATTAAAGATTCTGAATTAATTTTGATGAGATCTCGTTTTTTCTAACGTTTATTCAAAAATTTCTAAAGATATTTTTGTGTACATAGTTACATAATTATAAATATGATTTTTAAATAACAGCACACTTGATAACTTAATAACAAATTTTTTGAAATGATTAACAGTTTCCTTTCCCTTAAAATGTATTTTAAGGTTTTCCCTTGCTTAAAATGTATTTTCATACTAAACTTTCCCTTTCCTTAGAATGTATTTGTACACAAAGATTTCCCTTCCATTAGAATGTATTTTAGGTCTTCTATTTCTTGAAATTTAGTCTCACACTAAGGTTTCCCTTCCCTTAAATTGTATTTACACACAAAAGTTTGTGAACCAACCTTATTACTTAATTATTCACAAAAATTTGCCTTCCCTTAAAATATATTTGCACAAAAATTTCCTTTCCCTTAAAAGGTGTTTTAGGTTTTCCCTTTCTTAAAATTTATTTTCATACTAAATTTTCCCTTCCCTTAAAATGTATTTGCACACAAGGATTTCCCTTCCCTTAGAATGTATTTTAGGTTTCCTATTTCTTTAAATTTATTTTCATACAAAGGTTTCCCTTTCCTTAAATTGTATTTACACACAAAAAATTTTAAACCAACCTTATTACTCAATTACTCACAAAAATTTGCCTTCCCTTAAAATATATTTGCACACAGGTTTTCTTTCTCTTAAAATGTGTTTTAGGTTTTCCCTTTCTTAAAATTTATTTTTGTACAAAGATTTCCCTTTATTTAAAATGTATTTAAAGATTTGTACACAAGGATTTCCCTTCTTTTAGAATATATTTTAGCTTTTCTTTTTCTTAATTTCTTTTTATGTACAAAAGTTTTCCTTCCCTTAAAATGTATTTACACATAAAAATTTGCCTACCCTTAAATTACATTTGTATATAGGTACCTATAGGTTTCTGTTCCCTTAAAATGTATTTACATATTTTGCCAACCCTTAAAGTACATTTGTGCACAAAGGTTTCCCTTCCCTTAAAATGAATTTTACTTTTTCTTTTCTTCAAATTTATTTGCGTACAAAAGTTTCCCTTCCCTTAAAATGCATTTTAGGTTTTTATTTTCTTCAAATTTATTTTCATACAAAAGTTTCTCTTCCCTTAAAATGTATTTACACATAAAAGTTTCTCTTCCCTTAATAGTATAATATACTATTTTTTCTACTTTGCGTCACTTATTGAACAAAAATATGAAAAATATTGGATCTTCTTAGTATATGGGGAATTTTAGTTGTAATGCGTGGCAACACTGAAAACCTTTCGTTTTAATCAAAAGTCACATTAACAAGTTATTAATTTTTCTTATCCAGCTTCATTGTGAGTATATTGTTAAGTAACAAATAAATACTGAGTTATTTTGTAAAATCTATTAAATATTTTCAATTAAAAATGACTAAAATTTCCCCAAAAACAGTGTCACAATGAGCTTCATTGTGAAACTGTTTTTGGTGTCAGAATGAATCCATTGTGAACGCAAAGTAGAAAAAATAAGTTAAAATAAATTTAAAAAAAAGTTTCTCATGTCTCAAAATGTCTTTACACACTTCGTTCCCTTTAACAGTAGATTTAAAAAATCGCCCACATACTACATGCAATTTTATTACGAAGTTTTTCTTTTGTAATTGAAATGATTGTTTATGGATACAAATGTGCACAAATTTAAAGACATGATTGATTATAAAAAAGATTTACCTGTTAGTGCTTCTTATAAGCATTACTTTTTTGCTCAATTCTCGATTTGTTGCTAAGAACAAAGTGTATTAAGGTAACTTCGCCTGTTCTCGACCACCATTCAACTACTGCCAGTTGGCCGTCCAGTTACATAAACAATTTTAAAATAGCCAATTAATAAAAGTTGGTTCTTGTCCGATGAAATTTGTATCACAAAATCTTTTAAGCGGTCACTAAATCGCGCACTATACACTTAACGTTTCGCAGTCGTTCGACAGCATTTGTGCATTTAAAAGGTAGCAAACCAACTATATCTATATCTACTATAACCATCGTACCACCTTCTTCAACGACTACAAATTTATAAAGGATTTTAGAAAGGAGAGGAGAAAGGTCGAGGGGTGCTGCGCTTATTTGATTGTCACGAACAAAGATACCAACTAACCAACTTAAAAACATTGAAAATACCTACATAAAACATTCAAACATAACCTAGAAATCGTAACTTTTAAAAGGCGATAATTCCGAAATTTATGGATAATCCGCAAATTTTATTGCAGAAATACATTCAGTGCAAGGTAAATTAACTACTTATGTCAAAGAAAATTTTGAGCGTTTATGGACATATTCTTTACCAGACCGAATACTTTTTTGCTTTTTGGCACGACAAAATTTACTTACCCCTTTCAGGTTCCCCTTCGACATGGATTTGCATGTGATTTGTGACTTCTTCAATATTTTTATTTTTATGTGCACAAAGTTGACATTCATACAATACACCATTCATGAATTATACGTATAGCCCTATTACGCAATAAATACCTAGTAACCACCTTTACTGAGAATTCCAAGGAAATAACGCACAAGATAACTACGTTTAATAACAGATGACACGTTCGCGTTCGCGTTCCCGCAATTTCGTCTGCGTGCGCATACGAGCACTATTTACACGGTGAATTATCGGCGGGCAGAAAGTTCAAAATTAATGTAGTTGCACTAACAAAAACTAATAAATATTTGACAAATTCTGTTCATGTAATGAACGGTTTAGTGCAGAGAGTACAAAAAGTGTTGGAATAGCGAAAGAAACGAACAAATCTATAGACTAGTGTAAAATTTAGATGAATTTGGTCATTTAAACATTCTTATGTATTGTGCTCTTTAATTTGTATTTCATATGCTTCCAAAAGTGTAAGCTTATAACTTTTTTCTTTTTGGTGTAATAATTGTATTTTATTTATGTCTAAAGTATGTCCATTTTCATGTAAAAGTTTACCTACGTTAGAGTTTATTTTATTTCTAATATGTTCTTTCATTCTAGTGTTGAAATTGCGTCCTGTTTCACCTATGTCAGTTGCAGCGCAATTTTTACAATGTAATTGATAAACGCCATGTTTATCTAATTTTTTAATTTGGTCTTTATTGTTTTGTAGGTTGTAATGTAAAGTGCAATGGCGCTTTTAATATTGTATGTGTTAAAAATTTTATCTTATTTGTAAATGATAGTACCTTGGTATGAAATTTGTTTAAATTTGCATTTTGTTATTTGTTTGATTTTGTATTTTATTAATTATGTTTATATTGTAATTGTTATTGTGTGCTATTTGTTTTATTATGTTGTGTTCATGTATTTGATATTCTTGCGAAAGAGGTGTACTGTTTAAACGGTTAAGGTAATATCTAAAAGCTGCTTGTTTGTTTGTAATTGTGATTGGAATCGTTAGGAATTATTATATCTGCTTGAGTTGGTTTATGATATACAGGCTGAGTCCAAAAAACGCCTACGCGTTGGTGTTTATTGTCGGATTTGAGCGGTCAAAAAATCAAATGAAATGGCAGAAAAAACTCTACGATATACCATATCTTGCGTCTTTAATTCATTTAAGATAGATGCATGACAGCTGTCAACTTTTGTTTTTTAAATGCAATGTTATAATTGTAATAAATAAACTGTAACTGTAATAAATTTCGAAAGAATTTCTTTTCTGCGTTCAATGATATGCTCCAATAAACACTAATGTTTCAAAATAACAGAAAAAAATAAAAAGAAATAAACCAATTATTAACATGAAATGACGTAATAAAGAGTTGCTGAATAATAAACGATACCTGTTTTACGTTAAATAGTGTAGTATCTATAAGTACTTCCTCATAGGTAAAAAAATGACGATAACTGTCAAAAAAAAAAAAATTATTGTCAGTAAAACCAAAAAAAAATGTTATTCGGCCCGATTCTAATTGAACATCGTTAAAATTAAAGATGTCGCTAACTTGTGAAAGTTAAAGATCGCGTTAGCGATGTTCGTTGTATTTGCTATTCTGAACGCACTGCCGTTAGCGGGAGGGAGAAGTTAAAGACGTCGCTATAATAACATGTGGCAACATCGCAATTTGTGGCGCGAGAAGTGTGCGTGTAAGGTTAAGGTATTGTACAGAAAGATGTACATGGTAGTACAGAAAGAATTCTTGCCGTTAAAATAATTAATTCAATTGTACAGGTAGGAAAATATTGTTCTAAAACAGGTTTGTGCAGGAATAGTAGAGATAACGACGAAGTTATGAAGCAAGAATCAACACTGCAAAGAAAACGACCAGTTCCCTTACATATTACCGAATAATGCTGCATGTACCCACCACAGACTTATTCTTAACAACTGTTAATAAGCAATAATGAAATAAAATAAAACACAGCGTGGCTTACATTTTATGAATCACAATATAGTTACTGCAGTTTTGACATGTTTACTGTCATTCAGATATGTCGAAACCATGGACCACATCGAAACTGCAATAACTAAATACATTGTGATTTATACCAAGTAAGTCACGCTGAGTTTTATTTTATTTCAACATGAAGAAGCACGAGGTAACAATGTGTTAATGAATAGTGAAATCGCACTTTTATTACAGCGGAATGGCTAAACGAGTGGCACGAACAACAAAATGCCAGTTCGAGCTGATGATAAATTATTTAGAAAAGCCATCCTTTGCAGGAAAATCTATATAAACAAAAATGGGAAACATTAACACAGAAATTAAATGCTAGTGCACTGGGACCAGTAAAAACTGTAGAACAGTGGAGCAGGGTATGTATTTCAGGTGTATACTAAAATCATTTTTCCTCTTACTAATTTCTCCATGTGGGAAGGAAAAAGAGAAGTCACTCGTATAAAATTCATTGTGTAATTATTTATAAGTGTTTACGGAATTAAAAACAAATACGAAACGGCATTACCGACAATTGCGCCAGGAGCAAGAAGCGACAGGAGGTGGAGACCGGAAAATAAAGCCGCTATCGGATATGGAGGAAAGGGTAACGAATCTGTTATCTACGGTAGCACTGGTGGGTAGCAAGGACGTGGGAGAAGCCGGTGTACCCAGTGAGCAAAATAGTACCTGCGGCAATTTTGAAGTAAGTTCAAAGTTAAAAGATTTATATGTAATTTAATAATCTTCTGTTTAATAATCTTCGAAGCAGTAGTACAGCTACAGGTAGATCATGGTCCAGAGGAACTTCAGTCCCCGCTACACCCTTCTGTAGAAGATGCTACTATTGTAAGATCCAATAAAACATGTTTATCAGTTTAAGTATAATAAATAGTCATAACTTTTTTGGCAGACGGTAGACACGACAACTCCCAGCAGCAGTGTTGCACCTAAAAAGTTACGTTTAACGTCTAGCAACAGACGAGGTCGGAAAGGGAGAACGAGTTCTCTTCAGACCTGCCTCACCAAATATGAGGACTGTTACAGACTCAAGTTGAAATTCAGAGGCAAGTCGTGGCGAGTAATAATACAGTGGCTGAGGCATTAGTGACCGTTGCTGCAGCTTTGTCCGAAGTGGCAGCAGTATTGAAGTCATAATTACAGTATAACGAGGGCTCAAAGGACCATAATTACTGCTCGTTATATGCAAGTGCTCGTTTTCAAGTTTCTTGCTATATCCGAGATCTCGTTGTAACCAGTGCTCGTTATTAGCGAGTTTCACTGTAATATAATATTAATGTTCATTGTTTTTGCGATTTAAATGTAAACAAAAATAAATGCTTTATAATGTCTAATGTGTAGTAGACATTTACATTAAGAACTATATATAATACTTTTAATTATGAAAGTAATTTCGTATTAGATTGGCTCTTACTCGTCTTCCATCTTCAAAAAGATTATTGTTCTCACCTAAAAATAATGGTACGTAATTATATTAAAATATTCAGAAGAACAATAGAAATTTTGACTACAGTGATAAGTCATATTTATATTGCAACTAATCCTGAACCAATTAATACAAGATGAGATTAATAAATTCTTAGGTGAATTACAAGGGTTACGGTGTTGCACTACTCTGAAATGTTGAAATTTGCATTTGTGTACTAGCGAATCTTTGATCTGAATACTTCAATTGAGAAAAAAAATATTATGTAAGGTATTTTGTTAAAACGTTCCAACTCGAAAACGAATGAAAATCGGATTACAACTTTTAGGTTTTTTTCTCTTATATTGACTGGTAGAATATACTCCTGCAGTTTGATTCATTCCTCCCAGTATAATGACAACTAAAGGAGACAACAGAATGCAATGATCCAATGTCTTGCAAAATAGTTACTCTTAGTGGGTGTAAAGTCGTTTGGGGTCAGTTTCAATGTTTGTGTGACATATAACTTTAGTAGCAATGTGTACCTAAATATTCCAAATTGTTTTTCTCAGGCATTTCTTCACGGTCATCATTATTATGTACTACAATATCTTCATCCTGTAAATTATACTGCCTTGCAATACTATGCAAGTGTATATAATTTTACTGGCACGGACTGGATGATACAGGGTCCTGGTTTTAGTAAGACAACGAAATCGCATTTTTAGTACACCTATGCAGCGTTCAATACTATTTCTGATCTGACAGTGTTGAGCCGTGTATCGTCCTTCTGGGCTATTTTGTAGTGCTCCTTCTATGGGAGTCAAAAACCACGGCTCTAATGGGTATCCCGAATCGCCTACAACTGATTATTACTACACAAATAGCCACCGTTAATGTAAAATATAACCCCCTAGCCACATATTTGCATTTCCTTGCTGAAACTGCTCCACAAGATGCCTTCGTATTCCAGACAAAGGCCATATTGCTCAATCATGACTAGATCCAGTCAATAGCATTGGCATTTCTAATTACTAATTCAGCATCACATATCTGGAAAAAACAACGGAATGGAATTCTGGGTAGAATTTTGTATTGTAGTATTACCTTTATACTGTAAAATCCTCTCCGATTATAATATATTGCAGGAGGGTACTCCGGATCTTCCTCAGATGGTCCAGTAATGGCAATATGTGTCCCATCTATTGTACCTATGATATCTCCAATGTCATATTTCTCAAAAAATCTACATTAAATACATACATACTTTACACTTTCAGGAAAGTAACCTATACTTGATGACTTACGTTCTGTCTACACGGTTTACATCTGGACCAGTAGGAAATTTAACGTATCTGTTTAACAAATAAGTACTAATATCATCAGAAACTTCCTTTATAGCACGACTAGTGAGGGGTTGACTGAGAACCCTCTTTATCCTCGTCTCAGTAGGCCGTGTTCTCCTTTCGTTAAGTTGCTGCCCTGAAGTTTGATAGATGTCAGAATCTGACATGAAAAATATTAATGACAATTCCACACCACTAATCTGAGTATGTTGCCAAATATTATACGAAGGAGCACCGACTATGGCACCGTGAAATATGCACTACAGTCGAGCTGGCAACAACGTCTCCGTCAGTGGACTCAAATTATAACCATGAAATTAAAAATAAACATAACCGTCTCATCTGACGTCTATGTTTCATTGTGATACCAACAAAAATGTCACCCTAACTCGCCTACTGGCACGAGGAAAAAGAGTGAATAGATTATAATTCATAATTAAATGTTCAGCCACCTTTAGTAATATCGTCGAATAATACTCACAACACTTAACGATACTTCTAACGAGCTGTCAACTTGCGTCGCTAGAAATTAACGTTTTAACGACTGCACTAGCGACTTCTCCCGCTAACTTTTAACTACTGTTGGCAATCAGAATAGCATTTGAGGGAACTAGCGATGTGACGTCATTTACCGACACGTTAACTTTTAGCGACATGAATTGGAATTGGGCCGATTGCCAGTTGCTGAATAATAAATGATGCCTGTTTTACAGTAAATAGTGTAGTGTGTAACAGTGTGAACTTACCTTTAAGTGTTGCGCACGCGGACTTGGCGCACTTCATTTCGCTGTACACGCAGTAGCTGTGGTGTATGTCCTGATGTGCTTTATGTTTGATGTGTTCTGTTAAAATACATACTTACCTATTAAAATTGTGTTCTACTTCATTACCAGCTCCAAGTAGAGGCATAACATAGTGTCTATAAGTCCTGCAACAGTCCAGTACATTCGATCAAGTCAGCACAACCACAACACACTCTAATGATGTTAAGATTAACAGAACAGTGAATCCTATCCGAAAGTACGACATCTCTAAACAGAGAATTATCTCTAATAGCGAAGCAGAAACATAACCCTAATGTTGGTAAGGTAACTAGTCACTAGGGAAAAAATAAAAGCAGCCGTACATCATGCAGAAGTAGCTCAAAAATGCAGGAAATAATAAATCTGGATAACACAAATAAAGGCAGTTCCTATACAAACGTAGTCTCAGAGAAAAATGAGCATACAGTAAAATTAAACTAAAAAGCGAGGAATAGAAGAGAAACCAAAGCGTAAATAAAACAGTGAGTATTAATAGCAATAAAATTTTAATGTCAGTGCCAAAAATGGCTTCGATACACTTATATCGACTCGACTCCATCCAGAGACCACAGAGGAAGATGTTTACAATTTCATGAAGGGAGCCTTCCAGGAGGCCAATGTTGGAAAACTTCAATCCAAAAACTCTGAGCTATATGCGTCTTTCAAAGCTGAAATCCACGAACAAAATACGGAAAAAGCACAGGAACCGCAAACGTGGCCTCAAGGTGTCCATGTAAATAATTTTTATCGATTACATCAGAAGCAGATAAAGGAAATGACTACTATCATAATATCCTTAAACACATAATTTACAATAGTTTTATTTTTCCAGATGCTCAAGGTTCCAATGTTTCAATAAGGTAGACATTGATAAACAAAACAAAATTTTGGATGACTTTAACAACCTGGCTACAAAGTATGAGCAAGACTCACATCTATGTGGACTAATAGCTCTGCGCCTAATTGCAAGAAAACGTCCAAGGAACGATGACCCGAATACAAGGAAAGATCATGCTGCTACTTACTCTTACAAAATCCGTAGTGAAGAAAGAAAATCTCACTACTCACTCAGGGATAATCCCCACTGGAGATACCTTCCTGAGGATTTGAGTATTTCTGTCATGCATAAACACTTTCTTGAGCTGTAGCAGATAAACATTCCTTATAAGTCACACTGGAAAATTTTCAATACTTTTAACATTCATTTTGGTTACCCGAGGTCAGATACATGTGCTATTTGCGATTCCTTTCAGCAAAAGTTGAATGCAGCTGCAGATGACGAATTATTATAGTCTCGATATATAATAGAGAGAACTTTTCATCTAAAAAAAGCGGAAGCTTTCAGGAAAGAAAAAAGGAAGTTTATTATGAAGGCTAAGGAAGGGAGCATAACATGCTTGCCTTTTGACTTCATGCAAAACCTTCCTCTTCCACACATTCCAAGTGGCCCTGTTTACTATTCACGGCAGTTGTGGTTTAATGTGTTCGGGGTTCATGATCTATCAGATGATTCTGTGACAATGTATCGTTACCTTGAGAATGAGGCAAAAAAGGGTGCAAACGAAGTGACATCTATGCTGCTAGACTCAATAAACAACCTTCCAGATAATAAAAGACATGATGAACTTGTATTGATCTCTGACGGCTGTCCGGGACAAAACACGAACAAGACAATGGTCCAGTTCTTGTACTGTTTAGTTCATGTCCTGAAGATTTTCAAGAGAGTTACCTACCTCTTTCCTATAAGAGGACATAGCTATCTTCCGAATGATCAGGACTTTGGTCTAATCGGAAACAAGAAAAAGAAAGCCAATATAGTAGCACTGCCAAAACATTGGGACGAAGTAGTACAGAATGTACGAAAACATCCTTCGCCATTTAAACTAAAGATAATGACCCACAAATACTTCTTTGATATTAAGAGCGCTGTGGAACTTTTCTTCTTGAAAACACCTAAGCCTCCACTGAAACTTCAAGAAGTAAGGATGATGATGTTCGACAAACATGACATCCATGCCAACCTGCGAAAATCGTACGATGGATCTTGGGAAAGGCATATTGTGGTGAATAAGTCCTTCAAAGGCAACGTAAATACTCTCGAAATGCGAAAACTTTACCACTCACCTCCTGGAATACAACCCGCAAAAGTAACAAACCTACGAGAGCTTATAAGGTTCCTTAAAAACCCACTTCACCGCCAGTACTATGAGTCTCTATTGGAGGATCCGGCTTCGAATAATAATATTTCTGAAGATGCATATGAAGTGGCAAACATTGAGATTGATGACGACGACAATTCCGATGGTTGTGAAGATAACTAAGAGACTGTTAGATTGTGAATAGCATTTTTTGTAATAGCTAATTTACTTTTTTTGTAATAACGTTACATGAGCAATAAAATATTAGAAACTAAAAGTATTAGTAATGACTTTCTGCAAAAACCAGACAAGTCCAATGAATTTTTTTTTTTTTTTCAAAAAATATCAGTAGAAATTTGTTATAACATCTACATGAAGTTATCAATGGGACCTAACCATATAAAAATTTATAATTTTTTCCTTGCATTACAAAGGAAGCCACAGTGGTTTTTCAAGTTTCTGATAATTATCATTTTTGGACTTGTCTGGTTTTTGGAATAATGCCTTCAATTGTATTGATAACATATTGACTAATGGTACTAACTTAACACAAGGTTCTGTACTGGACCCAGGTTTATCTGACCATAAAGCTGTTGAAGTAAAAGTTGATATCACTAAAAAAGATAATCATCAAGCTCGAACTGAGTATTATAAAAAGTACCTATATAGAAGTTGAAAGATATAATTTGTATAGTGCTATAGAAACCACTGATCGGTCTTTTGTAAATGACACATCGGTAGATATTAACTTTAAATTTTCTTATTTTTTAAATATTTTAAAACATAATATCAATTCCAGTCTCTCTTTACACAAAACTGAAGTTAATAATAACAATAAACGTAAACAATCATGGCATACTCATGATTTGAAATTAATGCAAAAGCAATCGAGTTTCTTATCTCAACTCAAACACTTATATAATGATGATACATTAACTAAAGACTTACGGGAACATCGTATTCAGTACAAGCATAAACTAACTACAGGCAAGCTGAAAATAAACCTACGATCTATTATTAACAATAATAGAAATATTCATAAGCAAAATGTTGCTACCGATACTAATATTCACTAAATATTCACTAAATTCACTAAATGACTTTTTTACAAATACAGCCGAAAGAACCCACGAACACCACAGCTTATCAAAATTATCTAATACCAACCGATTTTCTCAAATTTCAATTTAGCAAGTTAAGCTTTAACGAGGTCAGAGAAATTATTGATTTAATGCAAAATAAATAGAGTGAAGATTATTTGACGGTAAATGCCATCAAATTGATAGGAAATTTAATACTCATACCTCTCACTAAACTTATTAACCTATACTTAATAGAAAATACATTTTCTGAGGATTTAAAATATGAAAAGTAATACCCATCCACAAAGGAGGCTCTGTAACAGAGGGTAACTTCCGCCCGATCTCGTTAGTTCCAGTAATTTCAAAAATAATGGGAACTGCACTTAAACGTCAAATAATAAGACATTTCGAGGAAAATAATCTGTTTTTCTCAAATCAATTTGGTTTCCGTAAATCGAGATCAACTTCTGATGCAGTAGCACACAGTGTTGCCAGAAACAAAAAATGAAATGTATCGAATATCGATCTTGAAATGTACTAGATCTGTTCAAAATGTACTAAATTATACACAACTCTTTCAATTAGTAAGAAAGCATTAGCTTATGTGTTGTAATACGTAATTGCAGTGTAATACCAACTTTTTCTTTTTAACGTGTATTGCTAGTCATATACTTGTTGTTTTTCATGAAATTATTGAGCAGCATCGCCAACATAACTATTTTACCCTTAGATCAGGTATACTTATAAAGCGCTTTTAGGAATAGGAATTAATTAAAATTGAATGAGGGGAAAGAATGCATGTATAAACATAAATACATTACATTTCTTCAGAAATAAATTACAAACGTATATTAACATAAAATATAAATACTCTCAGCACAAACTGAAACGTAAACAATTCTTTTAAATAAATATAATATAAAAATAAATATAAATACTCTCATCACAAACTGAAACGTAAACAATACTTTTAAGTAATTAAAGAAAAAAAATATCAAACGGACTTAATTGTTGTCAACTAATTGCACATCAAAATCATTAAGGACAACATTATCAACCCCATTTTTGTTACCTTCATATTTTAAAACTTTCATTCTGTCCAAGATGTTTTTATTAGGAACAAAATTGAAACAAGCAACAGACTTATTTTTGACATAATACTTCGTGTGAAGTAAACTTTCACATGTTTTGACTAGCAACCGATTACGTGTTTTAGTTTTTATTAAGGATAGTTGCGAAAATATTCTTTCTGCAGATGCAGATGAATGAGGTAATGCTAGAATATGAGAAATTAATTTAATAATATTGGGAAACATATTTTCGTCGGCGTTATTTTTCATATTACACACTTTTGACCAAAACTTTTCCAAATCATTTTCATTTTTAAATTCAACATCGTCAATGTAAGGCAGAAACCTCCATTCTGTATTTATAGATTCGATATCAACAATATCTTTAACAGCTTTAAAAAGATTTAAAGTTGGCATTACGGAGAGAATGTTTCCAGATCTGGCAATATTTGGATTAAATACGTCCAGACTTTTTAATATCTTATCATTAAATGAAAATCGCTTTTTTATTTGAACACATAACTCTATATAAAATTCTAAACATTTATGCTGTAAACTTTTAACATCATCTTCTGTGATAATACTGTCGGGATTATTTTCATTCTTCAATAAAAAATTTTCAACGCCAGCTCCTAAATAAAGAGAATTCAATTCTAAATGATTTGATTTATCAAACACATCAATATTTTCTACGGAGGTATTGTCAATATAAGTCCTTTTTAGAAAGCACATCAAAATTGATTTGTAAGACGCTACAATACTTTGTAATAAGCTGGTAATTTTTGGTTTCTCACTTTGAAATTGTATGTTAAGGGTGTTAATTATATTTAAAATGTAATTTAAAAATAAAAAATATAGCTTATATATGGGGCTTCTAAGAGCATTCAGAATGCTATGAGCTGTTGGTAAGTTGTCTTCTAATGCAGCTCTTTGAAAAAAAAGTGTTAAGGGTTGCCAGTTTTTTAAAGTGTTTTGTACTACTAATTGTAAGGACAACCATCTTGTTTGACTAGGACGCAGGAGCTTATTAGGTTTAATTTCAAGGAAAACTTGACATTCATGAAGTTCTATAAGTCTTTTGGAACTATTACTGAAGTAGTTGAAAATGTCCCTCGTAAATTGTTCAATAGTTTTTGGTAATTTTAGACATGCTGCTGAGGCACATAAATGGAAAGAATGGCATGTACATCCTAGTACAAATAATCCAGGTACAACCATTTTCAGTCTTGCTTGAACACCACTTATTTGTCCCATCATTACAGTTGCATTATCCGCAGCTAAACCTACCATATTTTTCACGGGAATATTGTTTAAATGTAATAATTCCAGAATTTTATCTGCAACCATGAACAACAGTTAAATAAAATAAATAAAAATGAAATTCAATTACCTGTAATTGTTTCTGCAGTTGACGACTCAAGTTCAATTAAAGAATAAAAGTGGTCTTTCACATGATACAAATCAAAATACCTCACAATAACAACTAAACATTTTGCAGTGCTAATATCAGTTGTTTCATCAATAATGAGTGAAAATGGATGTGTTCTCATAACGTTACATAATTCATTAAAGTTTTCATTTGCAAATATTTCATTTATTATCGCAGTTGTTTTGGTTCTACAACATTTAACGTTCTTAATAATCTTTGAATCAGGACATACTGATTTTATTAGAAGAGGCAAATGGTCCATAATTGATACTGGTAAATTATGTTCTGCTACAAATGCAAGCATTTTTAATACACATTCTTGTTCTTTTTTATTTTGTAACACAAATAAAGTGTCATTCAATTTTGGGGTCACCATCTGTGATTGCTCTTTTTTTTATGACTATCGATTAATGAGTGCCTCCTTAAATGTGACAAACCACCATGGATGCTTTTATTGCATAGTTTGCAAAAAGCTTCTCCTTGCTTGGAAAGAGGCTTTATGTTCTTTACCCATTTAAACTGTTTTGTCCACTCTTCTCTAAAATTCTGTTTATAAATACGTTTGGTAATTTTTCTTGGAGGAGTTAGGTCAGCGTCAGTGTCGGAGGATATATATTCAACGGTATTCCGAAGAGAAGTTTCTACTTCATTGTTTGAACTTGTGACAAGTTTACTTGTGGTCACAAACCTAAGAATAATTTAACTAAGTTTATGAATAAAAATCGTAACGAATATTACCTATTCATTATTTGCCGCTGTACAGTAATCAACAATATATCGAGTGATCAAAGTAATTTTACCTCTAGTGAACTTTGAAAATAAAACTTGGAATTGAGGGCCAGTTGTACAAAGGAGGTTCAACTGACGTTCAACTGAACCAGGTTCAAAGTAGGGATACCGATACCCGATAATTTTGTTACCCGGATACCCGCTATTAGTACCCGGGTATTACCCGTTACCCGATAAGTACCCGGGTACCCGATAAGTACCCGGGTACCCGATAAGTACCCGGGTACCCGATAAGTACCCGGGTACCCGATAAATACCCGGATACCCGATAAGTATTTGGATACTCGGTAATTACCCGGACATCGGTAAGTGTCAGCACTAATAACTAATTTGTAAAAATAATTGAGGCTCAAATTTAGCCTGTGCAATTTAGACACGCTGATAAGACGTTTCTACCCGACCTTAATTGAGTTACCCAAAAGGGTCAAAAATTATGAACATAAACGTTATAACTTATAACTATGACCCTTTTGTGACGTATGTGTGTGCACTAACTCGTCTTAGAAGACAATAAGTAAAAAAGCTAGAGTTACAGTTCATTTTTTTATTATATTCCGATTCCCAATAATCCCAATCAAAACAATCTGCATCAAGAAGTGAACGTGGCCTTTGTCAGCAATAGAAAGTGAAAAAAAAAATAATCCTATAGCTCTAACATGTGTAACGGGGATTAAGGGGTTAATATAAAATTTAAGACAAAACCAACATCATATTTTAAACTTTAAGTCACATTTAAGTAAAATGTTTATTTTTATCAACAAATAAAAGAGTGCTGTTTGTTGACGGTAGCATACGATTTCGCTGTTTTGTCACATGCCTTCCTGCTGTGGAAAAAAATCTTTCACATGCTACGGATGTGGATGGAATGCAGAGGTATTTTGTAGCAATCTTTGCAAGGTGTGGTAAATTACTTTCATTATCTTTCCACCACTGTAAGATATCTTCATTTCTACGGATAAGTGGTTTGTTTAAAAACATTTTTATTTCTGAAATATGGTTGATTTCTTCTTCATCATCTCCAAACAATGGACTATCGGAGATTTTCTGATCCTCGTCACTCTCGCTATTACTCTGGCCCTGGACAGTCTGGACACATCTTTCATTTGATTTATCCTCCATCTTTGCTACATCTTCTAATTCTTTTTCTATTGCGTCATATATTACTTCCCTTTCTTGAAACGAAAATTGTAGCAAATGTTTAAATCTAGGATCAACTGCCATAGACAATACTTGAGGGGAACTTTTAAAATTTAATTTTTTAAAGAAACAGTTATCTATATTTTTGAGTAAATCTTCTTTAAATTTCTTAATAACTGCAGACTCATCTTCTTTGAGAACTTGTAATTTAGTTTTTAATTTACTCATTACATTGAGGACATCCGAAATTCTGCTGTATTTTTCCCCACAAAAGACTTTATTTGCTATCTTTAATAAATTTAATATAGGTAAAATTTCATCAATTAGTTCCCATTGATCATCTCTTAATTCCAAAGCTTTAGCGTCATTACGTTTTATAATTTTCTGATCACATAGAACAGCGCAGATACACCACCTTAACGTAGTTAATCTTTGTAACATATCAAACGCTGAATCCCATCGAGTTTTACAATACTGAATAAGTTTCAGTGGTGACTGTGCAACTTTCCTTGATTTCTTACTCACTTGAGTTTGTGAGGAACATTCTTCAATATTGATGTTTTCTGTGGTCTGAGTGTTTAAACTTTCATCTCCGTCATCGCAATCTGAAAAAATGTCCACACTGATTTCTATGTAAATTCAAACACATCTTTTAACCTTTACAATCAGACAAAAACTTAACTTTTGGCAGTTGACATTTCGCCATATAGTTAAACAATAGTCTTGATAAAACTGTCAAAGCTATCAATCACACGGCGAAACGTCGACTGCTAAAAGTTAAATTTATAACTGGGATCAGTGCGCTTTAAAATTTAACTTAAAATTTAAACTTCCAGGTTACTATCATTGAAAATGTATGCTTTTATAATTGTCGCCAAGGTAATAAACTGAAAGTTGACGTTAACCCATCATTGATTAATTGATATCCAGTTGCACCACTTCTACTTAAAGCATTACGCAGAACTTAAGTTGATTAAGGTGATTGATATTATGTTAACATATTGATGTCATGTTCTAAACAGCACTTAAATTTAAGTTCTGCTTAATGCTTTAAGTAAAAGCGTTGCAATTAGGCATAAACGATTTATAAATTTTGAACCAATCGAATCGTATAGAATTTTAAAGCCAACGCAAAACGCCGCGCTCTGATCCCAGCTGGTTTAATTTTATAGTTATTTTTAAAAATGTAATAGCATATATTATTACCATCTTCAGACTCAATAACGGAATTCAATTCTTGACGCCTATTGTCCACAAACATCAACTGCTGACGTTTATTTAGTTCACTCGTTGCTAAAACGCTGGAGTGCGTTCAGATACCCTACCCAACAGGTAAGAGTTATCTACTTGGGTAATTACGTCGTGGTAGAAAATGTAAGCAAAGTTTCTGAACGATAACGGTGAACGTATTAGTACTAACGTCAAAGAAAATTGATGTTGAACTTAGGTTATGTGAACCTGCTGCCAAAATTGAAAGTGAATTTAATTTTCAACTTTATTAATTAATTAACGCAATTATGATTTTATTGCAGGTAGACGTAGATATGCAAAGTATATTGATTGGAGTAGTGTTATATAAAAAAGTTTTATTGGAATGTTTTGAACATGATTCGTCATCAGATGAGGAAGATGATTATCATGAGTTGACCCTTTTACAGAAGAGTCATGCTTGGAACCAAAAGCCTGTTAGAATTGCCTCCTATGTGGAAAACATAATACCACAGTATACTAATCTAGAATTCCAAAGTCATTTTCGTATAAATCGAAGATCTTTTGAAACCCTGCTTAGAATATTATCACCGAAATTGCAAAACCTATTTGAGACTGGTAGACCAACAATTGATATCACAAAACAGTTACTTGCAACACTTTGGCTACTAGCAACTCCTGATTCTTACAGGTAATATATAAAGTCTTATATCATATCACATGATGATGGTAGCATAATGTGCTGTTTTAGATCAGTTGGTGAGCGCTTTGATATGAGCAAGAGTTCACTGTCGGTAAGTTTTTGCAGAGTTATCAAAGTACTAAATACAATTGCAACTCAGATAATAAAGTGGCCAACAGGGGAACGTGTTAACATTGTGAAGGAAAAATTTCAGCAAATGGCAGGATTATCTGATGTACTAGGAGCTATAGATGGGACCTACATTTGCATCAAAGCACCCAAAATTGATCCACGATCGTATGTTACAAGAAAATGCCACTTTGCAGTAACATTGCAAGCAGTATGTGATTCTGAAAGGTATTTTACAGATTGCTTTGTCGGATACCCTGGGTCAGTCAGTGACACCAGGATCTTTGGCAATTCAAACATAAAACAATTAATTACAAGAGCCACAGATGAATATTTTCCTTATAATGAATATATTGTAGGTAAGAAAACATACCAAAACCTCAACATTTTGTTAATAATAAGTATATTTTAGGTGATAAAGCATATCCGACTCTCAATTGGTGTATAACACCTTACATTAATCGAGGTAATCTAACACGAGCTCAGAGACACTTCAACCTTATTATAGCTCAAACTCGACAAGTAATTGAGCGAACATTCGCCTTGTTATTTGGTAGATTTAGACGGTTGAAATATCTGGATATGAACAGAACTGAGCTAATACCTTCGGCAATGTTAGCTGCATGTGTTTTGCACAATATCTGCTTAGATAGTAATGATGAACTACTAAATCAGTATGAAGAAGAAGGTCGAAATTTTGTGTTTCACAATGAAGACTATGAACTACCACAAAATGTGATGGTTTTACAACATAACGTTAATGGAAATGATAAACGGAATATGCTTTGCCATTTTATGTACCAAAGACAACGTTAAAAACTAAGAAAAACATTTATGAAAATATGAAATTTATTTATTGTTATTAACAGAAATATATTGCATATTAAATATGTATTTTTAATAAAATAAATAAACTGTTCTAATATAATTTAACGTTAATGTACCTAAACAAAAAAGTATTCTAACTACTCCGCTACCTTAGACTTACAGGGTTCCATATGACAAAATGCATATCTGGAGAAACAGAGGTTTGAAAGTTGAATTTTGGTTTATGTATTTGTAGTATAATAAATAATTTAAAATAAGTAAATTAAATTTGAGATATGATATTAGAATGATACAGTTACGAATAATAGGAAAATTATGTAAAATAAATCCAGATGGAACTCAATTTGCTCAAATGCAGAAGAAACTTGTAATTCTAAGGGTAGCGTATTAGTTTCTGATACTTTACAAAAATTGGCTTAATACTAAGGAGTAGGCAGAGAACGATATATCAATAATACCGATGTTGTCAATAACATCGACAGTTCTGCGGTCAAGGTTTAACTTCAAGCTTCATTTAATTCCTATACGCCCAGTATTTCATTCGGAGTTTAACTTTAAACTTCGTTTTATTTCTACGGAAACAATTGTCTACAATTATTACTATGGGAATAAAACGAAGTTTAAAATTAAACTCAATGAAATACTAGGCCATAGACCCGGTATTTCAGTTTCAGTTTAACTTTAAGCTTCAGTTTATTTCCATGGGAACAATTGTTTTTATAATTGTTACTAACTTTAGATACAGTACTTTTGTTTTGTGGCCATAAAATTATGCCCTAAGTTAACATATGATCTGCAAAATTTTAAGGTAAATTTCAGCTTTTAATATTAAATTTATTACATAATACACATTACCAGAATAACTTGTGCTTTATTAAATTAATTATTATAAATTTCAACTTTTAACATTAAAATAATTAATTTAATAAAGCACACATTATTTTGGTAAAATGTATTTTATAATAAATAGTGTAATTTATTATTAAAAATTTGTCGAAAATCTTGTTAACATGAAGCATAATATTCATTGTGTAAATCCCCTGGCTACTGTTAAAAACGCACTGTATATTATGCTTGAATTTCTAAATAAATGTAAATTCTCTCCTAATAACTATGTCAGACATTATCACTCTCCTACTTCAATATTGCAGTTCACTTGTTACATTACAATTTCTCTAAAATTGTTTCCATGATATTGTTAAAAGCAGTAACTGCTTCTTTTTGAACTTCAATCTTTTCCTTATGCCGACGTTCTTTTTCTGCTTCTCGTTTTTCATAGTCCTCTTCCCATTTCGATGCAGGTCTTGTCCGTTTTCGTTTTATTTTGTTTGAATCATCTGTGTAGACTTAATTTATTGTTACAAATATTATTTACTACTAATTTACCATTTGAATCTTCACTATGCACATGTATCGCTGATGATGATTCGATGGCTAATGGTTTTGCAGAATGTCTTTTTCCAAAAATAAGATCACATTCTTCAAAAAATTCAAATTTGAATGGTGCACTTCCTGTGCTATGAGTTCCATTCATATTGTCCAATTTTTTATGGTACCTCATTTTTAAATATTTCATTTTATCCCGACACTGTTTTGCAGAATAACAGAATCCCTCAGAGTTTAAATCTGTAGCAATAATACCCCAGGCTTTATCATTTTTTATTGTGCTTGATGAAAACTAACATAAAAATCTAAAAGTCTTAGGGCCGAATTCAGAGACACGAGGTTAGGCTGACTAATCGTCATCTCATTTAAAACTCATTTCTCACTCACTTGAGGAAGAGTCACACTTTTACTTATTTCTCCCTCATTTCGGTATTCAAGAAGATAAAACATGAGTTCCTAACTTGAGTAAGAAATGAGAATAAACGTCATAGAAAATAGTGACGTCAGCGTAAAAACCATAGTAAAAACCGCGTAAAAACAGCCGATTGTGCTTCACATATTTGTCATCTGGCATCGGTATCTGTGGTTCCAATAAACAAAATGCCGGTAATAAATAGGGGTACGAACCTTTCTTGTAAAAATATTTGAAAATTTGCACTAGCAAGTCATTGTATGTGTGACTCTTGCATGGTTTGTGTGTATTTCCGTGTATTTCATAGTAGGGTTACAGTTTGATAATTTTCATTAATAATATGGAGCGTAAGAGAGCTTTTATGACTGCAAGCGAAAAACTGTGCTTAACGGAACTAATGTGTAAATATAAGGACATTTTAGAATCGAAAAAAATAGATTGTGTCAGTGTTGCCGAGAGAAAAAAAAAACGTGGTGCGCATTGAGTAAGGATTTTAATTCCCTGATAGAAAATTCAAGCGTAAGTAAACATAGCTATTTTTAAATTAAAACGTTGCGCGTCTGATAATAACTGATAAGTACATATATTTCCACAGCGAACCCCTGACCAGTTAAAAAAATGTTGGGATAATATAAAGACTCGCCGCAGAAAAGAGTTATCCGAAGAAAAGAAACAACGGATGGCTACAGGTGGAGGACCATATAAACCACCTACAGAGAACGACGTAGACGACCTTTTAAATTGCGTAAATATAGAAATCAAAAGTTCTATCGATAGCGACACAATAGCGTTATCACAAGTAGCAGAAGGAGAATACATATTAAATAAAGACCAAACTTTGCAACTATTAGAAAATGCATCAATTAATGAGGAAGCTACTGCGACGACAGAAGATGATGTACTGGAAATTCATGAAGGTAATAAAATAATAATGAATAGCGTTATTATTAATGTATCATATATTTAGGGGAAAACTTACCGCAAGTTACGGCAAACTTACGGCAAGGTAACAAAATAATAAATAGTAGTATTATTATTAATATATCATATTTTTTAGAGGAAAATTTACGGCAAGTTCTTACTACTCCTAGCCACAAAAAAATAAGAAGTCGATTGAAGGGGGTGTTACTAGAGCAAATGCGTTAGAAAGGGAATTACAGGTGCGACTAGAAAGAAACGACTTATTAAAAATGCACGAGGACGAAATTCACGCATTACGCCTGCTAGAACATCGTCTTAAAATACAACAGGAAGAAGTTAAATTGAAGCAAGAGGAAATAAAATTAGAAGAGCTCATTATAAAGAAAAGAATTGCAGAAGAACAGCTTCAACAGGAGGTTTTAAAAACCACAATATTAAAACAGAAATGTAGTATTGTTGAATAAATAATAACGTTTTTTGACTGTGTAGTATTTATTTCAAATTCAAATAACACTATAAGTAAATATATAAAAATCAACAAATTAATTAATATACTGGATGTCTCGTAACAAACGCAACAAATTGAAATGACAAGAAAGGTGGTACAGCAATTTAAGTATCTTATTTTCTTCTTTAGTTTGCATCCATTTCTTTTTAATAAATCTTATTTCATAAACTACAATTTTATTATTAACTAAACTGTAAATTTAACAAAACTACCTTTCATAAATGTCTTCAACAACCTGTTTTCTAGTTTTGTTTCAATTAGTCAGCGGTTCTCAACAATTTAAACAGCAATTTTTGGGTATTAAAAGATAAGATCAAGTAGCCTTAACTAAGAATTATATAACTAACTGTTAAATACACCTAATTTGAATTACTATTGCTACAGGTACAGCCTTTGCTTATTAATTAATTTGATTTTAAATTCTTGTAACTTTCTTAATTATTTATCAAAGCTTTATTAAGAAAAAATTTTACTTCCTCGGTGCTTCTTATGACACATTCAGTATATGCAAAGCATATTTGCAAATCTTTATTTCATTTTAATAGATGTTAAATTAAACCTGAACCAAGATATACCAACAAAATGAATATACATTCTTTCACTGCATGAAATGTCTTTGAATAAACCCAGCTCGTATAATATTTTCTCTGACATTTTCACCTACTGGTGGTGGATTGGGTACATTTCGTGGATTTATGTCAGCATAAACTTGTTGCTCTCTTTGTTGTATAGCAATATTATGCAATTCTGCTGTAGCTGCTATAATTCTTGTTGTTGTTCGAAGATTATAACCTAGCATGGTACTAATGCACCGAAATCTACTCTTCCATATTCCAAATGTGCGTTCAACGGTATTGCGAGTTCTGATGTGTGCGCTATTATAACGTTCTTCTGCTCTAGTGTTAGGATTCTGTACCGGTGTATATAAGTAATGTGACTGTTGATACGCACTATCACCAAGTAAAATACCTCTTAAACGCCCTTCCTGTAAACGCATAGCCACTGCACTGCTATTAAAAATTCGGCTGTCATGGGCAGAACCAGGCCATCGAATAACGATGTCCAAAATTTCATAACGAGGACCTGCTACAACTTGAACATTTAACGACATCCATCCTTTTCTGTTTCGGTACATTTCAGCATTCGGACCTCCAGGATTTTTTATTTCAATATGCGTTCCATCAACACATCCAATTACTCCAGGAAATCCAGCTATTTCAAAAAATACAGTACTGTTTCGCTGCTTTTCTATTTCCGTTTCTGGAAATTTTATGAATCGGCCTAGATTTTGAGCCAGTCTTTCAGAGACTTCTTTTATTATACGCGAAGTTGACGATTGACTGACTTCCAATAGATCACATACTCTCTACAAATTCAAAGTTTTACACATATTGTAGCTACCATAAAACTGTACTAACCTGATAACTTCCGGTTGCATAAAACCGCAACGCTACACATAATTTAAATATTGACGGTACCGGCAAACCTCGTTCATTTTCAGGTATTCGGATTAAAAATCAATGGTAACAAGATATTTAGTATTATTTGTCTGGAGAATCTATATCTCTGTAATAATTCTGTATTTGTATATTTCTCCAGTGGATTTTCCATGTCTCGTAATATATTTCTGAAATTGAACAAACATTGTCTCTGTTCCGTAGGATATCACTGTTCATCTACTTCAAATATTAATACTTTTTTGCATACCTGGGTATTCTTACGTAATTATAATTTTGCAGATACTGCACAAATTCCCAAAAGTCATGATCCATATGAACTAGATCCATTAGGTAGCGATTAATTTGTTCAGTAAAAATATTGTTCGAACTTATGTTTGTACATAAAGACGCTCAATTCTCTACTAATATCTTTCTCATTTCTTACTCAATTCGCGCTCAACTTGAGTCGAAAATAAGTCACTCATTGCGATCTTAATGTTTCTGAATACCAATTTTGTCAGTTAGGAAGGCTTCTACTCAAGATGAGTTTGAGTGAGACTCATTTTCTGTCTCTGAATTCGGCCCTTAGAGTACTATTTCGAGTCCAAACTGCTTTTTTGTTATCGTTATGAGTTATTTCGCGTCCTTCATCATTTCCGTCATTATCATTTATTTCATCTATGTCTTCATTTGCAGGTTTTACATTATCCGCTACTACATTCGGTGTGTGTGTGTGTGGCGAGCCTGGTCGGACATCTTTCTTGGGTCGATTACTTATTTGAGGAAATATTAGTGAATACCAGAGTGGCGACAGGTTTATAGAGGTAAATTATTGATTTACGGTTCCAGGGAACACAGAGAGCGTTTCGTTAGAGTTACGGGCTTTGGATGTTTAGAGGAAAACTGTCCCAAAGAATTGTGAACATAACCTAACCAATTTGATAAACGTCGTAGAGTTTTGGCAAACCTGGACCACTGATACTCGTAGCGCCATCTAGAAACTGTTAGCGAAACTCGCCAGCGCGGATACGGGTCGGTGCCTGAAATAAGTAGGGTACTGATACAACTGTACTCGTGACGCGAGAATTGCTGTAGCGGTTAAAATATTGTAAAATAAACACATGAGTTCAAAAAAGGACAAAAGGAAAGTGACAGATACAAGTTTTGAGAAAGAAATAGACCAAGAAATCTTTCAAAGAAGTAAATTAACTATAAGATCACCACCAAAATCAGAAGACATCGGAATGGAGGCGATACTAAAGGAAATACAAGAGATGAGAAAAATCATGCAGGACGGCTTTAAAGAAAGCAAGGAGCAAAATATAAAAATGAGACGGGGACTAGAGGACGCCAGAAAAGAAATAAAAGAAATCAAGCAAGAAATGAGTAAAAAGGAAGAAGAATGGCGAGGCGAGAAACAGCAAATGCTTAACAAAATAACACTACTTGAGGACAATATGGAAAATAAGGAAAAGCGTGAAAAAAGAAACAACATCGTCATAAAGAATATAGTAGTGAAAGGAAAAGATATAGTAGACGAGGTAAGAAACTTCCTAAAAGAAAAAATGAAAGTTACAACGGAAATTACGGAGGCACGAGAGATAAAGGATGGGATGGTACTGGTGAAAATGGCGAATTGGACGTATAAAAAAGAAGTAATGAAAAACAAATACATGCTAAAGGATACAAACATATATCTGGACAACGATATGACCGCAGGGGAACGAAAAATACAACGAGAATTGAGGCAAATAGCAAAGGAGGAGAGAGATAAAGGGAACCAAGCTACAGTAAAATACCAAAAAATCATAATAAACAACAAAACATATGTTTGGGGGGACTTACAGTCCAGACAGTCAAAAAACCAAGTAGTAACAAAAAATACAGAACAAAAACACGGAAAACGGAAATGGCAACGAAAAAGGATAGAAGAAAAAATAAAAAAAGGGAAGAATTAAGAATTAGTACATGGAATGTTAGGACAATGCTAGGAATAGGCAAAACACAGGAAATAGCAAAAGAATTGATAAAGTACAGAATAGATGTAGCGGCACTATAAGAATCCAGATGGAAAGAGCAGGGAGAAATAGTCAAGGAAAATTTTGTGCTCTTATATTCGGGCGAGAAGAAGCAAGGTAGGAATGGAGCAGCTTTCTCGATAATGAAAAAACTAAAAAATAAAATAATAGAGTTTAAGCCTGTTAATGGACGTATAGCGTACCTAAGATTGAACACAAAACCGTTCAACCTGTCTGTAATAAACGTGTACGCTCCAACAGAAAGTGCTGAGGAAGAAGATAAACAAAAATTTTATGAACAAATTGAGAGAATCCATGAACAGATCCCAAAGCAGGACACAACGATCATTTTGGGTGATTTCAATGCACAGATTGGGAAAGAAGAATATCTGAAAGAGGTGACAGGGAAACAGACAATACATCAAAACACAAACAATAATGGACTCAAACTATGCAATTTAGCAGCTACAACAGGAATGACAGTGGTTAGTACAAAGTTTAAGCATAAAAACATACATAAAATTACATGGACTCCATCGGGAAAAAAGGAAGGAAATCAGATAGACCATGTTTTAATAACGAAGAAGAGGCAGTCATCGGTGAAAAATGTAAGATCTTATAGGGGAGCAAATGTTGATACGGATCATTTTATGGTGACAGCCACAATAAAACAGAAAGTAGCAATAAGGTACAATAAATACAAAGGTGAACTAAAAAAATGGAATGTGAAGCAACTAAGTGAAGAGAAAAAAAGAAATCAATATATAGAAAAAGTAGAAGCAAGATTAAAACAAGATGATACAATCCTAAGGAGCGCAGAGGAGCAATGGGCAGCACTAAAAGAACATATAAATCAAGTAGCAGAGAAAGAACTAGGTACAATTGGAAGGAATAGGAATGAATGGTGGAATGAAAAATGCGACAGCGCAATAAAAAAGAAAAACGAAGCAAGGAAGAAATGGCTAGCCATAGGCAACGAGGAAAACAGAAAAAGATATAAAAAAGAAAGGAAAGAAAGCAAGAAAGTAATAAAAGAAACAAAACAAAAGTGGCTGGAAAGTAAAATGTCAGAAATAGAACAAGAAAGCAAAAATAGAAATTCAAAGAAATTTTACCAACTTATAAACCAAAAAAGTAATGCTACTAAAAGTAAAAAGTACAGAAGGAGAGGCATAAAGGATAAGAATGGTAAGATAACAGAAAATGACGAGGAAGAAGTAAAAACATGGGAGGAGTACTTTAAAAACCTACTAACAGATGAGGAAGAAACACCAATCAGTGATATTGAAGAAGAAGTGGATGATCGCACTGAGGAACCTACATTAGAAGAAATAAAAACCTTAATACGGGGTAGCAAAAATGGAAAATGCCCTGGTAAAGACAACATAAATATGGAGCTAATTAAATACGGAGGCGACAAAATACAGGAGCAAATCTACCAATTAATAAGAGAGATATGGACAAAGGAAAATATGCCAAAGGAATGGGAGGAGGGTAGAAATTATCGTGGGATCACGTTGCTAAGTACTGTTTACAAAATTCTCTCTACTATAATACAAGACCGTCTAACAAAAAGCCTTGATAAAAATTTAGGCGACTACCAATGCGGGTTTGTAAAAGGCCGTTCAACTATTGACGCAATCTATATGTTAAAGCAGGTAATGGAGAAGGCTACAGAATACAGCATAGACCTGGAACTACTTCCAGCAAGCTTTTGATTCAATTAAAAGAAACCAGCTAATGAAAGCGCTAAAAGAACTGGGTGTAGGGGCAAAAATAAGAAGGTTGGTACTTATGACACTGAAGCGGACGAGAGCATTTATTAAAACTGAAGCTGGTACAACAAACGAAATAACAATAAGCAAGGGGGTCAGATAAGGTGACGCGCTCTCCGCCACACTGTTTAATGCTGCACTAGAGTATGTGTTAAGGAGGATCAAGAAAAAAGGAACCCTGAGAATGCACGGAGGACAAGTTATAGCATACGCGGATGATATAGTCCTAATAACTAAACAAAGAAAGCTGATGGCGAAAATGGTAACAGAAATTGTGAACGAAGGGAAAGCCATGGGATTGAAGATAAACGCAAGCAAAACAAAATTAATGGTGTGTGGAAAAACGAAAAGCAAAGGAATAGCCAAAATTGGGCAACACGAATTCGAACAAGTTGATCATTTCAAGTACTTGGGAGTAATGATTACGAACACTGATGCAAGACAGGCAGAATTAAAACAAAAAATACAAGCAACAAACAAAGCATTTTACGCACTCAAACCACTTCTCCAGAATAAGGCACTAGCAAAGAAAACAAAAGTAAACATATACAAGACAACGATAAGACCCATCATGACATATGCAGCAGAGGTAATGACGCTAACAAAAAAAGAAATAAACACATTACTCGTAATGGAAAGGAAAATATTAAGAACAATCCTAGGCCCCAAAAAAATCAACGACAACGAATACAGAATAAGAATGAATCATGAAATCGTAAAAGCAATAGATGGAGAAAATGTCGTTACTTATGTTAAAACGCAAAGAATAAAGTGGCTCGGACACGTGTGGAGGATGGAACAAGGTATAAATGTCAGAGATATAACCGAATGGCAACCCGGAGGAAGAAGAAACAGGGGAAGACCAAGATCAAGATGGATTGACGAAGTGGAGGAAGATCTAAAGAAAATAGGAATAAGTCAATGGAAAAAGAAAACGAAAAACCGAAAGGAATGGAAATTAATAATCGAGAAGTTTAAATCGCTCGCCAACCCGTGACAGAAGGAAATAGGGACTAATCCACCCTAATTAAGGGGATTGTGAAGGCTCCAATGGAGCGGCAAAACTCTTTATGAGTGTAGTGCCATATATATATATATACATTCGCTGTTTCAGAAAATGGCAAAAACATAACCTCGCCAGCTGCAAGCAAAGGTTTCACGTAAAGGGTAGAGCTAATACATTAAACTAATACAAAATGATATTAATAAATTATACATTAGAATTTGTAGAACGATTATTATTTATAATATTTTACTGATGAATTTACTTACTGGTTAAATTTGTAAATAATAGTTTCCCCTTTTCGTTATGAATAAACTGGCCGTTATTGTCAATAATATGGTAAAGTCGCCAAAATGGTACCGGCGCGGCGCTTAAATCGTACCACCACTATTTTTGCAAGAAGTAATCGAATATACTGGCCTCTATTAACGTTTTAAGTAACTACTATTAACACAAAAGGTATGTCCGAGAGTTGGTTTGGGTCCAGTTTATCGATCCTTAGAAAAGTAGTGTTAAGAAATTCAGACAATATATATTATAGTTTTTGACAGTTTTTTCTAACACAATATCTTATTCTACAGAAGAGTTTCACAAGTTTTATGTTCATTCTTAGAAATTACATCTATTGAGGAATATTTTCCATTAGTTTTGGTAAGTGTATATTTGAAATTATAGGTTATAACGAATTATTTTTACATTTATGTCGCGTTTCCTAAATCCTACCGCAACTCAGGTTCCAAAATCCTACCGGTACGATTTAGGTACCATGGGCTATAATGAACATTTCAATTAAAATTAATTTCTTACGTACTTTTATTTCTAGTGGAAAATGGCCAAGAGAGAATATGGAAAATGGTCTGCACAAGATATGAAAAACGCTCTAGCTGAATACAAAAATGGCGGTATAAGTTTAAATGCTTGCTGTCGTAAATATGAAATTCGTAAACCCACTTTCAAACGACACTTGGAGGGAAAAGTGAAGAGAGGAGAAGTAAGTCCAAGAGCAAAGAAAAGATGTGTTAATGGTAGGGAAACCGCATTTTCTGGTACAGTAGAAGAAGACTTAGTTAAGCACATTCTGAAATTTGAAGAATGTCTATTTGGGCTTACGCCGACCAATGTCAGAAAACTTGCATATGATATAATTGAAGCAAATCCTCATCTTCCAAATCGATTTAACAGAGAAAAGAAAATGGCTGGAAAGAAATGGTATTATTCATTTTTATCGAGACACCCAAATCTAAGCCTCCGTCAAGCCGAAAACGTTTCCATTGCTCGTTGCAAAGGATTTAATAGGGAAAATGTATATGGTATGGTATGTATGAAAACAGTATTGATGCACTGCACATTTACAATGTTGATGAATCTGGTTTTTCAACTGTGCAGAAGAAATCACCTAGAGTTTTAGCACAGCGGGGAAAACATCAAGTAGGATTTTTGTCAAGTGGTGAAAGAGGAATTAATACTACTAATATATGTTGCTGTAATGCATTGGGAAATTATGTACCTCCTATGATTATATTCAAACGACAAAGAATGCACCCTGCCTTGCAGAAAGGAGCGTTTCCTGGTAGTTTGGTTGAAATTAGCGAATCCGGTTATATCAATTCAGAACTTTTCGTGAAGTGACGAAGCACTTCATTGGTTATGTGAAACCGTCTAATGAGTCTAAAGTGATACTTTTACTAGACGGTCACACTACACACATAAAAATTTTTGGGATAAAATGTTCTCCTCCTAATCGGTGTTAAAAAATACGGATAGAGTTTTACTTGAAAAATTGTAAAGCTCATCTCATTTAGTGATATTAAAATCTTTTCCTGATTAAAATGCGTCTAAAAATACGTGTTAAAAAATTATATATATATATATATATAATACATATATAGAAATAACTACCGCAAGGATTAAAATGCTACTTTTGTAGACCACGTTAACACTTTCTAAAGTTAAACGTCCTAACTCCGTTTATTTTAACACCAAAAACGGATGGACGCGAGGAAACACCAGACGCGAGGGAACTCCAGATTTTTATCTGTGTACTCACTCCAAGAATCTAGAAGCAATAGCTTCAGCTTCCTGGACACACAACACACAGACTGCAACCACTTGATGTGGGTATTTTTAAGTCTATGGAGTCAAATTACCTCCAAGCTATGACCAAATGGCTTCGTAGTAATCCTGGCCAAAAAGTCACGCAGTTTGAAGTTACTTACGGAAGCTTATGTCCAGGCAGCAACAATAAATAATGCAATGAATGGCTTTCGTGTTGCTGGTGTATGGCCAGTTTTTTCTGATGCAGATTTTGTGGCAAGTGAGAATTTAATTGAATTGGTAACAAACGAAGAAGCTCAAGTAATAGCAGAACACATAGTTGCAAATAAAGAAGCTGAAGAACTAGTAGGAAACACAGAAATGAATGAAAATGGAAATATACAGGAACCTCAGCCTTCAACCAGTCGATTAACTGTTCCAATCAGTAAAGTAAGCCCATTACCTAAACCAACAACTAAAAAATATGATACATGTTTAAAAAAAGGCGCTCAAAAAGCAGAAGTATTAACTTCTAGTCCCTACAAAAATACCCTAGTAATGGCAAAAGAACAACGAATTTTAAAAGAAGCTAAGAAAAAGAAAGCTGCAAATAAAAAGAGTGAGATCTCTGAGAAGATGAAGTCGAAACAAGAAAGACAAAATACAAAGAAACGGTTATTTTCAGAAGAAAACACTTCTTCACAGGTGGTTATCGAAGTAAGAGAGGAGGAGTGGTTTTGTTTTATTTGCGAAGAGACCTTCGTTGAAGATATGATAAAATGTGTTATATGTAACCGCTGGGCACATGAAAAGTGTGCAGGAATACCCAAGTGCAAAAAACCTACACGTGTGAAATTTGCAAATAACTTCCTACTTTTTTATTTTCTCGGAGTGTTTATTTTTTTTAAATATGTTTTTGTTAATTATGTTAACGACTTTTTTTGTTTATTAATAAAAATTTTAATAAATTTTCTCTATCCATAATGGGTCCGTGTTTTCTATATAAGTATTTTACGTAGAGGTACGATTTAGGAACCTGGTAGTACGATTTAGGAGACTCGAACCCTGATGATGATGCATAAATCTAAAAAGTATTACTTAAAAATTACCAAAAAAATGTTCCATGTAAAAAAATATCCCTGCTAGCGTCTTGTAATATTCAGTTGTAGGTATATTCAATTATCTTTGAAAATGAAAAATAAAAACTAAGAAGTGGTACGATTTTGGCGACTTTACCCTACATTGGTATTCTGCCATGTTTTTCTTCAATTCAGCAAAATAAACAACTACGAACACAGACAAGACGGAATGACAGAAATGAATTAACACGCATTGCGCATGCTCACAATATCTTGGGTAACTTTTAACCATCTCATGAGATGGGGAAGTTAGGAGCACCCTAAGTTAGGGTGAATCAGCGGGACTTTCTGAACGATTAAGGTGAAATACTGCGGATAACTTTTTGTAGTTTATTAACGACCGTGGGTAACTTTTCTTACCTGGGTACGATTCCTGAACGCACTCCTGTGGTTGAAGTGTCCCACAAGTTTACTTGCAGCAAAAATACAGCGAGCAATGCAGTTTTCAGAAGAGCTATTAATTAATCCAGTTGCTGAATTTACACATAGTTGTAACGTATGCGCCGCACACGACACGTCAACCCATGTTTCGTCAATTTTCGATGCGACGTTCAACACATTTGAAGCATTATCGTGAACTATAGCAACTACTTTATTATCTATTTGCCATTCAGAAACTGCATTTTTTATTTGAACAGATAAATAATCTAACGTATGTCTGTCATCTAGAACTATCATACTTAACACCGGAGTTTCCAGTTTCCATTCGTTATTAATATATGAAGCAGTAAGAGCCAAATAAGAAACATTATTGTTTGCTGTCCACGCATCTGTAATTAATGTAATATATTTTGATTCATTCATATTCTTCATTATTGTTTCCTTTATCTTCTTTTCTTCCATTTTCAAATTATTTAAAACCGTTTCATAACATGGTACTTTATATTCGGGTTCTAAATAAGACATTAAATTTCGAAATGAAGAACTTTCCGTAAAATGTAACTGTAGAGCATTTTCAGATATAACATCAATTATAAGATTTGTTACTTGCGTTTGACGTGAACTTGTTAATTTACCTTTCTTTCTAAAACACTCCGTAATCTTCGGTTGACATTTCTCGGTTGAAGAAGTGGAATCATTTTTATGAACGCCTGCCAGATGTTTATTCATTGAACTTGTAGATTGTCCGTACATAATTTTTGCTTCACACAACTTACAGGACACATGAGTTTTTTTTAGGCGAAAGAGTAAAATTATCCCACACAGCTGAACGTTTACCCCGCACTCTTTTATCAGTCATTTTGTACAAGTAAGAATTTATAAATTCAAGCTGAATTGAATGTACTCTTTCCAACTGTTATAGGTTATGTCGTAATTTAATATTTCAACAAGTAAAGATTGATGTTTGCGATGTTTCACGACATTAGGCGAAACGTCAGTTGGGACCCGAGTAATAATTATCGGGTATCGGGTAATTATCGGGTATTTATAAAAAGGAATCGGTTCCATTTGAATAAACGGGTACCCGTCGGTATCCCTAGTTCAAAGTAAACAAAATCGCTTCGAATTTTATTTATGAATGCATTAATTGCCATATGTCATTAAGATCCTATATGCGAGTTTGTTTACTTTAAACCTGGTTCAGTTAAACTTGACTTTACTTATATATACAAACCTATACTTTGTTCAACTAGCCCTTTGTGCTGTTTTCGAGACATAGCCAATTAGAAATTGTATATTTGTAGAACATTACCAAATAATGTATAAATGAGTATTTTTTTTGTTTACAGTGCGTTACTGTGGATATATAATTGTAACAGGGAAGATCTGCTAAATAAGAATTTAACAAAACTCTCAGGGACAACGTACGTCTGTTGAAAACATTTTGAAAAACGCATGTTTTTGAATGATTTGCAAAATCGGCTTCATGTACATGCCATACCAACAATATTTCAAGAAACTTCGTCAATGAGTTCGTCATTTCAAGCGGAAGGTGGGGTACATCAGATCAATTAAATGAAGTTTTTAATTTTTCAAAATTAATGGTGCCTTCCTAATTATTAACAGTGATAGTTGTCCAGTTTTTCAGTTCATTGTTAACCACATTGTTAATTTGTAATAAGTTTTAAACTATAGGAATTTCATGAAAAAATTAAGCTTCAGCCTGGTTTTATTTTTGTTTTAAATTAATTTATGCTTTTAGCTTCTCATAGTGCTGATGTTAGAAGCTTTCCAAGTGAAGAAAAAGAAGTTTTATTGGAAAATGTAAAAGATTCAAAAGGTAAGTATTACCACTTTTTTTGTATTCTCATAATTTACATGATATTTATTTTTTAAGAAAATGAACCACCAAACAAAATTAGAATTTTGTCTGACATTACATTGGATAGAAATGTGGAAGGAACACTAATATTACCAGAAAATTTACCAGCAGCAAGAACTTGTGAAGTGAGTCCTCAACAATCATTTGATGGTAAGTTATTATTAGATGCAGACTGTCATTAAAACTGTAATTGTAGTCAACTCTTGTCCCATGAAAATTGTAAGAAAATAATTTTAAACTTCAAACAGATAAATGTCAAAATTGGAAAGAACGTTCAACGTTTTACTATCGTTTAAAGACTATTTTCTTACAATTTTCATTAAAACGTTACTACCCCTATTCACATAAAGATTTTTTTACAACATTTTCATATTTCAGTGAATCTCCAAAGTACCAGTAGTACCAGTATACTTACCAGTGCTATTGCCGTGCAGACACCTAAAACTTTTAGCGCAAGGTCTCCAAGGAAAATGAAATTAAGAAAAACCATCAGAGAAGCACGAAGAAAATCGTTAACACTTACAAAGACCCCAACATCAGGTACGGATTCATTAGAAGAATTTCTGCAGTTAACCAATAAATACTTAACACCAGAACTGTCCGCAATAGTTCAATTTAATGCCAAAAATAGGGATATGACAGCTGCAAGGTATACCTCTGAATACAAGCAATTTGCACTGAACATATATTTTTTGGGACCAAAGGTATACAGGTACCTCAGTAAAATATTTAAACTGCCAAGTGTCAGAACATTGAGGAGATTTACTGAAAAATGGAGCATTTCAGAAGGTGTATGTAGTTTTATTTTTTCGGCAGTTAATTTGAAAACTCTCCAGTTCAACGATGAATCTCGAGATTGTATACTTTGCATAGACGAAATGTCTTTGAAAGCAAATTTGTTTTACAACGTCAGCAGAGATGAAATTATAGGCTTCCACAAAACAAATGTTGCAACAGAATATAAACCTGCGAAATTTGCAATGGTACTTTTTGCAAAAGGCATCCATTCTAATTGGAAGCAACCAATGGGATACGTTTGTGCTCACAGCGGTTGTACAGGAAAAGATCTTGAAGACATACTATCAAACACAATTAGAGAAATGAGTGCCATCAATCTTCATGTAAAAGCTATTGTGTCAGATGCCGGTTCAAATTTTTATAAGTTTGCAAAATTCAAAGGAGTCACAACAGAAAGACCTTTTTTTATGTAGATAACACCAAAATTTATTATTTATTTGATACGCCACATTTAGTAAAAGCCACGAGAAATACTTTTTTTAAATATCAAATACAATTTAATAGCTTTTTGACAGATAAGAGACATTTGGAATCATTTTATAATAGTGACAAGGCAACATTAATTAGATGTGCACCAAAATTGACGGATTCACATATGAACCCGTCAAATTTTGAAAAAGTTAAAGTAAAGTTGGCTGCGCAAGGTTTCAGTCAAACCGTTGCAGCAGGAATGTCGACTTATATGAGCTTTGGTGCTTTACCAGCCTCTGCTATAGGGACTATTACATTTATTGAAAAAATGAATAAACTGTTTGATTTGTTGAATTCTTCGACCACTTCTACCAAATTTTATAATCAGCCATTTAAAGAAGAAAAATACCAAATTGATTTTTTAAAGGAAATGCAAGATACATTTAAAAATATGCAAGCTTTCAGTTATGATGGCCTAGATAAAACAAGTATTACTAAAAAGTTTAAATGTTGGCAAATAACAATAAATTCTGTCTTAATGTTATGGGAAGATTTGAACAAGGCAACGTTGTATACTCGTCGATTACAACAGGACAGTTTAGAAAATTTTTTCGGTGCAATTCGTCAGCAGTGTGGAAATTCAAGAAATCCTAAAACAATACAGTTTAAACGAGCATTTAAAAAGCTTTTCTGCATGAATTATTTTAACTATGTGGAAGGAGCAAATTGTACTGATGTTTTTGACATGATTTTAGATCAATTAAAAGCTTCAAGTCCAACCAAGATTAAAGAATTATTTACTGTAAATATAAGTTACGAAAATAAGGAATTGTATGTAGATACAAGAGACTACAAAACATTGGAGTTACCACAACAAAACTCCTTCGTTTATGTATGTGGATACCTTAATAAGAAATGTTTAGATAAACATACCTGTGAAAGGTGTATAAACATATCAAATCAACAGTCAACAACACTAAAGGATTCGACAGTTTTTTTTAAGAAACCATGTAAGGGTTAATCAAGAACTATAAGGTTGAAAAGGGCTGCACACTTTCAAGGGGGCCGGCATGTTCGTCGATGAGTAAGATTCTAATATTCTTAGAAACGGCCGAAAAATAGACAATTCCGCGATCTGGGGTGCGACCAAGGATGACTAGCCGGAAGGGCGAGTTGAATGAGACCGGCATTCGGCATCTAACAGTACGACGGGTTACATCATATTATATTAAGGCTTTAGTTGTTGTAATTTAGTGTTTAATATAAGTATAAGAAAAAATCCCGTTTTATCATTACTCTGACCGAATCACCTGAGAACATAATCTCAAAACGAACATATACAGTGATTACCAAAAATAGTGTGTCCGGTGACACGCAGAACTTTGAATCATCATCGTTCGATCAAATTCAGATGAAGATGTTCATTGTGTTGCTGAACTTTTGAATATTACTTTAAAACAAAACTTTTTTAAATTCAACAATAAATTTTATTCACAACTAGATGGTCTATCCATGGGTTGCAATTTAAGCCCCCTACTGGCTGATATTTTTATGAATAACTTACAATCTAAAAAAAAAAAAAATTTAATTCTGGCCATCACCTGGCCCACAAAATAAAATTCTTTGCTCGGTATGTGAATGATATTTTGATTGTTCTGGAAGGTGCTAGTAAAACAGCTAATGAGCTACTCAATCATTTTAACACCTTTCACAATAATATTAAGTTTACCTTAGAATTAGAAAAAGATAATAGTATCAATTTTCTGGACGTGTCAATTAAAAGGTTTAATTCTTCTTTGTCTTTTAGTATTTACAGAAAATCTACCAATACTGATGCTATCATCAATTTTACGTCTAATCATTCTTACCAACATAAAATGTCAGCTTTTGCTGCTTTTTTCTATAGAGCTTTTTCCATTCCGATGACGAGAGAAGACTTCATTAGAGAGATCAAGATTGTTTGCCAAATAGCTAGCAATAATGGTTTCCCTATTGAGGTTATCTCTCGATTATTTTACAAAATTCGCAATCATCTTAAAAATAAAGCTGTTTTCCCCACTCTGACAGATGTTGTTTCGGAAAATAACTTTAGATACGTCTCTTTACCTTATTTGGGCACACTCTCTGAAAAATTGAAGAAAATTCTTAGTAAATTGGAAGAGGTGCAAGTATCATTTTCTAATGATTATAACCTTATCTCTATTCTGACGAATTCTAAAGATGAGATAGAATATATGAACAAAAGTGGAGTTTACTCCATTACGTGCACCCAATCCAATTATACCTCTATCTATATCGGACAAACTGGCCGTAATTTAGCTACTCGTGTAAAAGAACACATCTCGTCTGCTAGACTGGGCAAAACGGACTCCAATTTTGCTTTACATTTAATTGATTCAGGACACTATCCAGACCCTAAATTTACTGTAAAATTACTCCATCAATTACCAAAAGGTTTAAAACTTAATATTGCCAAAACTCTAGAAATTTTCTTGTCTAAAAAAGATAACAATGTCACCCTCTCATAATATAATTTGTTATTCTTTCCTTTTTTTTTGGTACGACGTGCAATAACATTTGTCTCCTCTTCGTTAGATGACGATGACGTCTCTTCCAACAAGTAGTTTGCCAGCAGCATAAATTTTGTGACATTTTCGGCCATATTTGTTGCACTACTTGCCACCGAGGTTTCTAGCGAGGGCCACTTTTTGTGCACTCAGTGCGACATTTATGAGTGTTCGTGCGCCAGTGGAAAACTGAACACTTAAAAAGTGCACATGTGAAATACCAATACCATAACATTTGCACTGAGTGCAAGAAAGTGCAGCCAGCAGAAAACGCTATTAGTAACAAGTTTATAGGTTAGGATTTGTATTATGAAAGTTTATAAATAGTTTTGTGCAAATTGGAAACTGGAAATATTACAATGATAATTTTTTTAAATGTACTTACCTGCAAATTAGAGAGACAAAGAATAATTTAAATCTAAAATCAACGCAAAATTAAAAAAAAAAGGTATTGAAGTCGGGACGAACGCGGCCTGTGAACCCGGCGAACTGTGGCGTCGCCTGCGTCGGCTACATTTACATTGAGTAGCTTGCTGGGAAGGTTACTCTCGACAATCGTAAAAACGAACGCGAATTTGTCCCTGTGACTCGCATCAACTCATAATTCTAGGACCTTAAATATATGATACATAAACAGTCAAATTTACGTTTCGTTTGCACATAGCGTCACTGGGTGACAAACATCAAACTTCGTGTTCTATAATTGAAAGAAACAGAATTAATAAATATCCATTTATAATACTTTCATATATTTTGTTGTCAGGCTAATGCTTTAGTTAGGTCTCCATTCTCATTAATAAATGTGCGAATTTTTTCCTATTTTTTCATTTTTAGACGAATTAGCAGCGCTTTTGTCACCAGAAGACGTAGTTGATGCGCAAGAGCATATATAAAATGCTGCGTTTATATTAGTCAATAAGTCAAGTGAGATGATCAATTTAGTTGAACTCAAATCACTTGCATTCACTTACTTGTTTACACGTTATATTGAACTGGAATGCATGCCAGTTCATTTAAAAATGGCGAAAGCAGTAGCACGCAGGGCCATTCTTCAAATAACTTTAATTTTAGCTCAGGAATTAGAACAAAATATTCATAAAAAGAAGCGACGGAGAAATATAAATATGGGGTTAAAAACTACACTGCTCAAAAAAGAAAAGAAGTCAGTTTTCGTTGGCGTATTTTTAATAACGCTTGAAATTTTCAAGTAAAACTTGGCAGATCTTTGAAGACATTACTTGTTTATTTTACCCTTTACTCGCACAAAAATTAATTTACCTTTTACATCAAGTTAATATTTAGAAATCTTGAGCTGTGCCAAACATTATATCAACAAACAAGAATGACTGACTATTTTTATTTTTCGAGCACTTTAAATTAGTTGCACAAGAGTTCCTTAGTCCGGTCTTTTCATATCCAGTTAATTTTATCTGACGTTTTATTTCCATAGTAGCGATTGTGATCACAAACGTTACTATGGGAATTAATCGCCAGATAAAGTTAATTGGAGATGAAAAGACCGGGCCTTAGACTGACATTCTTCAACATGACGTTTTAGGTAATAATTGATGTCACTCTGTGGAACAATGCAATGCGTGTAGAGTGTGTAGACACTTAAGACATAGGGGAAACCCGGGCAAAGTGAATACCTTAATATTTAGACGGTTATTCCAGAAAAAATAGTAAAGGTAAAAATGCAATAAATATTATAAATCAGTCTTCAATTATTAAACTTTGAATTGGAATTAACAATTTACCTTACCTTTAAAGCCTTTTGCCTCTACAAATAAAAAAATTAAGTACTCGGGAAAAGTCGATACATGACTCGGGCAAAGTTATTATCAAATAATAAAAGACTATAATCGTTAACAAAATCTAATTATGAACTGACAAGCACAAGTTATTAACCAAATTATAATTTTAGGAAATCTGTTTTTTTAGTAATCAGTATTTATCCAGAACAGATATCACAAATAAAAGGACCAGTGCTATTTGCATAACGTTCTCTGACCAGCTGCCCTGATTTGTCTTTTCTTTTGTATTTATGTATCATCTGCAACAAAGTATGAAATCTGTAAACAATGAAAACACCGAGTGCGCGAACAATAAACAAAATTAAAATACAGTTATTAATAAAAGGCAAAATTTACACAGTATCCACTTTGCCCGATTCGTTTTGCCTGATGCAACCTCCCTGTATCCTAATTCTTTGTTGACTGAGCAATGATGGACGAACATTCCGGGTCATATACAGGTGATGTCAAGCAAATATTTTACAAATTGCAGAAAATATTCGCTTTGCCCTGGGTATTCACTTTGCCCGGGTTTTTGCAAAAGTTAATTAAATTCTCTCGCAATTACTGGTGGAACATAGTTTGCAAGAAAATATTGCCGCAGTATGAACTCTCTTGCCGGTGTTGAGCAATAAATGTCGCAAATTTTTGTTCGATTAATAGTCTCTTTGAATCAAGTTCTTGAATTTTTTTTAATACTCCTAATATTTAAAACAGTAATTTGATCTGAGAACGAAATTATCGATGCCTTCGCGAATTTTAAACAGTGACTTGAACATAAAACTTAAACATGTTTCAACTCGGAAGAATTCAATTCACTTGCTCAAGTTACATGAATGGAAGGGGTTTAGAAGTTCAGTTCGTCTTCAAGATCAACTCAAATTTTCATTTTATTATCAAAGGGCCGTTTACACGCTCTTTCTTTTTCTTCGTTTTGGCTGTGCAAACCAGGAGACCTATTCTTCACAAGTGTATTTTTGCACTCGCAGTAAGTTGTAACATACGTGGAAAAAACGTATACGCATTAGATAAGTTATTCTTGACCGCTCGAAAAATTCCTTAGAAGACGAATGCGAGCGCTCGTATTTATTTGAGTGACAGTTACAACGCTTTTAAATATTATAACTCAACGAAATATTTTATAAAATGGATCAGTTTCAATTTTGTCTATTAAAAAGTATTAAAATTAAAGGTAAGTATGTCGCCTAAAAAAACGGGTACAACAAATTTGTAATGTATTAGTACTTTCTTCAGAATTCATTAATGTGTAGAAAGAGAGATACGCTACCTCATATAAATAAATTAGAAAACAATTAATTTTCGAATAGTTAACACAAAACCTGAATGATTCATTTGAAAATATAAAATTTCATGGATTACATTTTATGAATTTTAAGCCTTGTACCAGTTCTTTTCGGCGGTAACCGTACGTACTAATTATTAATTTTATAATATATACATACTATAAATAAATCTTATTTATGAAAGTCCAAACAAACTTGTGTTTAAACTCATAAGCAAAAAGCCGATGCTTGGAACGCATTAGAAATAAAATTTAATGAAGTGTCTAGTGCAGGCGTCCACCGAACTGTGAAAGTTTTAAAAGAAAAATGAGCCAATATAAAACGTTAATGCTGTCAAAAACTATGCCTCCGATAAACGTTTCAAGAAAGGTACGGGGGGGGTCCAATCCAACCGTCACAGGAGACTCTTGTAGACGCTATTGTTAACGACATATTGGGAGAGCGTCTGACGGGCCTTCCAACTGAATGTGAATGCAAACGGTATGCATTTTATTACGATGCATCAAGTTTTGTTACTTTTTAATTTACAGATCAAGAAATGGCTAAAGATATAACTTTTGCAGAATTCAGTATACATAAAGATATTCCTATTTGGTTATTAAGTAATTGAGTTATGTTTTATAATTATTCTCATTTGTAGATCAAGACGGTTCTGCAAAAATTGTAGTAAATGCAGATGTTATAGTACATGGTGGGTTCTTTGTTTCTTTAATTATTTTCTCTTAAAATTTTGTTTGTAGACGACACTGACTGGTTAAATATTATTCAACTGGAGGAGGTTGAACAAAATATTACTGGTATGGCAGTCTATAAGATATTTAAAAATTGTAAACTAAGTATGTTCATACTTTTCAGAAACTAATGTTAGTTCAAGTAATATAAGTAGCGTAATTACAACTGCTGTTCCTTTAACAATTTCATCTTCAAAAGGTACTGCTGTTGTACGAGGGCGGTTCAAATTTGATCTGCATTTTATTTTTTTTTAGGCGCAGTTAAAGAGCTATTGCGAAATGGTTTTGCATGCATCGTGGTAGGCATATTACCTGACGTCGTATACAATTGCAACTTATTTGAATCAATGTTGTCAGTTTTATTAGCCTCGGAGTGTTAAAGCAACAGAAATTCATCAGAGACTTCAAAGTCAGTTTGGAGATGAATGTTTATCTCTCAGATCAATCTTTGATTGGAGTAAATCCTTCCTTGATGGTCGCAAATACGTGACAAACTTGCCGCATGCTGCCTGCTGGGAACATTCAAAAAGTTGATCAGCTCATCCGGAGCAACAAGAGAATATCTGTCAAGGAAATGACACAACAATTAATTTCACTTATTAGTCAAACTAGTCATACTAACAAAAAACGCGGTCTCTTAAGCAAGGACGTTATTCTTCTCCACGAAAACGATCGCCCACATACAGCTTAACTAACAAAGGATAGATTTGGCTAGATTTGGCTGAGAAATACTGCTTCACCCTCCATACAGTCCAGATTTGGACTCAAGTGTCGATCGTCTTCATTCCTGTCTTGTGCAATTCTATAATTGTGACACCTTCATTTTGAGGTTCCAGAGTTCGCTTAACTCAAAATAAACAAACAATTTAAAAACACATTCTAGATCAAAATTTCATGAAAAATTCAATAGAATTAGCAGTTTTTAGAAAAATACACAGAAAACATCAAAAAATTGCGTCCAAAGAAAATTCCGGGAACTTTTGCGACACCCTGTATATTGGCACCAGCCGAACAACAAGTGAAATAGGAATGCGAAGCCGAGATGTAGGTCGGTACATAACGCGCGAAAATTGCGGACGGTAAGCAATGATGAACCATAAAATAGTCACGTGGTACCCCATAACCAATGAATGTTGCGCGTTCATCAAACGCGAGTTTTCCCCTCTGGCGAGGTAAACGAGAGGGAACAGTGTTGCCAACTGTCCCGAAGCGCGGCTGAGTTGATGCCTTATTGCCATGATTTCTTGGCGGCAAATTTGAAACGTAACAAAATGTCTGACTTAAGAAATTTAACTCGTGATTTCTTAAGAGAATTTATTACATTATACAGAGCTCAGCCTTGTTTGTGGAAAACAAAGTCAAAAGACTATATCAATAAAAATAAAAAAATACAGCTTACAAGATTTTGGTTGAAAACCTAAAAACTGTGCAACCAGAAGCTACAAAAGATACAATAATACAAAAAATCAACAGTCTCCGTAGTGGGTTTAGAAGAGGTTTCAAAAAAGTTAAATATTCAAAAAGATCTGAGGCTGGAGCAGATGACGCCTATGTTCCAGCATTATAGTACTCGAATTAATGGAATTTGTTATTGACCAGGAAACACCACGAGATTCCATTTCTAATATTCCAGAAGAAGATAACTTTGTTGGGGAATCTCAAAGTGACCATGCCGATGACGAAAACAGTAGGGTTGAAAGCGATAATGAGGTAAGAAACGTTACAAAGAATATATTTTATACATACATCGTTTTCGTTTCTTATGTGTGTTTCAAAGAAAGTTTTAACATTCACTAAAAATTCATTCTGGTAAACCATGTTGTTTAGACCAGCTGTTGTTAAGAACAGTATTTTTTATATTCTGTTTTTTGTGGTTGATTAATGGATGATTAATGAATGAGAAAGGTCTATTTGACTGTTTTGTGTTTTGGATAAGTATACCTACATTTAAAGCATGAAAAACATATCTCTCTGTCATATTTACTAAACAATATTGAGGTATTTCAATCCCAAAATATTCATTCTGTAAATTGAATATCATTATAACATATTTTACCATTCTGTTCGGACAGTATTTCACGAAAACTTTCAAAAATATGAAATTTGCGGATAGGCCTTTTTCAATTAACGGCAGAATTATTGCTAAATAAAGTCGCTCGATTTTGTATCCAATTGGGTACCATAGGCCCAACATATACAAATGTCTGAACCTATCTAGAACCATTTAGTAGACCTGTAGTCCAAAGGGAACGAAAACCTCAAAAGTGGTCATTTATGTGACCGTATTGGTACGTTTTTAAGACGATATAAAAACGTCAATTTGTCGTCATTATGTCGTTTATTTACGTCACAATTGACGTAAAAAGTACGTTACCTACATGATATGGCTTGACTTATAAAGTGATTAAGACGTCGCTCAGATGTCTTTTGGATGTTAAAATGACGACATATTAGTGAGAAAGATGACGTCACTACAACGCCATTTTCACGTCATTGTGCTAGCTGGGAACCAGTCGCAAAGAATCTCAAAGCCGTTAATACCATTATATCAAGTGATATACTAAATCCTCGGAGGGGTTGTCTTAAATGGGGCTGTAACACACCAATAAGGTTTCTTACCGAATCCTTATCAAGGCGAAAAAGTTCTGTGAATCTTGCATCTGGAAATTCAAAAGGAGTACTCTGATTTCGTAAATCACGCCTTTGCCTTATCAAATTAACATTGCGCTTGTTGATTTTTGTTAACTTTTAAGCACTTGTTGCAGTTTGATTTGTTTAAATTAACGATTCTGAATTAATCTCGTTTTTTCTAACGTTTATATTAAAAAAATTCTAAAGATATTGTACATAGTTACATAATTATAAATATGATTTTTAAATAACAACACACTTGATAACTTAATAACAAATTTTTGAAATGATTCTTTAACATACACCGCCCCTTGAAGAGTCCATGTTCTTCAACCGCTTTGTTGTCGTGTTTAGAGTACTGGATCGGTTGGTAACACACATATTTTGTTGACAGATCTTTTGGCTGTAAAGTTTGAAAATTTGATTGTCACAACACGAACTATTCCATCGCTGCCTGGATGCAATTGTACTATGCGTCCAATTCGCCACTGTTGAGGAAAAGTCTCTTTGTCATTGACAATTACAATAGCATCTTCTTTTAATAAAGTTGACGAATTTCTTTGCCATTTTGTACGTTGTTGTAGTTTAGTAATCACTTCAGTTTGCCATCGTTTCCAAAAATGTTGCATTAATTTTTGCAAATGCTGGTATTTATTAAGTTTGGATTCATTAATATCAGTAAAGTCCTGATCTGGTAAAGATGTTAATGGCTTTCCGATTAAAAAATGTGCAGGAGTCAATGGTTCTAGATCTGACGGATTATCTGACAAAGGTGATAAAGGTCTTGAATTTAAAATAGCTTCGATTTGAGTTAGAACAGTATAGAATTGTTCAAATGTTAATGATATGTTGCCTAAAATTCTTTTTAAATGAAATTTTGTGGATTTTACTCCCAATTCCCAAAGTCCACCAAAATGTGGAGCATGTGGAGGATTAAAATGCCATTTGATATTATCATTTGCCGTTAAATCAATGATTGACTGTTTGTTAGCTTCAAAAAACTTACGAAGCTCTGAATGAGCACCAACAAAGTTGGAACCGTTATCTGAATTAATTTGATAAGGTTTACCTCTTCTGGAGATAAATCGTTTTAAACATGCAATAAAACAAGCTGAACTAAGATCACTGACTAATTCAAGGTGAATGGCTTTGGTTGCATAACAAATGAAAAGTGCGATATAACATTTAATTAATTTAGGATTTCTTGTTATCCTATCTTTTAAAAGAAATGGTCCTGCGTAGTCAACGCCAGTAATATGAAATGGCACAACAGACTTTAATCGACTTGCGGGCAAGTTACCCATTATGGGATTGTTATGAATAGTTTTATATTTTGTACAAATGATGCATTCATGCACTACCCTTTTTGCTAAACTTTTTCCGGCAATGGGCCAATATGTATTTCGTATTAAAGAAATTAACATTTGAGGACCACAGTGGAATGCTTTTAAATGTTCGTGTCTCATAATGAGAAGTGTCAATTTATGTTTTGAGTGTAAAATTATTGGATGTTTTTTATTGTACGAATAATCTGAATGATGTAATCTTCCACCCACTCTTAAAATACCTTACTCATCTAAAAAAGGATTGAGAGAAAGAATTTTGCTAGTATGAGTAACAGAATTACTCTTTTGTAAACTATCAATTTCTGGAGAAAAATATTCCCTTTGAGCTATTTTAATCAATTGATACAATGATTGTTGTAAATCAGAAACCGATAGTGGTAAAAAATTTCTATTTGTTGGTGTTTGTGTCATATTGTTTTTGAATCTAAAGCAATAAGCAATAACTCTTATGAGTTTATTAAATAACGAAAATCTGTTAAATATATAAGAACATTGAATATCATCATTTAAAATATTTAAATTATTGATTGTGAATTTAAAACTAGTTTTTGTTTCAAGTAGATCTTCATTTTTGAAAGATATGTTAGGTTGTGACTGCAAATTACTATCATCTAATAATAACCATGATGGTCCATACCACCACAAATTAGAATTAATAAGTTCTGATGGATTCATACCACGTGAAATAATATCTGCTGGATTGTTTTGAGAATTAACATGATACCAATTTGATTGTTCTGAATTATTTTGAATATCTGTTACTCTGTTTGCAACAAATGTAGTTCTTAAATAAGATGGAGATTTAATCCACTGTAATACAATGGTAGAATCACACCAATATGTTAATTTATGAATTTTTATGAAGATGTTTTTGTATACCTTCTTTGTTAACTGAACAGCAGCACATAGTTCAAGCCTTGGTAAAGAAATTTTATGCAACGGCGCTACACGAGACTTTGCACATACTAACTGAGAAGATACGGTCCCATCAGAAGTTTTGGATCTAAGATATATTACCGCGCCGTAAGCTTTTTCACTTGCATCACAAAATGTATGTATTTCGTTTACAATAGATTGTTGCAAAACAATGTGTCTATTTACCTTTAGTGAATTTAAATTATAAAATTGAATCTTAAGTTGATTCCATCTTGAATGAAGATTTTGAGGTATGCTTTCATCCCAGCTTAATTTAAGTTGCCATAACTCTTGTATTATTAATTTTGCTATGACTATTATTGGTCCTAAAATTCCCAATGGATCAAAAATTTGAGAAATTTCAGAAAGAATAGTGCGTTTTGTAATTTTTTGATGTTTCACTTGTGTTGAAAATGTAAATTGAAAAGCATCTGAAAAAGCGTTCCAAATTACACCAAGTGTTTCTGCATTTTCATATTCTCCTAATTGTAAAACGTTAAATTCAATGTTTTTGTCTGCTATTTGTTTTAAAACTTTCGAAGAATTAGACAAATATTTTCTTAATTCCAGTTTTGCACTACCTAATATTATTTCCAATTCTTTTTGAATGTTGATTACTTCTTCAACAGATTCTAAGCAATTAGCAATGATTTTACTGGTTTTGGGAAACTTTGTTTTGTTTTCTTCAGCTAATCTCATAAGACACTTTGTAGCAAGATAAGGGGCTGAACTTGTTCCGTAAGTGACTGTGTTTAATTGATAAGTTTTGATATCATCTTTAGTATCATCGCGCCATAAAATTAACTGAAAGGATCGATGTTCATATGAAATTAATATTTGTCGATACATTTGCATAATGTCTGCTGTCAAAGCAATAGAATATTGCCTGAAATTTATAAGAATAGAAAATAAATCTCTTTGTACAGTAGGTCCTACCATCAAAATATCGTTTAAAGATTTGTTACTTTGACTTTTAGCTGATGCATCAAAAACAACTCGGACTTTAGTAGTCAAACTTGTAGTTTTAATTACGGGATGATGAGGTAAATAAAATGTATGTGTTTTGAAGTCATTTGGATTTACTTTTGTCATATGTCCTAATTCTTCGTTATCATTCATAAACTTTTGATATTCTTTTTTTAATTGAGAGTTTTTATTAAGTTTGTTTTCTAATTTAACAAATCTGTTTAGAGCCATTAACCTTGATTCGCCTAATTCAGAAGGCTGTGAATTAAATGGTAATGATACTATGAACCTGCCATTAGCATCTCGTTTTGTATTTAATAAAAAGTGATTCTCACATTGTTGTTCTTCTGAACTATATTTTTGTTGTGAAATTAATGGTTCTTCAAGCTGCCAAAATTTCATGATATCTTGATGCAAATCTGAATGTAAAGCATGAAAATTTAGTGCTTGAACATGATTGACTGAATTTAATTTTTTAGGAAGTGAAACGACTCCAGAAAGAATCCACCCTAACTTACTCTTTTGTAGTGATATTTTGTTATTTGCATGAGTTAAATGAAACTGTCCAACTGATAATAAATCGTAAAAGTGTACATCTCCAATTAAGATGTCTATTGACTTACTTATGTTGAATTCTGGATCAGCTAAAGTGACGTCTTCCGGTATGTTTAACATTTCAGAAGGAAATGTCATAGAAGGAATGTTTCCAGTTAGTTTGGGAACTACTAAGCATGGTAGTGTTAAAGTGAATTCAGTGTTTTGTGATTTAAAGATAACATTAGTGCGTGTTTTGCATTTAGAAGAAGCACCATTGATACCAAAAATATCAATATTTGCGATCTGTGTTTTGAGTTGTAATTTCTTACAAAAATCCTCTGTGATAAAATTTGTTTGCGAACCTGAGTCCAATAAACACCGCGCTGTAACATATTTATTGGAAGAATTTTTTACTTGAATTAATGCGGTGGAAAGTAATATCTGATTATATTTACGAGACATGCATTGATTGACAATTGTATTTATTGGGACTTCTGTCACCTTGACAGAAGAATCTTGTTTGACATTTCTTGTTAATGAATTGCTTGATGATGATGTTTGTTGGTTTGTTGAACTTTGTAAATGAAGCAAAGTGTTATGAAATTGATGGCAAATTTTGCAACTATAAGTTGATTTACAATCTGAAGTTTTATGATTATCTCTTAAACAGTTTTTACACAACTTAGTTTGTTTTGCAAATTCATATCTAGCTTTAGTATCAATTGAAAGATACTTCTTGCAAAAATATATTTGATGATCATTTGAGTTACAATAATGGCATTTGCGATTAGTAGTCGTTACATGTGTATGAGTTTTTTGTGTAAAGTGAGAATTAGAATTATATTTATTAGAATGTGTAATATTTTTAGATGTATTGAATGTCTGTTTATCATTTACATGAATGTTTTCCAAAAAAATACATTGTTCTGTTAAAAATTCATTAAACTCCTCAATTGTGGGCAACTTATTTGACATTGAATATTTACTAAAAGCACGTTTGGATGAGTTCTCTAGTTTTTCATACATTAAATGAATTATTATTGCATCCCAATAATCTACAGCTACATTTAAACTTTTGAGTGATCTTAAATGCTTATTTAAGTTGTCTTGTAAATTTCTTAAATCAGAATATGATTCTTTTTTAAATGACGGTATGTCTAAAATAGCTTGAATGTGACTATGAACAAGAGATGCGGTGTTTTGAAAACGTGATTGAAGTAAATCCCAAGCCAAAGTGTAATTTTCTGAAGTAACATTTATGTTTTCAATGACAGCCAAAGCCTTACCCACAAGTGAACATTTTAAATATTGCAATCGCTCAAAATCTGTTAACTCCATATTGTTATGAACTATTGCCAAAAAAGAATCTTTAAATTCTAACCAGTTATCGGAATCTCCATTAAATGTATGCAATTTTATTGAAGGTAGGTATGTTTTTTTTGACACTGACAATTTGATTTGTCATAATTGATTCTTTGTGTTTAGTCTGAAAACTTTGAAGACAAATCTTTGCTTTTGCCAAATTTTGGAAATAGGTATTTTTAAAATGAAGAATTTCTTCATTAGACGAAGATCTTTGATAACAGGTAAACATTGACACATGTTCATTGAAATTGCTCAAATTGAGCAATTCTAATTTCTAACTCCAACTTATCAAGCTCTTCTAATTCTCTATGTGATAAACTATTTATATAATCAGCAAAAGAATCTAATTCTGAAATGATGTTGTTGACTTTTGATTGTGTAATGTCAGCATTTGACAATTTTAAAGGCATTTTTCTTTATATTCAACTATAGTAAAGCCAATAACAAATACAGATGGACCTTACCAAGTCAATAAATCCAGATATTATCTTCGAGAAGTTGTTGGAATCCTGCAACAGTGGCAAATATCAGCTTCAAGTTGTAATTACAGCCAAGGCAGGAATCGTGTTGCTAACTGTCGAAATTGTGAAAATTATAACTGCAACAAAATGTGCTCGTTTTAATAATATGTCGTGGACAATCTTCGTTCAGGAACGAGTATCTTAACTTCCACGGCGATGGAAGAACTCCGCAATGCTTGATGATTTGAATCTTGAGCTAGGGACCTTGTTATCTCTAGCTATCGATCCTGATGCAGTACTCCGCAGCAAAGGCAGAAGTCCGCTGCACAACTTGATTGAAGAGTCTTAAACCAGGGACCTTGGTGTCGCTAACCAGTAATTCTCTTCACTTGCAGTAATCCGCAGCAAAAGCAGAAGTCCGCTTCAAAAAATGGTTGTTCGTCTCACTTGGAAAATTCTTTAATTCTTCCAAATGATCCGGCAAACGAAGGACCAAAAAATATGTTGATTTTTGTTAACTTTTAAGCACTTGTTGCAGTTTAATTTGTTTAAATTAAAGATTGTGATTTAATTTTGATGAGATCTCGTTTTTTCTAACGTTTATTTTCAAAAAATTCTAAAGATTATTGTACATAGTTACATAATTATAAATATGATTTTTAAATAACAACACACTTGATATCTTAATAACAAATTTTTGAAATGATTCTTTAACATTCAGTGTGGTATGGCCGTTGCCGAGCAATTTTCTTTGGACCAGTCATCCTACTAACGATACATGAACAAAGTAAAAATGACAAAATTAAGTTAGTAGTTTCATTTCACCTTCAATTTCAGAACTAAAAAAATAATACAACAGAACTAAACTGTCAACTTATGATTTTACGATGTACGCAAGGTCACAAGAACAAGAAGTACGCTTGTGCAAAGTACCGACGCGACGTCACGAGGGCGAGGTCTTCCGCAAGGCAAGTACGTAGGTTCCTTGAAAAGAAGGGAGACTGAAGATGACTCCGGGTAGTCTTACCATCACAAGGATCGTCTATGGGCTGATTCAGCAGTGCATATCAGAACAGTTCCCGCTCCAACAGTTGAGATTGAGGACTCATTTCTGCTGAATGAAATTCACTCATCATAACGTGTTTCAGTCAGGTAGCGGAGAAGTTACGCTACAAAAAATGGCGACCGCTCCAACCATTCTCCAACTCATCAACTTGTGAGAGGTCGCATTCAGTAGAAATTTGGTCAACAGTGTCTGCTGAATGCGCCCTATGAAACGCGTACCAAGTCGTTCAAAAGAGGAGACACCACAAACGCCTTAAGGAAGCACTATCAATACAAGCATTTTAATGTCGAATTTCTAACCGCTCACATTGAGAGGAATCCTTCTGTTGGCGTTTTTGATCTCCGCTAGATGCCGTTGCATATCACCACTTCTCAAATACAAAATCTCCATACAAATCATATTAATCGAATCACAAAAATTCATTGATCCAGAGGAGCAAGGGGATTACGGATTATGATCCACTTAAACAGAATAACCTCAACAAAAGAACATTACTGATCCGATCAAACACCTTTAGATCCAAATTTAATATGCGAAAGAACACGGATATACAGGGTTATCCACATAAACTGTTCGTTAAAAGTTTTCAAAGTTGCAGTTCACGTAGATATTGGAAATTTAAGGAGCAAGGATTTTCCGTAGAGATCTCTTTAAATAAAATAAAATTGTCTTTGTATCACTTCCGGTTGTACCGGAAGTCGCTAACAACTCGCTTATTTTAAATGGAATGCTATATTTTTTATCATGTTTTTGAATTCTACATGTAAAAATATGTTAACTTGCAATACATTTCCTAAATTTTCTTAAAAATTTGGATTCTGCAATCTGATTTTCAAAAAATTATAACACTGCTATGATTGAAGCAATTTTATTTGTAATAGCTGATATTGTAGTCGAAGCTTTAAGGTTCTTAAAAATTTCATAAGCCTAATCTATTAAGCTACAGGGTGTCTAAAACGCACCGCTCCACTCGAAGGTATTCAAACGCAGAAAAATACTTTTTTTTTCAAATGGAACTACCAATATTTTAATACACCATCGTATGTGGAATCAAATCTTGCTTCGAACTGTACCAGCATTCCCTATACCTAACTTTAACGGTTTTTGAGTTATGAAACATTTTCGATTTAATTGGTAGAAAATTACAATTTTAATAGGTCAAATATTTTTAATTTTGTTACGATAGCATGGAAATTATAACAACGATTACTGTTACTACAAATTTTGTAGTAAACTAAAGAAAATAGAATTTTGCAAATGGAAATTCACAAATTTTAATTGTTCTTTGATCATCCTTTTCTTGGGACGCTTGTGATCTTATAAAGCGAAAAAGGATGAATTTTATTACTTTAAATTGAAGAATAAAATAGCTAAAAATATTTTGCAATTCGCTGGGTTAGCGTGAAAGTGTTTTAAAACCATTGTCTAATTATCTTCGTTATTTGTTACTGATCTTCGTACATTTTATCTTTCCAAATTGTATAAAGTTAGGTTCAAACTTTCCAAACTGTGTTTTATTCATAGTAGACAACAGGGGTATATTCTATTGAACACTCATCCTCTGTTCCGAACAATTTTAGATCATGCTTCATTAATTTAAAAAATAGATTTAAAATATCAGTGTTTGAATAATTTCTATTTTGATTCTCAACTTTTTTTTTGCTTTTGCTTAAAATTTGTACTAACAGGAAATGTTAAATGCAATTGTTTGTTGTTTTCATGGCTATATCAACAAAATTAAAAATATTTAACCTAATAAATGGTAAATTTTTATGTATTAAATCAAAAATATCTTATAATTGAAAAACTGTTAAAGTTATTTATAGGGAATGCTAGTACAGTTCGACGCAGCATTTAATTCCACATACGATGGTGTATTAAAATATTGGTCGTTTCGTTTGAAAAAAGTATTTTTTTGTGTTTGAATATCTTCGAGTGGAGCGGTGCGTTTTAGACATCCTGTAGCTTAATAGATTAGGCTTATGAAATTTTTAAGAACCTTAAAGCTTCAACTACAATATCAGCTATTACAAATAAAATTGCTTCAATCATAGCAGTGTTATAATTTTTTGAAAATCAAATTGCAGAATCCAAATTTTTAAGAAAATTCAAAATATCTCAAAAATGATGCATTTTGGAGATAGGGAAATGTATTGCAATTTAACATATTTTTACATGTAGAATTCAAAAACGTAATAAAAAATATAGCATTCAATTTAAAATAAGCGAGTTGATAGCGACTTCCGATACAACCGGAAGTGATACAAAGACAATTTTATTTTATTTAAAGAGATCTCTACGGAGAACCCTTGCTCCTTAAATTTCAAATATCTACGTGAATGCAACCTTGAGAATTTTTAACGAACGGTTTATGTGGATAACCCTGTAGTTTTTTTGGGATTTTCACACTGCGGTACGGAATACATTACAATTTATACGATGCGATAAACGTAAATAAAACACTTTTCCACTGATTTGAAATATCTGTACATTCCAAAAATGCAAAAATATGCAGGGTATCCTATTTAATTTTTTTTACTTAAAACCACCACACCATGTTGGAATTAATCCTAAGATCACCATTTTGGATGCATAAGTTATAACGACGTATGAATGCCCAGCTAATTCCTCGAAGTATCTTAAGATGATCATGAATTGTATGAAAAGCAAGAATAATTCGAGTCACTAATTCCTCTTCTGTGTTGGCAGGTACTGCATAGACGTTCAATTTAATATGACCCCAAATGAATTGGAGGAAAAGAATCATTTCTGAAAGGACGATCGCTGGATTGGGAGAAGTGGTCCCTTTTCTTGGCCTATACGATCGTGAGATATAATTCCAAATCATTTTGGTATTATTTCAAAATACGAAGTACTTTTAACATAAAAATATAACAATTTCTTTTACTAATAACTTCTCATAATTCTATCTAATAAACAAAAATAAAAGTTTAGAAATCTTATGCATTATTCTTCATTGCTTTATCCGCCACCTTGAGATGATTGACATGCACTGTATTGTTTTGAGGAATGCGTTGTGACAAGTTTGAATTGGCTACCGGTTGGAACCGCGTCACGTTGACTTCTTCTACTGCCGACGTTTCGTTCTCCATTGCAGAAGAACTTCCTCAGGGCCGCTGCTGCTGCTGGTGATGTTGCTGCTGCTTCTCATTAGTCGTTGAGATTGAGTGGGTATGTCTGTTGTCGTGGTATTTATAGTGATCGGTGGGGGTAGTGGGTCGGCACGGCGACCGGGGATTGGTCTGAAGGGCGTGACGGATCGTTAATGAGATGTTTCCAGGCATTGTGGAGGTAAAAGCCAGTATCACCGTTCAGGTTATTGGGAGAGTTAATGAGATGAGCGGGCTAGAAGTTTTGTGTAGGAGAATAGGATTTGGTGACCGGTTTCTAGTTTGTGTTCAGCTACGGCCGAGCCAGTTGTTTGTAGTAGTCTAGTACAGCGTTTATGTTCAGAAAAAAGAGTGCTAACAGACCGTTTTGTTTCACCGAAGTATTCACGCTCATAGGAACAAGGAATTCGGTACACTCCTTCGGATTGTAGGGGGATGTGATCTTTTGTGGAGGGTAGGCAGTCTGAAAGTTGATGTTCTGCTGTTTGAGTATTTTGCCGATTCGATCTGTTATGGTGTGAATGTAAGGTAGGTAAGCTGTAGCTACTGGAGGTGTATCAGGTTCAGAACGTGGAGGAATTGGGGTGAGATGACGAGAGATGGATCTTTGGATGTCGTGCTTTTTGTAGTTGTTATTGAATAGGACTCTTGTTACGTGGTTCAGTTCAGTTTGAAGTGAAGAGGGTTCCGATAGGGCAAAGGCACGGCTGACTAGTGAGTTGTTGTGACAAATTACGAACGTGTCCTCTTTCTTTATTTCAAAAAAGTGGCAACCCTAAGTTTAAATCCTTGCTGCATCTCAACCTACAGTTCATTTTTTATTGATAAGTCAAAGAACTTTTATATAGTTATCTCGGCATACAGCGGGTCCACCGAGTGTCGCGGTCTTCTATACCGTCTATAGTATATAAAATAGAAAAAAAATTCGAAAAAAAACGAGCTAAGATGTAACTCAGTCAGCTCTACTTCATAAAATTATTTTTGGCTATACAGTGTTCAGTAACAGAGAGCCATCCCATAAGTTATATTTTTTTAAATGGAACACCCAGTATATTTTCACATATTTCGAAAGTACGCATAACGAATAGGTAATAACCAAAAATTTAGGAAGTTTTACTTAAGAGTTTGTAAGATATTGATGTTTAAGTGTAAAAAATTGCCTTAATATGAGTGCTTATATCTTTGTTATTTATTTATATTTCGTCTTGAATTTTTGTAGGTACTCAACACAATATCTTTTATACAGAAATTTCTATGTGTATAGGGTGTTGACTTTTGCAAAAGATAATTTTTCTCAAAATTTTAAAATGGAACACCCAGTATATTTAGACTCTCATGAAACACTGTTCCAATAAGCTTTCATAAAACGCCAAATGTATTTACCTAAACTGAAGAAGGCGTGAGAGAAAAATTAATAATTTTTCTTTCTTTCAATATTGACGTTATTTAGTCTTTCCGACCGGTTCTTCCGTTTTGATTTGCTGATAAATCAATGAATATGTTTTGTTTTTTGTTCAAAGTAATTGAATATGTTCCTGTTAAAATAATTGCTATTTTTCTTTACTTTAAAAATATCTAAGTAACGTTATAATAATAATTTTAACAAATAAAATTTAGAATCACGTTGCCGTTTGTTAGAAAATAGGAAACAGTTGCTATAAATTTTTAATTGACAGGACAATTATTCAATTAGTAGATAACACTACTTTTACAGCTTTGTATTTTTTTATTATAACAAAATGCATTTTAATAATGAAGAGTTACGTGACATGACATACCTGCTAGGAAAAGGCACCAAAACTGTCTTTTGGCATCAAGATTATATTCGCAGCATTATCCTATGAGAAGACACGCGGATTATAGAGTTTTTCAAAGATTGAAAGAAAGATTCTAAACGCCAGGACACATTAAATATAGTAAAAATGTTATTAAAACAACATTATGTAAATATTTTCAAAATAAAGAAAAATAGGAATTAGTTTAACAGGAACATATTCAATTATGTACTTTGAACAAAAAACAAAACATATTCATTGATTTATCAGCAAATCAAAACAGAAGAACCGGTCGGAAAGACTGAATAATGTCAATATTGAAAAAAAGAATAATTATAAATTTTTCTCTCACGACTTCTTCAGTTTAGGTAAATACATTTGGCGTTTTATGAAAGCTTATTAGAACAGTGTTTCATAAGAGTCTAAATATACTGGGTGTTCCATTTGAAAATGTTGAGAAAAATTATCTTTTGCAAAACTCAACACCCTATATACATAATAACTGATAGACCGAAGCTATTTTGAAATTTCTGTAGAAAAGATATTGTCTTGAGTACCTACAAAAATTTAAGACGAAATATAAATAAATAACAAAGATATAAGCACTCATATTAAGGCAATTTTTTACACTTAAACATCAATATCTCACAAATTCTTAAGTAAAACTTCCTAAATTTTTGGTTATTACCTATTTGTTATGCGTACTTTCGAAATATGTAAAACTATACTGGGTGTTCCATTTAAAAAAATATAACTTTGGTATTGCTCTGTTACTGAACACTCTGTATAGCCAAAAATAATTTTATGAAGTAGAGCTGATTGAGTTACATCTTAGCTCGTTTGAATTTTTTCAATCTATATACTATAGACGGTAGAGAAGACCGCGGCACTCGGTGGACACCCTGTATAATGATAAATCAATTGACACATTTAAGAACTTTTATGTAGCTATCTGCTTTTATCTTTCGTCAAACAGTCGCTTGCAGTCGAAGGTCACGTACTCTTAACTCAAATTGATCCGATCGTCATATACTTAATAAAAAATGAACTGCAAGTTACCATAAGTGTGACAGCGTTTTCGATTGGGTTGCACTATATGCACTGTGTGCGTACCATGGTGCACGAGTATTCTCAACTTGTTTTAATCTCATGTAATAAAACGAGATGAAGATACTCTGAGTGCGCACCCAGTACCCCAATCGAAAATGCTATGAGTTTGATTATCCAATTTGGGTGATTTATATAGAACTCGGGAATACATAGTGAAAAATATGGATACCGATAATTTTACTACACTGGTAGTCCATTAGTTACCCGGGTATCTGACAAGTAGACGATACAAAAAACAAAAACAACTATAACGCTCCAAACATTTATTTAGTAATTTAAGTACCGTATGGGGTATCGGATAATTATCGGGTTGTTAGTTATCGGATATTCATAAGTAATGAAATTTGTATAGATAAAACACGTTATACCTATGTATAATATAGCCGTAAACGACTAATAATAATTGGGCATTCGACCAATCCAAATTACAACACATCAAAGCCAACTGAGCGAATAAACGGACCTATTATTTGGAGACTTTAGTAATAACTCTATGATAAAATATTCCGGATCCTCATTTACCTGCCGTATAAATTTTACAGGCCACATCAGCACCTACTAAGGCATAGACGATTTTTATTGAAGTCACAAAAATGAAATAGAAATCCGAGAACTAAAAACACCATCATTAATTATTATTAGATCGTATCTCTTGATCAGTTGGAATAGAACTTTCCCTCTGCTTTTACAGAAAACTCCACACTATCTTATCTCACGGGTATTAAAATCTCCAATTATGAAAAGAGGTTTATCAATTGATTCAATCCATTGCTCTAAATTCTCGAAAGGTAAGATAGAGAGAAATATAACGTAATATTAAAGTGACTCCATTTGTACAGTAATTTACAAATTGTGCACTTTTTAAACAATGAAATGTTTCATTGTGAAAGTTCAAAAATCCGGAAAATAACTAACATATTAAGCATTAAACATTAACATATTAATTAACATTAATATATAAATATATATATAAATATTAACATATTAAGCATTAAATTTTGAAATGGTCTTATTACATGTAACAGGTGATCAATATCTTTTCTAATCAAGTGACCTATGAAAATAAAATCATGTGTCTTTGATTAGTTCATTATTTCAAATGCCACTTGAATTACATATTTATATTGCATTCCTGTACAAAACGATAGGAATGCAATAAAAATAATTCAAATGGCATTTGAAATAATGAACTAAACAAAGAGATAATTTTTTTCCATAGGTCACTTGATTAGAAAAGATATTGATCACGCGTTAGAATGTTAACAATAACCAGGCCTTATTTATTATTAATTACTTACTGAAATTTAATCGTCCTATACAGCAAAGAAAAAACAAATGATAAGGAAGTATTCTACCGGAAAACGATGTTTACTTTTAAATATATCCAAACAAGAAGCGGCTTTTTCGCGATTTTAATCAGATCATCCGGTATTTGCTTTGCATTGGTAAATTTCGTTATTTATCTGTATTTATTTATTGGCTCATCGTTTACGAATCACTGCAAAAGCAAGAGAACGTGGTGCGAAGACGGCGGTGCTCTTAAGCTTCCAGAAATATGATCAGGTAAACTTTTAAAACTTAAAGCCCCTTTCACAGTAACTTAACGCAACAAAATTAAATTAAGGAAATTAGAGTGTTAATTTATGTATTCAAAATGTAGGAATTTCTTGTTCTTTGCATGCGCAAGTATTTGCAAACTGTCAGTGGCTGTGCAAGTTAACTCTTTTTCACAATTCGGGGACTCAAAGACTACACTCGCTATACTGTTTTAGAACAAACAGTGCTTCCAACTTTTATTAGGTGATTAATTTTGTTTCGTTAAGTCATTGTGAACGGGCTTATATTTTTGCTAAAATTCAGTTTAAGTTGCGCCTTCATGTGAATATTTATGTGTAATACATAGAACTTTGGAAGAAGTACACTTTCCCTTGTTTAAATTATTTTGTATCTACAAATCTATGTATTATCTACAATTATGCACGTGGTACATACAACGTTTTATTTTATTTTGGCCAAAATTTGTGGATTCAATATTTTTATATCGTATGCGAGTGATGTGCATGTCGCTTTACCTTAAAGCTCTTGGGCAATAAAAGCCAAATTATGCCCGCAATAGGGTGCCAATAAATAAGATTATGGTTCCAAAATAAAATAAATTATTCTATGGGATATTGATGTATATCGTGCTTTGATAGTCATTTAACATAATTTTCTTTTCTACTTTTCTGTCTAGGTAACCAATTACGTATTACAAAATTCTGAAATATCGAGAAAAAATTAAATTTTATTATTAAATGACCAATCAATATTTTTCAATGCGAATTGTACTTACAAAAGTAAAAATTGTCGTGCTTTTCGTGTGTCGAATTTTGAATCATGTCAATTTCTTTTGTTTCTGTGTTCATATTATTAAATCAACTGTTAATTAAGACAATTAAAGATTAGGAACTACACCGAATCAGTACTAAAACTTTGATAACTAGAACAAAGTAAACAAAAAAGAAAAATACGATCCAATTATAATGTAAGGAAAGTACGAAAAGTAAGTATTTAAAGTTGGTTCTTGTCTGATGAAATTTGTACCACAAAATCTTTTAACCGGACATTAACGTTTCACCGTCGTTCGACAGCTTCGTCAGAAGTGAAAAATATAAACATGTTGTCAAAATAAACAAGGTTGTCAACGGAAGCTGAAAAGGTAAATTGATTTTTTTTAACATAAATATTTTATTTTAATAAATGTTAAAAATTGACAGATCTATATTCTATTTAAAGAATCGAGAAAACTAGAAAATATATCGTTTAAACTTGTAAAATCTGTACGTTTGTTAATAGAATTCGATGACATTTTTATTTTACACATTTCTATAAAACGTCTTTTAAAAATATTAGACTCATAATATGAAATGTTAGTGTTTTCAAAATCAAAATTATGGTTAATTTCTAACGAATGTTCAACAAGCATTGAATGATTTTGATTATTTTTTTGGATATGATATTTATGTTGATCTAGACGTTTTTTTAAATTTTGACTTGTTTCTCCTATATAACACGAATTACAATTTAAACATTTAATTTCATAAAACACCGTAAGGTTGTTTTAATATCGGTGTTTTTGTTTTTAAATTTGAGAAAATAATATTTCAATTCTTTACAGATTTACTAGCTAAAATTAAGTTGTGTTTTTTGAAAATGTGTTTAAATATGTTATACCTATAATGGTTCAATATAAGGTAATGATATGTATTTTTTGTTTGAAGTTTGTTTTATATTATTGTAGATTTTTGAATTTTGTACATATTTAACACGATTTTTAATTACTGATTCTATAAGATTTCTTGGATAAGAATTTTGAACAAGAGTCCTCTTTATTAAATTTAAATTATCATAAATGAAAAGTTTATCTGAAAGTAAAACAGCTCGATCTGTTAAAGAAATAATTGTTGCAATTTTATAGTTTTTAGATGTTTACGAATGAAAATTAATATATCTACCTGACCACGTACGTTTATGAAACCAATTCGTTATTAATTTCTTATTACGTCTGATGAAATTTACATCAAGGAAACTTAGTGAATCGTTAACTTCCTTTTCTACTGTAAATTGTAATCTATTATGGAAAGAGTTAAATCTACTTAAAACAAAATCTACGTTATCTGAAGGAAAAATCAATAAAATATCATGTACGTAACGAAAATGTAAAGTTAAATTAAAAGGTAATGAGTTAATGACACTTTTTTCTAGTTCCTGCATGACAATTTCAGCTAAAGCAGATGATAAAGGAGAACCCATTGCTGTACCGAAAATCTGTTTATAAAATTTATCATTGAAACCGAAATAAGATGTATCGAAACATAAAGTAACAATTTCTAAAAAAAATTTCTTTGGAAATGTCTGTAAAAACTTTAATCTCTATCGACCTATAGTCGTCCAAGTTCTGTATCGGTTTCATGATCTTGTTATAAAAGACAACTTCAAAGAGACCGGCCTGCGGTCGCCTTTCTGTCGCTTTTTTTGGCAGGGCAATAAAACCGCTACCAAACTGGGACGACTATATCATTAATGCTTTTTAAAGCTAACTCTTTTGGAATATCAGTAAACAAAGAAACAACATCTAAAGAAATTATAATACAGTTATTTGGTATATCTATGTTTTTTAATTTATCTACAAGTTCAAAAGAGTTTTTTATAAAGTGTTCTGATTTACTTGTAACTTGATTAAGAATTTTTGAAATAAATTTTGATAAGAAATATAGAGAAGAACCAATAGTAGAAACTATTGAACGAAGAGGTGTGTTAGGTTTGTGAATTTTTGGAATGCAATATAATTTTGGAAATGTGGGATGCTGTACTTTAAGAGATTTAGCAATATTATTACTAATTTCAACAGATTTTTCTAACTTATTAATAATATTGAAAGTTTTACGTTGGAAATTTTCTGTGGGATCATTATTTAATTCTACGTATGTATTATTGTCAGAGAGCAAACTTTAACCAAAATTACCAAAATAAAAAATCGTAAGCTCTTTTTGCTTAAATGTAGAAAAGAAGGTGTATATCCTAGACATGTTATTGACCCTTTAAAAAGAGCGTATGATATGTCATGTCACAAAACTGATAGATATGTATCGGATTTCGCTAATAAAATTCTTTCATATGAAAGTGAAGTAACTCTAAAAACTCTTACCAAATTAATGTGGAAATTAGATTATACTTTAGGACAGTTAAGTAATTTTCTAGATAATATCATATTAAAAGATTTTCTAAATTTTGAAAACCAAAAAAATGAAAGGTTGTTTAATAGAATTCGATCGACACAGATTAAAAAGTTAGATAATCTTATTTCTATTAGAGATAAAAACTTTTATATCAAATTTGACCAAAATACAATCAATAAATGGTTAATTAATTATACCAAAACTGAGATTCCGTCAAATTTAAAATACATTTTTGCTTTGGGAAAAAAATTTTCATTACCCTATTTTAATAAAAAACAAGTAGATTTTCTAAACGTTCTAAAAGCTTAGAGTTTGGTATAAAATCTTTAGATTCAGCTTCTAAAATACAAATAAGAAATAAATTTTGCTATAATTTTCTAAATTACATTAGGAATATTGATTGGACTTTTGAAAAATCAAAATATAAAATTCTTATTCGAGATCTCTTGTCTTGTAAAAAATTTCTTAAAGAAAATTCTAATATTACTGTCACAGTAGCAGACAAAGGCAATGTTACTGTTTTGATTGACAAAAATGATTATTTTTCAAAAGTTCAAACCATGCTCTCTGACAATAATACATACGTAGAATTAAATAATGATCTCACAGAAAATTTCCAGCGTAAAACTTTCAATATTATTAATAAGTTAGAAAAATCTGTTGAAATTAGTAATAATATTGCTAGATCTCTTAAAGTACAGCATCCCACATTTCCAAAATTATACTGCATTCCAAAAATTCACAAACCTAACATACCTCTTGGTCCAATAGTTTCTACTATTGGTTCTTCTCTATATTTCTTATCAAAATTTGTTTCAAAAATTCTTACTCAAGTTACTAGTAAATCAGAATGCTTTATAAAAAGCTCTTTTGAACTTGTAGATAAATTAAAAAACATAGATATACCAAATAACTGTATTATAATTTCTTTAGATGTTGTTTCTTTGTTTACTGATATTCCAAAAGAGTTAGCTTTAAAAAGCATTAATGATACAGTCGTCCCAGTTTGGTAGCGGTTTTATTGCCCTGTCAAAAAAAAGCGACAGAAAGGCGACCGCAGGCCCGGTCTCTTTGAAGTTGTTTTTTATAACATAATATATTATAAAACCGATACAGAACTTGGACGACTCTAGTTGGATAGAGATTAAAGTTTTTACAGACATTTCCAAAGAATTTTTTTTAGAAATTGTTACTTTATGTTTCGATACATCTTATTTCGCTTTCAATGATAAATTTTATAAACAGATTTTCGGTACAGCAATGGGTTCTCCTTTATCATCTGCTTTAGCTGAAATTGTCATGCAGGAACTAGAAAAAAGTGTCATTAACTCATTACCTTTTAATTTAACTTTATATTTTCGTTACGTCCATGATATTTTATTGATTTTTCCTTCAGATAAAGTAGATTTTGTTTTAAGTAGATTTAACTCTTTCCATAATAGATTACAATTTACAGTAGAAAAAGAAGTTAACGATTCACTAAGTTTCCTTGATGTAAATTTCATCAGACGTAATAACAAATTAATAACGAATTGGTTTCATAAACCTACGTGGTCAGGTATATACAGAGTGGAAAGTTTAACTGGAATAAATTCTGTGACTTAGAAAATTACCATTTGTAGCAAAATTCTTGGAACAGGTCAATTTTTAATTTTAATGGCGCATATTACAAAGGGACTTCTTTAACTTTTCAATTATTTGGAGGGGTGAAACAACCCCTAACTTTTTTTTTTAATGGAAGGGTATGTTGAGTAATTTTTTTTCTTAAAGCTTGTTCAATTGGGAGTACAGCTACGTTTTTATTTTTTAATTTTTCTTAAACAGTAAAAGGGGAAAACATTTCTGAAGTTCTGCTATGTCGTTTGGTTTAGTCACATAAACTTTACTTTTTAAATACCCCCCATAAAAAGTGAGATCTGGAGATCTTTCTGACCACTCGGTCCTCTTCTTCCTATCCATCTACTGGGAAAAACGGTTTTAGTAAAAAAAAAAATCTTTTTTTTAAAATTTTTTTTTCCTTTCACTGTTTAAGAAAAATAAAAAAATAAAAACGTAGCTGTATTACCAATTGAACAAGCTTTAAGAAAAAGAATTACTCAACATACCCTTCCATTAAAAAAAAAAAAGTTAGGGGTTGTTTCACCCCTCCAAATAATTGAAAAGTTAAAGAAGTCCCTTTGTAATATGCGCCATTAAAATTAAAAATTGACCTGTTCTAAGAATTTTGCTACAAATGGTAATTTTCTAAGTTACAGAATTTATTCCAGTTAAACTTTCCACTCTGTATATTAATTTTCATTCGTATACATCTAAAAGCTATAAAATTGCAACAATTATTTCTTTAACAGATCGAGCTGTTTTACTTTCAGATAAACTTTTCATTTATGATAATTTAAATTTAATAAAGAAGACACTTGTTCAAAATTCTTATCCAATAAATATTATAGAATCAGTAATTAAAAATCGTGTTAAATATCTACAAAATTCAAAAATCTACAATAATATAAAACAAACTTCAAACAAAAAATACATATCATTACCTTATATTGAACCACTATAGGTATAACATATTTAAACACATTTTCAAAAAACACAACTTAATTTTAGCTAGCAAATCTGTAAACAATTTAAATATTATTTTCTCAAATTTAAAAACAAAAACACCGACATTAAAACAACCTAACGTGGTTTATGAAATTAAATGTTTAAATTGTAATTCATGTTATATAGGAGAAACAAGTCCAAATTAAAAAAAAACGTCTAGATCAAAATAAATATCATATCCAAAAAAATAATCAAAATCATTCAATGCTTGTTGAACATTCGTTAGAAATTAACCATAATTTTGATTTTGAAAACACTAATATTTTATATTATGAGTCTAATATTTTTAAAAGACGTTTTATAGAAATGTGTAAAATAAAAATGTCATCGAATTCTATTAACAAACGTACAGATTTTGCAAGTTTAAACGATATATTTTCTAGTTTTCTCGATTCTTTAAATAGAATATAGATCTGTCAATTTTTAACATTTATCAAGATAAAATATTTATTATGTTAAAAAAAAAATCAATTTACCTTTTCAGCTTCCGTTGACAACCTTGTTTATTTTGACAACTTGTTTATATTTTTCACTTCTGACGAAGCTGTCGAACGACGGTGAAACGTTAAGTGTATTGTGCGCGATTTGGTGTCCGGTTAAATGATTTTGAGATAGAAGCGTTTAATGGTCGATTAGTTTTGTATTTCCTTAAATTCACAATAATTTGATTAAAACCATCACATCACACGAAATTATAGATTTTTTTTAAATGCCGTATTTAAGGAATATATTTTGTTTGTCAATGTGAGTTTGCATTTAAGTGCTGTCAGTTAGTTAATTAAAATGAAAAAAGAAGATTTTAATCTCTCAGAAAAACACTGCTGAAGGCTGCTCTTGTATCCCAAAAAATAAAAAAACAAATAAAACTGTACGAGAAAAAGTATTTCCGTTTTCAAGAATTTTTACGTTAATAAAGATTACTTACAATTTATATTGTTATTGTCTAATAAAAGAGTGTTTTGATCATTTATGTCCTGCCGGGGATTATTTCAATGCTAACGTGATTTAAAACTGATCCATTATTTTGTTATAACAGTCTAGTCGGACATTAAAGAAATTAAAATATGGTACATTGATAATTGATACATATTACTGATTTTGGTTAGATACAGAAAACATATAATAGAATTGAAGAGGAACATCTATCTATTCGTGGATAATTTTAAAAGAACAATTTATATCTAGATTATTCCTCATACCTTAATTTATAATACTATCGATTTTTTTTGTTGGATCACAAAAAATACTGATTCTCGAGTAATCCACTGCAATCAAAACTAAGTTCCGACAAAGTTTTAAATTTGACAAAAAAAAAACGTTTATAGTAAGTCTTGCTGTGATATGCCCTTAGTTTGGGTGACAATTTAATGCTGTGATCTCAGGGTATTTTGTAAATTTTCAAATTTTTTATTATTTCACTTTTTTTACTTTGTTTCTTTCTCGGAGGCTCTCTTCTTCGATGATGAATTTTGCAGTGTATCTCGTAGACCAATTTCTTTGTTGTAGAGTGTATTATTTTATGTGATAAATTTTGGATGTAGATGGCACTCGCGAGCCTTCGCATTCAAAATTATCTAATGTCAGTGTGTGTGTGTGTGGTAGTGATGAGCGATATTTCGCTACCGATTATTTAATCGCCGTTATTACTAAATCGCTGATAACGTCAGCTGCACTGTTATTGAAATAACGGCGATTACAAAACCGCGATTTAAAGCGGATCGGAACACTGCTAGTAAATATCGCTTGATCGATTTCTTCACGTTCAGCGAAATATCTTACCGCAGTGGTTTTTAACTGGATTTTAAGCATTATTAGTTTTTTTATTTACTGTTTTCTTGGTAGTTTTTTTAACGTCCTAGATCCAAACACAGTTAACAACAAAGGAACCTATCGCACATGATCGTATTTACTTGTTATTCGTATAGACGTTAAGTTTTCAACCCGCGATCGCAATAACGGTTTAAAATCACCGCTATTTCAAAATAGCAATCACGGATAGCGGCGTTATTAAAAAATCGCTACTTTGCTCATCACTAATGTGTGGGTGGGTGTATAATAAAAAAATATCGTAGAATAAAAACGTAAAACAGTTCATTGCACCACAATGTCCAGCGTCAATTCGTCTACACTGTTCAGCAAAAAGTTTTTCAAAATATTTTTCCTTGAAACCTTTAACAGATTTACATTTATTCTCATATAATTGCTTATAAGATTTGTATATATGATATGAGAATGACCGCAGGAAAAGAGAAGTCCTATGTTTTGGAGGATAAATGAAAGTATTATATCTACCTAGTTGACAAATTGTGAACTTCACATCTGAACTTGATCTTATTATACAAATAAACAGGTTCACAGGTTTCTAAGATTTTATGATACATACACAAAGTCTGCAATTGTCTACGATTCTCCATTGTTAACCATCCGATTTGTTTTAATTTATATGATATTCTTTCGTATTTTCGAATGCCATATACATACCGTAAACAAGCGTTTGAATCTTCTGTATGCGCTTAGCTGTGAAGTTATCTATTGATGGATGATATATTGGTACGCAATAGTTAAATTGTGAGAGTACAAAAACTTCACACAATTGCTTCTTAATTTCAATCGAAAAGTGAGATCTATAGGGATAAAGTTTCTTTAAATGTATGTAAGCATTTTTTATGTATTTTGTTATTTGAAGCTTATAACGGAAACTTTTGTTTAATATAAGGCCTAAACTTTTTGCTTTGTTAACAACGGGAATTTTTTTATCATTAATTTTTACGTTAATTAAATTATTTAAATTAGCGCACAGAGAGTTGTTACCAAATAGGAGTACTAGAACTTGAGATTTTTCCGGATTAATTTTTAAAGAATGCTGTAAAGATAACGTGTATATGGCATCTAGGTCAGAATTAATTTGTGAGACTGCGTTTTCTAAATCCTGTAACTTAAAAGAATGATAATTCATAATGATAATAATTGAGTGTCGTCAGCATAGATATGCATTTTACAGTACCTAATATGATTGATGAAAGTGGATGTGTAGATAGAAAACAATAGAGGTCCCAAAACCGAACCTTGTGGCACACCATGTGTTAATGGAAGATTACGTGATTGAATGTTATTAGGGACAACAGACTGACTTCGATTTCGTATATAATTGTTTAATAGTAAGTTTGCATTAGGACTTAGACCAATAAAATGAAGAATTGAAGATAATATATTATTAATATATAATATTTCCTTTGTAACGAGCTGAAAGAATGTCGTCGGTGACTCTTAACAACGCAGACGTACAACTGTGTCCCGTTCTAAATCCCGATTGAAATAATAGAAGTATGTTATTCTTGGCGACGTAATCGCTTAATTGTTCATGAATTAATTTCTCAAAAATTTTCGACAGAGCTGGTAGAACACTTATGAGCCGAAGATCTTTATAATCGACAGGCTGATTTATCTTTGGCAAAGGTTTAACAAAAGCAAGTTTCCAACATAAAGGTATAACATTATCAGTAATACATGTGTTAATAATATGTGTTAAATACGGCAGTATAATAGGGCAACATAATTTAAGCATCGTAATGTTTATTTCATCACAACCAGTTGCAAGTGACTTGATACCATTTGTAACCTTCAATATTTCTCAATTATCTACTACACGAAATTCAAAATTGTTGTTATTCAGTCTTTCGAGGTTTAAGTTATTGGGAACATGGTTTATAAGATTAGATACACTATTAACAAAAAATTCATTTATAGCATTCACATTTGCCATATGAGCAGATACTTCTTTGATTTTAGACTTACCCAATTTTAGATAATTTATACTGTTCCAGAATTACTTATTACTTTTTTTTAATGTTGCAATGTGATTGAAATAAGCCTTTTTTTCATTCGACTCTTTGATAAATATGATTTAGAAAACTTATAGCAGCGGTCTCCGTTGATCGGCCGGCTCTGAAGCCATGTTGACATTCATTTATTATGTTATATTTATTTAAAAATGCGCTAAACCTGAAAGATTGCTTTTTGGATGGTTTAAAAAAATTGGAAACTCGCTGGGTTAAGTGTGTAGATTTGCAAAGGGATTATGTCGAAAAATAAAATATATGTTTTACGGTAAAATAACCTTTTTATTGGAAAGTCACTCTTTTGTCAAACCGCCCTCGTAATTAAATCGATTAAGGAAGACGTCGCATCTGTAACCCTTGTGGGACAATCAATTATTTGATGACCGTCCAGTGACTCCAAAATGTCTTTTAATAAATTTGTTGCTGGGTTATTTGGATTTAACATGTTAATATTGAAGTCACCACAGGCAATAACTGCACTTGATAGTGTAAAGCAATGATTTACTGAATTCTCAAATTCGCTTAAAAAATTTATGTAATCGAGGTAAGGTGGTCGGTATAGTGTACCTATAATTATTTTTTAGTTATGAAAATTCAGTTCGATCCACAACTGTTCCACATTACTGTTCAATTCAATTAAAGAGAACTGCAAATTGCGCAAATATATGCCAACACCTCCACCTCTCCCATCCAAGTGATCATTTCTCAAAAAGTTATAACCATTAATTTGTATAAATTCTGAAGAAATTGCTTCGTCCAGCCAAGTCTCTGAAATGCATAAAATATCAATATCATACTGAAAAATTAAAGTTTTTAAATCTAATAATTTCGGAACTAAAGATCTAATATTAAGATATGCTATTTTAATAAATTTATTTTCCATCAAAATCAATCATCTCGGCGGCAAACAGACAGCATTATATTTATTAAAGAAATATACAAAATATGTAAAATAAAAAAAAAGATAAAAATTCTCGCAACAGAAAACAAAAACTTATACTTGTACGCCAAGCAGAAATTCGAATGGTGATATTACTGCAAATTTAGTTTGATAAAATTTTTGTAGTCATTTATAGACACAATTTTCTTAATATTATTTTCGTGTTTAACAAAGATGTTCCCGTTATATGTAAAAACATTTTTTGTAGTGAATCTTTTTACCAAATCTTTTAATATAAGTACTCGATCTTTCGTTAAATCATCTCTTATAACAATCCCCGTATTTTTCAATTTTTTCTTAGAATTGTAAACTTCATCTTTCACAGTTCTTCTACAAAATCTGACGATTACCGGCCTAGATTTACCTTCTGCACCCGCTAGTCGATGACAACAAGCTACATCATTGGAGCCCATTTCTAAATCCAGTTTCTCCTTACAAAACTTAATAACGGTTTCCAGAGTATTTTCTCTAGGCTTTTCTTTCAAACCAAAGATTCTTATATTACTAGGAGTGTTCAAATATGAGCGAGAATGAGTTTAGAACGTCCTTATTATCAATGAAACAAAAACGTATTACATACTATTTTTCAACGTAGTCCCCATCGACTGCAATACAATTGCGACAACGTTCTGGAAGCTTACGTATACCATTTTCGAAGAAGGTTTTTGGTTGCGTGCGTATCCAGTTTTGCACAGTTGTCCCTAAATTTATGGCCACTTAAAAACCGTTTCAATGGTGAAAGCAAATGACTCCCAGTTATGCCAATTTCTTCTGACAATTTTCTCACTGTTATCCAACGATCAACCCGAATAAATTGATCAATCGTCCCAACATTGTCAGGAGTTAAGGACGTTTTCGGTCGTCTCACATGGGATATGTTTCTACGCGGTTCTCGATCTTCTCGAAATTTTTTCGCTCAATCAAACACCCATTCCTTAGGCATACATTCATCTTCTACCTGGACTTGAAGTCTTGTAAAGATTTCAGATGGTAAAACACTTTCATTCACTAAAAATTTAAAGATTATGTGTTGTGCAACAAGACACGGTACTTTTTCTCTGAGATGCTAATTTATTATTGGCAGGTGTAAAGGAGAAGAATTTGATTATTACTAATGACAAGTTGGAATATGCCAGAATATAACCCAGAGCGCTTGTTTCCATCCTTTGTTTTCTATGCTCAAGGCAACTAGATTCTCACTCGTATTTGAACGCTCCCTCGTATTTCGTCTGGAGTAATGCTCTTGTTGCTCAAGGTACTTAGCGGATTCTTGAGTTTTAATTTCTACAGCATATAATTTATTCTCAAGTGATACCACCTTGCGTTCAAACTCTTGTAACCTCATGTCTAGATCTTGCTGGATTTTTTCTGTTACTGAAAAGCAATATTCATAATTTTTTTGTCACATTAATTGCATTTTTGTTGACTTGAAATAATACTTATAGCGGAGACTATTCTTTCAATAAATTTATCGTTGCACAGTATTTTTTCTACTACTTTCTGCACCAACATTTCGTCTCGGTCACCACTATTCGATCGAAGCACTCTTTCTAAACCTTTGCTAGCCATTTTAACTGAAGTAATTTGAATATAAACGACTTTTAATGAATTTTTAGTTGCAGCAACGAATCACACGTTTACTCTTGCCGGGCGTACATCACAAGAGAAAACATTAAATACAATAGTTGTGGGATTTTGTATGCAATATCTTTTGGAGCTCTCACAAGAAACAAAAGCTCATCGCAAAGAGGAAAGAAATTAAATTTTAGTTTTTTTAAATGAAACCTTATATATTGTTCAACATAATGAAATATCATTGTTTGCTGATTTCAAAAACATATAATTTGTTGATATTTGGATCAGCTGTTTGTGACACATTTGGGTTTAAAAAATCAATATACATATTAACATATAAACATTTAAGGAAAAAATACTTACAAACTCCTAAATAACTGTTTTAGTTAGCAAATGACAACATAAATTCCAATATTTGAAACGATACAAAATTAATTCACAATAAAAACATTTTTCCAAGGCCTGATATTTTAAATATTTTTTATTGATATTTTAGAATCAAATATCTAATAAACCGCTCATCCAAGTATCAAAATGTTATATATTTTCAAAATCAACATACAATGATATTTCATTGCATTGAACAATGTAGAGGGTGTTCCATTTAAAAAAACAAAAATTGTAATTTTTTCTCGTTTGCGATGCGTTTTTTTTTTTGAGAGCTCTAAAAGATATTACATACAAAATCCCACAACTATTGTATTTAAAGTTTTTCTCTATCTCATAAAATAATACTTCTAGATAAGCTGCAAAGTATTTAAAAAACGACTATTAAGTTTTCAATAAATTGGCGAATAACACAAAAACTAGTAAACCAATTACACGATATTTATATATGTTTGTTATCAGGGTGACTCAAAATTTGTAAAAATATACAGGGTGTTCCACTTAAAAAAGTTATATTTTTTTGCCCACCCGGTATATATAAAACGCTACCGCAAAACTGATAGTATAAGTGAAATCTACATAAAAATTGATATAAGAGCAATTTTTAAAGTTTTTGAATCGCTTAATAATTAAAATAATAATGGGGAATTAACATTAATAAAACTAACCCTGTACTTACATCTTTAAAAATCTAAATAATTTATTTATAATAAATAGTTAATTTTTAATTGATTATTTCTAACAATATTTAAGAATATTAAGAAATTTGAAAAAACACTTGAATTAAATTGTTTCTTAAACAAATCTTTTAAAATAGTCTTAACACGCTATCCTTCAATTTATTTTATTATTTTCAAAATTATTTATGAAATTTTCGAAGAAATACGTACTGTTCACCGCAATATGTTTCAGGTAAATAAAAGAAGAGAAAATCAGACCGATTTCAATAAAATATTAATTTACTCTAAATTTGTTAAATAAAGATAAATATGTATGTCATATACTGCCATTTATATTATTAAGGTCCAATTTTACAATCGTGGAATAAGGACTATTCGCCGAATAGCCTTTAACATTCTTCCATATCTACTTCACGTTATTCCAAAAATAGTGTTATACTCAGTTTAATCGACGATTGTAATATTGGGCATAAATGTTACGTCTTTCTGTAAGAAAATAGCAGGATGTTCAATTTAAAAAAATCCTGCTGTTTTTAGGACAAGCTATATGCGTCAAAATAATTTTAGGTTACAGTACTCAAAAGGCAGAAACTCTTCGTTCTATCTAATTCCATAAATATATTTTGGAGCAACTCTGCGGCCCCCTCTAGCATCTTTAAAATAAAAAAAAAATTATCCGGTTAATGGCTAATGTTCATAAAAGGGCTCTTTTGGGCATGTGCGATTGGGGAAAAATTGAATCTATTTTCGATTCTCCAGAAATATCGATTTGAATTCGAATCGTTCATTATAAATATAATTGATTCGCACGAAAGTGAATCGATTCGCATGAAACCGAATCGAAAACAAGCTATATGAGTAATTTAATTATTTATCATTAATATCACAACTTTTTGATATTTGGATGTAAAAGAAGACAATAGAAACGCATTTTTTACTACAATTCTTGTATTTCCATCTTTGAAAAAAAAAAAAAACAAATTCTCAGTGTTGCTTTTCCGTCTTTTATTAAACATTTTCTAAACAACAACAATTTAGAATGATATAAAACTTAATTGACAGACTCAAAAGTTTAGGTTTAAAAAAATGCTACAGTTTCGAACCTGTATGTGGGTAAGCGGCTTGCTGCAAAAGTTTCGGGAAAGTATGTTATAAATCAGAGAAGAATTCGACAAAACGATTTTATTGTTTTTCAAAGTATTCTCCTTTATTTGCTACACACTTATACTAACATACGATCAAACCAGTTTTCGAAGAATTTTTTTCTATCCAAAACATAAAATTTATATGTATGCGTTCAGCCTCTTCAGGCGTTATTAAACGCTATCCCAGCATTTTGTTCTTCATCTGATGCAATGGGAAGAAGTCATTGGGCGATAAGTCAGGACCATCAGGACATTAGAACATCAACTGGATGTCTTGGCGCGTTAAATAATCGACTTTTTGAGCTGCTGTGTGTGAGCTTGCGATCCGTTTTTTCAATTACTTTTTCAATTATTTTTTCTAATTTTACTGATGATATTTGATATGCAAATTTGTTGTATGCCAGTCAGCAGTAACTGATTTTGATTTTGTAAAGCAATATGTGCAGTATAACTAACTATATATACAGCGTGTTCTTCAAGTTCGTACAAAAAAAAATTAATAGTGTATTTGGTAACAGATATTCTCACGAATGCACCAAAATTAAAACAAAAAAAAAAAAAATCAAAAAATTCATAGCGACATCCGGCAATTCCTTGTGAAATGTTTATAACCGCACATGTAACGAACGGTGACCTTCACTCACAATAAGTGTTCGAAGTTCCCTTCCTACACGAGACGTAAACATATCGATTAAAATGCCGCTTATCATTCCTGTAAAACATTAAATTATATTTTAAAATAGCAAAAGACGTTAACTTGGAACGACAAACATGTGTACAATTGTTTTAACATACCTGCCTACAGATTGATTGAAAAGCGGATTTTCTTCTGCCCACACATGCATGTTGTGAAAATTAAACATACCATCCCTTGTGAACATTGATTCGTCGGTAAAGAGAATGTTATTAACAAAGTTCGGATTGTCCGTCTGTTTCCGGTGTAACCACCGACAAAATCGTATGCGTTGGAGGTAATCGGCGGGCAAGGGAGCTTGCACTCTTCGAAACTGGAACGCGTTTAATTGTTCCTCACGAATAATTCGCCAAACAACAAATTTCCCGTGTCCCTTGTTCGCTACACAACTGACACAAAGGATCTGCTATTTGGCAAAGGGCGATCTGGGTAACGCTGTGTGTACAAACATCTCGCAGCCAACGCATTTTGACCACATTCGCCGTAAATTAAAATCATGTCCACAATAACACAGTTGAGAACTAACCCACTCAAACAGCCGATACTGACACCAGCATACTTCTCCAATTACGTAATTACGCAATAAAAATAAGCCAGGGACTATCAGACTGTTTCATCGTTCGCCGAAAACATTTATTATATGGGCAATTCCACGGTAATGTGAAAATGTCAACCTAAGTGATAATTTTTCATCTTTAAGTTTTATTGTCCAATTATTCAAAAATGATTAGCAAAAGAATAAATTTTAATTTTCTGTATTTATTTACCTTTAGTATTGTCAAAAAAAATTATTTTCATAGTTTAAACTAAAGTAACAATGTACGCGTATAGTTCAGTGAATAATTGATTCATTAACTTTCATTCAAATTTCATTAAATAAAAAAGGTACAGCTGAAATTGTCCTCGCATTATTAAGACAAATAATGTTGTTTTTATAATAAGTATTGAAATAATAAAAATTGGTTTCGAAGTACAAGAAAAAGAATTTACAAAGTCTCCAATTTTTTACCCTCCGCGTAAGTGACAGAAACATATTTATTTGTATAGCTCGTTTTAGAAAACTATTCATTACTTAAAAACATGCAGTCTCTTTCTGTGAACATTTAGCTTTATTTTCCGCTTTAAAATATTTAGATAGCTTCGTTACTTTGTGTTAAATTGTCGTCACTTACGCGACAATCAAGCGAAAAAACACCCTTTGCAACCGAATAATTTTTTTATCAACTCTTGCCATGGATTTTGGACGGCATGTCTTAGCTATACTGTAAACCAACATCAAGTGACAATGGCATTGATTTACTTTTCGCCTAAGCTAAGACATGAGGTCCAGATTTCATGGCAAGAGTTGATAAAAAATTTTAAAAATTTTTTGACTAGTTTCCGTAATAGACAACAGCAAAATTGAAAGTGGTAAAAAAAAATTGAATAGTAAAGTTTGTTACTAATTCCTAACAGTCGTAAAATACATTGTGTGAGGTACGTCAGGGAAAATGCAATACAGTATTCAAAGTTAACACAAAGCAATTCGTGGAAAATTCATGATTTTCTGTCAAAGATTTCGGTTAAAAAGAGGACAGATTATTAATTGATTGAAATTTATCGTTTTTTAATAAAACATTCATATTATAATATGTTTTCCTTTTTTGATTTCAGTGTCGCGTAAGTGACGAATCTGTGTCGCGTAAGCGACGCGAAATTTTTCGATTCGTTTTATTACTAAGAATAGATTAATGTATTCCAAATGTGTATATCATTAATCTAGTATTTTGTGCTTCCAACAATATCAGTAGTTTTTAAACAATTAGATAATTTTAGAGAAATTGACAGTTTTTATAAACGTTCTTTAATTCAGGTTGCAAAGCTGTCGCGTAAGTGACGCTGAATTAAAAAATTAAAGGTTACTAGAATTTATAAAACTCTTTCATAAAATAAATGTAATTTCAAACTTTAACTATTAAACTTTTGTTTAATATCTTCGAACAAAGTCATTCTTAAAAGAGTTAAAATATATTAAATGATAAAACTTAAAAAACACGCTACGATTGCCGCGTAAGTGACGCTGGAATTGTCCGTCTCTAATATTTATTAGTCAATTGTTATACAAAAACTGCTTCATTCTATCTCTTTCACTGGTTTCATTTTTTGTATGAAGTTCAAAAACAGCCTGTATATGCAATGTAACTAAACCATGCAGTAATTTATTATCGAAACACTTGAAAACGAACAACCTTTGTTTGTTTGGGGTTATTTTGAAAGGCCCAACCGGTTTTTACGATTAAGACTAGATTTTACAATCATCTGTCTTTATAACTAATTTATATTCTTAAATAATTTATGTCGAAATTTATTTACACGGGCACCACTGTTAGCTTCGTTCGTGGTGGATTATCATTGTGCGTTCCGTCGGACCGGACGGGCGAGCTTTTATATCTTCCTAGTCTTTCTGGGATCCTCTGCCACGTCCTTGGGGTATCTCTGAAGTTTCCCGTGACGTGGAGTAGCGTCGCCTAGGCGGTGACGTCACTTCGCTCCGTCATTCCGTTACACTACACTTTTATAACTGTATTTAATATTTAAGTATTTCGTTCATCACCTACTGTTTGTTCGCCATGGAAGTATCGTCGTTTGGGATATAATCTTTCATTAATTATTTCTGGAAAACTAAAATACATAAAAGAGAGAACTCTTGACTTTAGGTCAAAAATTAGCTCAAGATATCGCAACCTAAACTGTTGGTTACTCGTTGCGCTCGATTCGGAGATAATTAGAATAAGACGGTGAGACTGCTTTGGAGTTCTGAAGCTACTCTTCTGCTGACCAAACCCCAAATAGGACCTACAAAACTGACCAGAGAATGCTCGAGGAATATATTGCAATCAAAACTTATTTGCAACAAATTTCTAAATTTTCATACTTGCTGGAAAAGGATTATTTGGTCGTTTTGTGACTTATGTGACATCAAACCTAAACTGTTACATTTATTTCGTTTATCTGCTCTTTCTTCTTAATTAGTATCATCAGTAAGTTATAAGCAGAGCTGCGAGAATATATCCATATATCGATATTATCGATAAATATCGAATAACCACATTTCCTTTTCGGATATCGACATATCGATATTTATTTATTATACAGGTTGATTGAAATTCGAGGGCTAGTGTGGGGATCTCGCATTATTATAAGAGATAGAAAATCGGTTAAATAGAGAGAAAGTTGCCAAATTTCATGCTGAATAATAATCTGTTTTAATAGATTATTAATCAGCAAATTTGGCTCCATTTAACCGATTCTCTGTCTCTTATAATGAGCGAAATCTCCATGCTGCCCTAGAATTTCAATCAGCCTATATATCAATATTATCGACATTATCGATATTACTGATATTTACTTATTTTCGGTTATCCATATCAAACCTTTATTAAAATAAGGGATTTTCATTTTTCCTGTCTTGAAAAAAAAATACATATTGCTGTGATATTACCCAATTCATAAAAGTTCCATACATAGCACACCATCAAAGGAAGGAAATCCAATCAATATTTCCTTAATACATATAAAATTATTTAATGTATCACATCTACACATACATCACAAACAAAGTATCTGAAAAATAAAAATCATTATTGAAAAAGCTCGACATGTTGCCATAAAAACGGTTAACATGGAAAATAAATATTTATAACAGGTGATCAATATCTTTCCTAATCAAGTGACCTATACATAACGATAGAAATGCGATAAAAATAATTCAAATGGCATTTGAAATATTGAACCAAACAAGGACATAATTTTTTCCATAGGTCACTTGATTAGAAAAGATATTTATCACGTGTTACGAGCCGTAATTAAGGAAAACGTAATCAAAATTGTCATTCACAATCATACCTCTCAATACATAACATCTAAAAATAATTCTCTCTGATTCTCATAGTTCAAATCAAATATTACTTTCATTTCCGTTATAAATAGTTTTTCTAGTTAAATATTCATTAATTTTGACGTTAATAGTTTTTCTTTCGACTTTGACAATTTACAATTTATTATAAATAAATTCTTTAATTAGATTGAATTAGATCTATTATTTTAAATAAGGAAAGATCTTGCAAAGGAGGAAATATCACAGTGAGTAGAAGAAAGTCTAAATTTATATCATAATTGTCAGAAATTTTTAGAGAACTGTCAAAACGTAACAGTTAAATTTAAGGATTAACGAATACTATCGTCTACTATTCGCAACAATCGTAGGCGAGGTATTTAAACCAATTGAGAAAAATTTAAAGCCATATTAAAAGTTATTCAACGGATGTATCAAAATACGATTCGCAACAATCGTAGTTCGGTCATCTAAACAGAATAAATTTTAATATATATTAAAAATTGAAATTTCTAATTAACAGTATATTGGATACGATTAGCAACAATCGTAATCGATTTATAAAAAGAATTAGAAATTACAATACATACACTTTTTCAAAATTTTAAAATATAAAAAGACTTTCTTAACTGGAAGGACTCATGATCTAAGTAAAGCCTCACAAATAATAATAAGAATCCTATTTAAACATAAATAAAAAGGAAAAAGAAAGAAGTAATTAAATAAGAAATTAAAAGGATTCATCACTACATAAAATACTACAATATGTTCGAAATTAAGCGATGTAGCACTTTAATTTTTTTATCTTCGTCATATTTTTTTATTTTCGTCATATTTTCCTAAAGTAAATTCACAATCGTTTTAATTTCAGTTAACTTTTAACAATGTTTCCTTTTCACCTCTTTATTAATCATATGAATTGATAGTCCTTTTTTTGTGATTTCATTTCCTCTTTTTGGTAGAATCTTTCATAGTTTAGTGATTTTTGTTTGTGTGTTTTTATGGTGTTTTGTTGTCATCATTCATTTTAAAGTATTTATTCTTAAAATCTAACAGTCTTTTTCCAATATGTTTTAGTTTTTTTTTTTTCATTTCTGTAACGATTCGACGAAATGTTTTTGAGTTTTTACTTTATCTTTCGTTTTCTGTATTTTCTTACAGCACTTTTCGAAAAAAATACTAATTTTCTCATATAAATCAGTTTGAATTGCAAAAAATATTGAATCCGCTTAAGAATTGTATATGAAAGACGATGACGGTTGCAGGTCATTTGAATGTTGATATTATCTTATTGTCTTTTTTTTTTTAGGATTTTGTTGCTACTGTGGTACGTCTTTCAATCAGCGTTGGCATGCACCGATTCAAATTTCTTCATGTTAATCCAAAGAAACAATAACAACACCATCGTCTCATGTGTGACAACGGAAGAGAAAAGCGATTGGGGGATTTCCTGGGCCGGAGTCGACAGTAGAAAGATAGGTGAGAGTTCAGTAATTCGAAATCCAATCAATTCTCACACGTGGTCTTTCAGAAACATCTGGTTTTCAAAATCCCAGAGAAGATTTTGTGCAATTGTTCCTAAATGGAAGTGAATTAAGCGTTAACAAAGCGATGGGTCTTCCGCTTCCAATTATCCTGGATTCACGCTGGAACGGTAAGTATTGAAAATTGTATAACATATAAAAAAAAATTCAAATTCAAGGATGAAAAGGAACCGTGAAATATAAAAATCGTATGCTTGAGGTGGGCACTTATGCAGTGTTACAAGACTTCCTAATTTCAGTCTTACTCACTTCCATATTTGCTATGTTCTGACGCCTGTGTTCGAGAACTACACCCTCGAGTGCAAGTTGGGCGTGTATCACATCTTTCTGACGCACGATTTTTAACTTAAGTACATATTTTACATCTCGCTCATCTATTTCAAGACGTCTTGTGTTTACCATTACAACGGACTCACGCGTCTCAACCCACTTTTCAGTGGAGCGTGAAAAGTGCGTAATGTAACCACCAGGCTTCTTGAATTAGATAAGCAAGATGCAAAATGAATTAGAAATCGTGCGTGAGAAAGATGCGATACACGTCCAACTTGCACTCGAGGGTGGTTCTCGAACATACCCTGGATGTCTTGATTCTGTCAAACAATCAAGAGTTGGGCTTTGTCCATCTCTGCGCTAGAGCGCTCTCGGAGTATTCTTATCTTGTTTTAACCTCATGTTGATAAATAGGAGACGGAATTGAAAACACTATTATACAATGGGAGTTTTTGATTTAAAAAACTTAATGTTATTTGAATACTTAGGTTTCACAGTGTATCGAGGGCCCAATACGATGACAGTAAACATAACTGGCTCTGGAATTAATTTATCTTTACTAGGACCATCGCTTACAATGTTCTTAACTGGATCTCTTGGAACTCTTATCACGGTTAACATTAATGGAACAATTGTTACTGTAAATGGTCAAGACTACATTTTGGTATGTGTCAAATTTAAATAACTTTATTTGTTTATGCACAGTAATATAACTACAATAGTAATGGTGTGTATAGTGATGTAAAAATACGGTATTTTAAAATATTTTATTCGCGATCGGGAGTAGACATCACTTTATGATACGAAAATTGACAGAAATAACATATTTACTCCCAAGAGAAAATATGATATTTGCTCCCTAGGGAGTTTTCATTATATTGACACTTAACTTCGCGTAGAGTTTTTGAAGGTAGTATATTTAACATCGCTTCGCTTGCTGCGTTCAGCACTTCTTGCAGTACTTGTTCTTCCACTTTCACTGATTTTTCTATCAAATAATAAACTTTAGGCCCGGTCTTTTCATCTCTAGTTAACTTTATCTGACAGTCTCCAGATAAAGTTAATTGGAGATGCAAAGGCCGGACCAAAATTCGTTTTAAACATAAGTTTGTGTTGTCAAAAAATGAATGTCAGCGATCACTATTTTCCGAAATTAATTGATTGTCAAAAGTTACAATCGAATTTATTACAATTTTTATTCCTAAAATGTCGGATTCTTATCATTCTTCTATCCTAGGTGTTACGTTTCGTTTTTGCGATAACGATTTCCTAAGCATTTGTTTCTACTTTGGCTTCGGTGATCGCTCTACCTGGTTACAAACTCTAAGGTTTTGGTTTTATTTCGTTTGTAAGTTGTTTTTAGTCTCTTTCCATGACGATTGAGGATACTGATGATTTTTCTAGAATTCAGAGTGGAAGAGGCGTGTCTTCGATATCCGCCTTGCTCGAGTGCAGCGTTGATCTGGGAAGCCATTTTTAGACGCACTACATGAACGTTGACTTCTGGAAGTTTAATCCAGTGCTTTTAACATATAGCAGATAAAGTCTGTGTCGTGAATTTTGTTTGAAGACGTCACATGCTTCGAGACGACAAGAATTCAGTTCAGTTTCAATTTCCGTTGATCTCTTTTACTTATTGTCGTGTTTCTTCCGTTAGCAACTACGTGAGGGTTAAGCTTTGGAAAATCTGCGTCACTTCTTCGTTACTTTGACTTAACCGTTTGGTCTTCCCCGAACGAGTTTTGGCGTGAATACCACCGTTTCCGAGAGCCTCTTCTACCATAACACCGTCGTTCGTCACTCCGGACCCTTGAAGGAACTGCCGATCTGTGTCGAGCCAGTTTCGTGTGCTGCAGCCTTTGTAGACCGAACGTACTGTATTGTACTAATCCTCTGTCTTTTTATTGTTACGTTTCCTTACGTTAATTTTTGGGCACCTTTGGTACTACGGATTTCGTTTTTGTCTGCCGAGGGCCTTGGTTCCTTAAGAACCTGCGTTTAAGTGCCTGATTTTATACATTTTCGTTCTTGTAGTTGTGTTTACTGTCCTTCCGACAGAGTTTACTGTACGTTATTTTGTGAGCCGTACAGGATATCCTCGCCGGTGAATTCGCGTTTGTTCACGCTTCGTAAATACTAAATTATTTAACGTAACGAATTTGTTCTCGAGCATTTTGTTAAGATCGCTCCTGTACTCGATTGTTGAGCGTTCCGCTCATATGATTGGGCCACATTTTTGTTGCGTTTTAATAAACACCGTATCATCGTTTTCCGTAGTTCTTATTTCTCGTCAATTAATACTACAGCGTGACCGACAGTTGTGCTACATACAGGGTGACTGACAAACACTTTTGCTTTGCGGATTTTAAACCTGAGAGAATCTCGAGCGCTTTCAACAACGTGTGAAATACTGGTGGTGCCGCGTTTTTTTATCACCATACTTCTTGGAACATATTCGCTAGGTGGCGCCCCTTTTTCTTTTATATCCAGTTATCGAGTCCCCGACAGTCTATTTGTAGCCCACCCCGTCTCCACTGAGCTGGGCATAAGTCCTTGTAGTTTTCTTTAACATCGACGATTTTCCCCCAGCGTTCGCGCCTTATACAGGGTCAACTAGGTAAGTAGCATTGGTCGTGAATAAAACAGTATATACACCTCAGGAGAGAATGCTCGGTGTTTTTGTAGCCCTCGGACTGAGGTGTTTGTTACCTCAGGAAAAATGACGCATTTCTCTCCCTCGATGTATAATATATCTACTATTGTACAGCCCTACGTGTATTTTATGATAAAATGCGTATGATAATACACATAGGGCCGTACAAAACATTTTATTTCCACTTCTTAGTAAATAACATTTTACAGGTTCATTTTGCTGTTTATGGTAACCAAGTAAACCATACATTACGGGAACAGACCTGTAATATCTTACGGGTTGGTATAAAAGACCTGTAAAGTTGGTTGTCTTGATTGTCTGTTTACATCACCATGACTACGTCTAGTTAGGAATAACGCCTTCGATAAAAAAACGATTTCATAAAAAAAAATTAAGTAAATTAATTAAAAATCGCCATGTGAAGGTACAAATAAAAGTTTGTAGGCGACACGCTTTGCAATTAATCTTTATTAGGCTCACTGGATTATGAAAGCAAACTTCCAGTTCGCCCGTAAAGATTAATTTACAAAGCTTTAACACGTAAATAACTATTAAATTACCGTATTTTTACATCACTAGTAATATGTCTTAATTTTTCCTTATTACCTACAAGGTAGTGAAAATTGATTTCAGGTCTCATTTACAATTATCCTGGAGTGGGAAAGTGTTTAAGATTTTCAATGAAACAACTCGATTAATATTAAAATTCACACATAATTTTGAAATTAACTTAAACACAGCTACGTTTATCATGGATGAAAATTCAACAGTCGTTTTACACGAATGTAAATTCTCCGTAACATACGCATATAAAAAATATATCTTTTTGTTAAATTTTAGATTTATGGTATGACGCTAAAAATTCGACCCTCAAAGTACGAGAAAGCGGAGGCTGCCACATGCTGTACTTCGCCATGTGTGACAAGTGCGTTTTGGACCTCATAATAAATAACAAAATGGAATGCATAAATGTGAGCTGATTGCAAAAAATACTTTCCCCAGATTCCGATAAATGGTGTGATCCAAATTTATTTATATCAGGGGAGAGTATGAAAAATAAAATCATTAATTGATGCAATTAACCTATTGATGCTCTGTCAAAATTGGAATGTTAAGATACATTTGACAATGAATGTCAGACTAAAAGTTTCGACCTAAGCTAAGATTCTGATTTTATTTTTCATAGCCTTCCCTTATCTAAATAATTTTGGATCACACAGTGTAAGAAGCCCATGACTTAAACAAAAATCCGATTTTGGCGTATTTCCTAGAAGAAAAACGCGTTCAAATTTTGGCGCAGTTTTAGACTACCAATATGCGAAATTTTGCGTTAAAACGGGAAATTTGAAGCGTGGTGGGAATTTATGCTTATTTTCCCTATTTTAAAAATTTTCCTTTCGTGTTATAGGGTACTGAGAGAAAATGGACGACAAAAAAATTAAGCGGGTTCCAAGACATATCCACAAAGGGTACCAATCTGGATGGAAATGTTGAGGAGTATTTCGCCCTCGATGTTAGAAAGTGTCACTCGGAACGAAGTAGGCTTGGTTCTCTTGAATTTCATTAATATACGAAGCCCTGTTTTTAGAAACGAACACGATTTCAGAGTTATTTGAATCTTTAACGGAAATTAAGTGTTACAGTTTTTATAACAATATGCACAAAGTCATCTCCTATGGAAACGGGACGGTAGTGGGATTGTTAGGTACGAGGACATTCAACAAGATTCGCTATGAAACCAGATTTTATAATTTTTATAATATAATATTTTATAACAACCTAATTATTTGCACAGACGAGGATAAATGCTGTGTTCCAACAAGCATTTGCAAAAGTAAGTAACAAAATTATTATTTATACATTTCTCAAAAAAATAAAGTCGTTATTTTTGGCTAGGCTTAAAATTTTTAAGTAAGGTTTGGCATATCTACAAAGCTATTGCTTACTTGTACAAAAAATCATTTACATTTAAAGAACTTAATATTTAAAAATTTTCGACCGTGTTAACAAACAGGAATGAGTAGTGTATAATAAAAAGAATTGGGATGACGTGGTCTTTATCTTTAGTATTCGCTTGGTGTTCTGTGCACCTGGTCCTATACAGGGTTACAACTAATTAAAGGTTCACATGGCGATCTCGTAAACTATAAGTGATTCTATTTTGTTGGGTGATATTACAGTTACTCTGGATAGCACTTAGTACTGACGCTATTCATTTATTCTGGCGCAGTCGAGAATACTAAAGTCCAAGCTACATAAGTCCTCCACCATTTAAATAAGTAATGTATTTCAGACAATGACAAAAGTATCAGAAAACATCAAGAAACGGTACAGAAATTAGATGCTCAAGTTTACTGTCAAACAACGAAGGATGATTATACAAAAGACAGACCTGTTAAAGTGTCCGTGAAGTGGAGTACGCCCCCTGCCGCTGAAATGTCAAATTACTTTTTCAGTTTTTGTGAACATGAAGCTCCCGACAAGTGCTTCAAATTACAACCGGGACGATGCAACATTAGCATGTGGGAAAACAACACTTGCTCATCCTTACATTTAAAAACAAATTTCGTTTATAACTTGCTGGTAATAGTATTACTTTTTAAGGTCAACCCGAGTGATTTACATAAATGTTTGTTGTAGACTTACAGCAGAGATGAGGGAACCTATAAACCAATAAGATGCAAACAATATATAATCGATGAGAAAGGTGAGTATGAACAACAAATGAAAATAAAATTTTCACCGTAATAGAGAATGCGATTCTACAGGGATATTCACATAAACCGTTCGTTAAAAGTTTTCAAGGTTGCAGTTCACGTAGATATTTGAAATTTAAGGAGCCAGGGTTTTCCGTAGAGATCTCTTTAAATAAAATAAAATTGTCTTTGTATCACTTCCGGTACAACCGGAAGTGGTACAAAGACAATTTTATTTTATTTAAAGAGATCTCTACGGAAAACCCTTGCTCCTTAAATTTCAAATATCTATGTGAACTGCAACCTTGAAAACTTTTAACGAACGGTTTATGTGAATATCCCTGTATAGGGCGCTAAATTCATATTAATATAAACCAAAAATAAATTGTTTAAACATCGTTTTTAACAATCTAACAATTATTAGACCAAGAAAATACACTCACTTAAATGGCATAATGCACTAAGTTCCGTATTCATAAACAAAACTTACGCTATGCGTTCACTAAAACATTGTGAATATCTATTTATGTACTGCAAAGATTTCTTTTATGGAAAGTAATTAATAAACTGTACTTAAACCCATATTGATTGTGCGTCCGCAACGCGTTAAAATGCGTATAGATCATGAATTACTAGCGCATAGCCTAAGTTTTGTTTATGAATACGGGCCTAATAAGAAATATCAAGGCCCAGTTTTACAATCGTGGAATAAGGACTATTCGCCACGTTATTTCAAGAATAGTGCTATACTCACGTCAGTTTATCCGACGATTGTAAAATTGGATCTCAGTCACTTCAATTTTGATTATGTACTTATTTACTTATACTATTCGTATTCATAGCTGCCATGTATTTCTGGTTGTACACATATTAGGCGCAGATTAAAAAATGCAAACAGGGTCAAACTAGCCAAGTTTCTGATTTGTTTTATTATATAGGGTCTCGCAAGTTGAACGGTCTATTATGTTTTAGGGAAATAAAAATCTGAACATTTAACATTTAGCGTTTTTCACTGGCTGCACTAGTGTGCACTGACTGTATTTTCATCTCGATTCAGCTTTTTGTAATAAAACGAGATAGAGATATCCTGAGTGCACACCGGTGCAGCCAGTGGAAAACGCTATTAAATACTCACTAGAAGCAGACAATAAGTTACTAAAAATTTCACTAGAAATAAATGCCGAAAATCAAACAACTCTATTTCCATAACCATCTAGAATTGGAAACATGTTTGCTTGAACTGCTTTATTCAGAATGGTCTATACTCTATACATCTCCTAAAATATTAAACCTTCATCCTGAAACACCTTGTATATGTAAATTTAGTATTGTAGCTAAGGATTAGCTATACCTATCAGGGTGTCACAACATCAACAGTGTAGTCTCTGATAATACTACTACTCTACTAACTACTGAAGATACAAAAACAGTTTCAACGCAATTTTTTTTTAATTTTATATCGATCGATCGATAGATAAGTCAAACAAATTTTATGTAGCTATCTCCTTCTAACTTTCGTGAAATAGTCTTGTGGCCTTTGTCAAGTCACGTCATATACTCGATCGGCATATACTCGTAGTAAAAAATAGTCTGTATTTCTGTATAATGCGTGTCTCATAACGTACCGAGGAGATTGAAATATGTAGTAGCTGGGGGAGATCAAACTAAAGCTTTTTTGTTAAGAAAATTTGGATAATAATAAGAAAATTACAGCAAGTTAAAGTTAAATTAATTAACAAGCCATCATTACTAACCGTAGTAATAAATTACGTTTTAATTTCAAAATTTTAAGAGTTAGTTTAATAATGATTACTTAAAAGGAATAACAAAAGATTAGTAACATAAAAGATTTCGGTATTTATTTATTTATTTTTTTTCTTTTAATACCCAAAAACTGCTCTTCATATTGTTGAGAGCCGCTGACTAATTAAAATAAAACTAGAAAGCAAGTTGACGTAGAAATTTACTTAAATGTCAGTTCCTTTAAGGCCCAGTTGTAAAATGCTGGTTTAAATTTAAGTTGAAGCTTAAAGGCATAACAACAATTATTTCAATAATTATGCTAAGGGTTTAAGCTTTGGCTTAAAAGTTAAGCTCGAATTGTAACAGGTGATCAATATCTTTTCTAATCAAGTGACCTATGGAAATAAAATCATATGTCTTTAATTAGTTCATTATTTCAAATGCCACTTGAATTACATAATTATATTACATTCCTATACAAAACGATAGGAATGCAATAAAAAAAAAATTCAAATGGCATTTGAAATAATGAACCAAACAAAGACATAATTTTTTTCCATTGGTCACTTGATTAAAAAGATATTGATCACGCGTTACAACTGAGCCTAAGTAGTGTCAAAATTAATATTTGCGTTTAAAGTTACTGGTAAGCGAATTAAAATAAAACGGTAAACTACAGTAACGAAGAATACATGGACATGCTACTTGTTTATGGACAAAATGCTAGGCTTGCGAGACGTATGTATTTAGAACGATTCCCAGATCGAAGAACGCCTTCCGAAAACACTTTCCTCCGTGTAATTCAACGAGGAAGAGAAACCGGAAAATTGCAACCTAGGAGAGGTGATGGTGGCGGCAGACCGATTCAGCATCATGTTGATGTAGATGTAGAAGAACACATTTTAGAAATGGCAAATGCTGAACCTACTATAAGTACACGCCAAATTTCTCGTCAAGTTTTTGTTTCTCTGTCCTCTGTTCGGCGCACGTTAAAAATGAATGGTTTGCACCCATACCCCTTCCAAAAGGTGCAAGGACTGGCTCCCAAAGATTATCCATAGCGACAACAGTTTTGCGAGTGGCTACTCCATCGTGCTAATAGGGAAGCAGAATTTCCAAGAAATATACTGGTGACGGATGAATGTTGTCTCACTAGGAATGATAGTCTCAACTGCCACAATTTTCACATATAGGCTGTTGAAAATTCACACGCGGTCCGTCAGAATAATGTTCAGATGCGTTTCAGTTTGAATCTGTGGGCTGAGATTGTGAACAATACCTTAATAGGGCATTTCGAATTACCAACACGCCTTAATGGCGATTACATTTTCTACAAGAAGTTCTGTCGGAACTCCTCGAAGATGTTCTTCTGAATATGCGCCGTAATATATGATCTATGAACGATGGCTGTCTTGCGCACTTTAGTCTTGCTGTTGGAAATTATTTTGACACTACTTTTCGGCAAAGATGGATCGGTCGGGGTGGATTTATTCCATGGCCTCCACGTAGTTCAGACTTGACTTTTTCTTGTGGGGGTACATGAAAGAACGAGTGAAAGAACGCCACTGAAGTTGATACCATCGAAGAGTTACGACATCGCATCAACGATATTGCAGAACACTTGCGTGAACAATTTCCACAAGTAACCGCAAATTGGATTCGTCGTGTAGAAATGTGCGTTGAAATGCAGGCTCAGTATTTTGAACAAAATGTTTCGTGAAATTTTTGGTTTCGATAATTAAAATTTTTTATTTAAATTTGACTTTAACAATTATGTTGTACGTTGTAAAATAAGTTTTATTAATTGAAAAGATTTCTACGTACTGCTCTTGCCACTACTCGTATTTCTTTTATTGGATAGATACGTTAAAATTAAAAGCATTTGTAAGCAATGCAGCCTGTTCTTTTACTATATGCAAACATTTAAACCTGTAATACATCATCATAAAAGGCAACGATTGAACTCATATGTCCTTAACAAAAGTTTTACACATTTCGAGAAAATCGCAGTTGAAAATCGGGCAAGAATTAATCGCACGTCTATGTCTTTGAGGTAGGTTAAGAAAAAGAAATTTTATTGCGATCGCAGAAAGCATCTGTTGGAACAAAAAACAGAATTGCAATCAAGCAGTGACCTTCGCCGAAGTCGGAAGGCCAATGAAAGCATTTTTTTCACGTCACAGTAAGTCGTTTCGTAGCCAAGGAATTTGCTTCATTTTTTATGATTATGACACACAATTTATGCTCCGTATCCTTTGGGATCAACAGGTTAGTTTGTGAAAAGAGGTTGAACGAGTTAAAGCTAAATTATTATTACTACTTTTTGTACTTACTATTACTTATTAAAATGCCGCAATTCACGAACGGCGAGAGAACAGATATGTTCTTCATCTACGGCGAAGCTCGAAGAAATATTGACGAAGCACGGCGGATTTATTGAAACACATTTCCAAATCCATGCGAGAACATTTACAGCTAATGTCCCAGCATTTACGCGATTATGGAACGTTTCGTGTATGTGTGTCGCTAATGATGGATGCCACTTTGAACAGTTGTCATAAACATTCCTAAATTACTGTAGTGCACGTTTGAATATGTTCCACCCAGAGATATGGGAGGTTTAGATCAAGAGTTGCCCCGAAAGATCGAGCAAAACATGTACCAGTTAAGAATACACATCCAGATCTATCTTTTCTCTCTTTCTTGAGTATTTCACTCTACAGTTGACGCAAAACCTATCCTTCTCTATGAGGTGACAGTAAATCCGATTGGTAAATACTTGACCGCGGATTTTAAATTCAAAACATGTATGTGAATATTTACAATAGGTACTTACTTTGTATGTCCATGCAATATCCTAAACGATTATAAAAGTTGTTAATTGCATTAGTTACTTATCCAGGGGTAATTCTTCCTGATATATTAAATTTTCACTAACTTTCTTCGCCTGACCGATGTTCCAAATTAAAATGGACAAATTTTATTTGATATGACGTTAGAAAGTCTAACGACGACGATCATGCAACGACTTTTTAAAAATTGGAATTAGTTTCACTCACATTACATAGGTAGGTACTCAGTACTCACGTTTTTATTTTAGGTTACAGAAATTTAAATTTAGCTTACCTATGAAAACTTACTGTTGAATCTGTAGCTCTAGATGTTGAACCGAAGATTACACAAAGTTTGTAATCCATTTTATCGAAATTTAAAAAAAAACGAGAGTTAATTAAGTAATTTTCAAACTTAAAAATCAAAAATTTACAGATGATTAGTAATCATCTGTCATTGATAATCCTGTAGACGACATACGTATAAACACGAACTGCGCCTGCGCACATTCCTATCCTCCCTTAGAGAGGATTGATCCTCTATTTTAAAAAACTATTCGCACCAGCCGAAGAGCTGTACTTAACTTAACAGTTTATCAGTAAATCCGTCAGAGCGACAAGTCAATGATCAAAATGATTCAACTACAGTAACGTCAACTTCAACGTTTTAGGGCGTCGACCATCATCATTAGATTAGGATTGGAGTTCGGGAAAACGCACGCAACTCCATACAAGGGCTCTTTCAACTTTAACATAATTCCCCGGCACTAAGACCTGCTGTAGGTTATGCAATGAGAACCAAGGGAAACCGCACGAGGTTCTCGCCTCACAGTCCACGGCGGGAAACCGCACACCGTAGCTTTCAGGAATATGTCAACTATGTAACCACACTACTGTAGGTTGTGCAATGAGAACCAAGGGAAACCGCACGTAGTTCTCGTCTCACAGTAGGTCTCAGAAAATAATACTACCTCATGTAGTTTTATTTACTGGAATTCCCAAACTAGGAACTACTTGGTTTCCTATCCTGCTGTAGGTTATGCAATGAGAACTAAGGAAAACCGCACGAGATTCTCGCCTCACAGTCCACGGCGGGAAACCGCACACCGTAGCTTTCAGGAATACCAGACCCTTCTCATCTTAGGCCCATCACGTATTAAGATTTGAACAACATTGACCGTTCTTAATTAATCGGTAAAATGCCCAAGAAATACTTTTCACGCATTTCTATACGTGCAACAATAAACACCTAATGTTCACAACTGTAAAATAATTCACCAACCTGTAACCTCTTGTAACTGGCGACGGACACTCGTACGCACTTTTACTCAGTACAGTTGCAACAAGAATGCCAGGATACTCCTAAAATAATTACTTTATTCGATTACCTAACTTGTTGTCTTAAAAACAGTGATTCACTTTTACACGGAACATTATTCGAGCGCGCTTGCGTAATATTCCACGCTATTAAATAACATGAGTAAAACGCATTCCCAACTAAATTTTTAGTTGTTATTATGCACCAAAACACCCAAAATTAACAAAGTAAACATTAAAAAAAAACATCCTACAATATGCCCTCACGATAATGTGGTTAAAATTTGTGCACTTATTTTACAAACAGCCTGCATATTACCTTGGAAATAGGAAAACTATTATTTCAAATTCTTTCGTATTAATATCAGTGGTAGTCAATAAGTGCTCGTTTATTTATATGAAATTTAAATTGCTGTAACTTCTTTACCATTGAGTTTTTATCCAAAGTTTCTTAATAAAAAAGCTTTAGTTTGATCTCCCCCAGCTACCATTTCAATCTCCTCCGTACGTTACGAGACACCCAATATTTAGTAATAGATGAGAAAAACAGCTTCAAAATTTTCGTTGTTGTAATATAGCGCCTCTAAAGGAGAGCTGTCTAAACTACAAATTTCGTATTCGAGCCACATTACCTTTGAAAAGGTGGTACATTCTCTCTAAAAACATTCCTTGGAGCTGACAAATAGATGCAGTTTACTTATATTTTGTTAAACTCTCTTCGATTGAGAAAGACCTCTTAAGCTTAGGTATTATAAGTCATTATTTTTCTATTATAAATTCTTTCTTTTGAAGTACTTTCATTTTTGTTAAGTACATATAGATGTACACGACAAAAGGGCGTAAGCCCCAAAAATGAGATTATGTTAAGTTAAATGAATCGTAACGACCAGGCCTTTCATTGACACTGCAGTTATAACCGCCAGAAATTCTGGAAACGTTAAAATTCAAGTTTAAAGTTTGCGTAAACGACAGTTTCAGCTTCCACTTAAAATGAAGTAATGAAAATAAAGATCGTATGTCCAGCCAAAGCGCCACTTTAATGCTAACTTTGTGAGAGCGAAAAGGCTTAAGCGCCGGCAAATGGAATGAAAGTATGAAATAAAAATTAAATTAGAGGATCATTGCTTGTTTTATGGTTAGAAAATGCTGGAAAAATGGTTAGAAAATGCTGGATTGTGAAAAATTGAAATTGTTTTGTTTCTCCTGTAAAATATGGTGAATCCCGCTTAGGCCCTTTTGTCGTGCAACTGTTGATATGTCTTATACCTACCTGCGATATTTTTTGAAATTTTAAAATATTTTGTTGGTTTTATTGATGTTCGATGTGTATTGATACATACGAGCAACATTTTCTTGAGTATCATTTATACTCGGACTCGTCGACAACTTTTCTGCTCTGGAAGTCGCGATGAAAGTGAGAAAGAGATTAATATATCTAAGCCCAAAATTGTGACGTTAATCCGAAACTTTAGAAAATTTTCACAAACAATAAGCAATCTTCTTCCGTACTATTTTATCAATTCCTTTTAGTTAAACTGTGTAAGACCCAAATCGCGTTTTCCTTGTTTATTAAAATAAGCTGATTTTAGCTCACTAAACGTCGAGTCTGTTAATTCTTCTGTTAATTTTTGGTCACTTCAATTTTAATTTTAATAACGACCCGTTTAGGACTTACTTGAATTACTTAAAACAAAAGCAAAGCACTTCCTTTCTTTTCGAATAAATTATAAGAAGGAGAGGAGAATTTGATTGCTCTATTACGAAACCGAAGTTGTAGAAGAAAAAAACCGCGGCGAGAATTTAAACGCATAGAGACTGATCTCTGTTTGAAATTGGGTACGGAAACTGGCCTGACGGGAACTGATTTTTCTCCCAATCTAACCAATCAAATTTAAACATTTTTATCCCGCATTCAGCTTCCGATTGGGCAAAAGCGGCCGCCAGCACGCGGCTATCATTTACAGAGAGAGTAAGGATACGAAGCTAGTTTGGAAGACTAATGTTGGAATAAATAGCTGTGACCAATTAAAGAAACTAAATAAAGAGAGCAATTCGTTTTCGATTGTTTAACTGTTCATTCCGTCATTAATCTTTCAAACTGCTACTTCATGTCTTTGTTCTTTCTATAAAGGACTCTACATTCTTCCTGTTTTTCTTGGTACAAGGTTTAGACAGGTTAACAGTTGTTAAAAAAACAGTATCACAAACTTTGAGGAGCGAGGGTAATATGTCCCAAAATATGCAGAAAGCCTTCATGAACCGTTTCGGAGGTACGAAACATTTTACGTTTACACAATTTTTTAAAATTTTTCGTACAAACAAACAATTGCAAACAAATAATTTCAAAGTAGGCAAGGAGTTAACAAGAAGTCTCTCAGAAAGTAAAACAAAATCACAGAATTAATTAAATCTTTTATCCATACTTATGAAGCATTTAAAGTGACTAGTGGAATAAAGTTACTTTATTCCTCTAGTGGATATAATAATAAACAACGTACCATAGTAACCAGTAGGTATGACAAGGCCTATCACGTTTCATTTTACGAATATTTACGAATATTTTTTAATTAAATTTCGCTCATTCTGATTGTGGTGATAAATGTGGTGATTGTGGATAAAACGTTGTATTGCATGCATTGATGCATTTTATCCACTTAAGAAAATGCTATCTAAAACACTTATACAATAAATAACTATAATCTTGCAGATAAAGTGTCCTTAAACGTCACTGAAACAACAGAAAACGAAACTCTGGTCTTGATGGTTTCCAATTTGTGGGAAAACATCGCTGCCACGCGACTTAAATTAATTTTAGAGAGCGACAAAGATGTTCCATTTTACATAAATGCCGAACAAGAACAACCCCTTCTCTACAAAGTAATATTCAGTAGTGTTTTTCTTTTATTATTACTAACATTGACAAGTTTTAGTTGTATGGAGCCAGACCATCTGCCACATACAACGCCACCCTTCACGATCAGACTGATCGAGAGTGTACAGATTCGAAGGAGATTAAAGTACGCACGCCACCAGAAAGACTGATGTTTGAGGAATTTCCAGCTCTAAATTGCACTGAGCAAAAATGCACGATACAATTTAGCAGAAGCAGACAGGCATCAGTAAATGGGTGAGATTTGAGAATTTCATTCTTAAACCCTCGTTAATATTCGTAGGTAGAATGTGAAAAGTCTTGATTCCCTTTTCCTTCTGTCGCAAGTGACAATTAGTAATGCTATTTTGCAATGGTTTCCCCTTAATTCTATATCACCTTGTCCACCGGTAATTTTAAAAATTTAATCTGTGTAAGAATAGTGATGATTCCAACACATAAGGTAAAGCTTCTTCTATCAATTCCAACCCTCAGCTTTTCCAAACAAGTCCCAATAATTATCCGGAGATTGTTGTAACCAATTTCAATGGGAAGGAGGGCTTTCAATGAGAACATTGTTTAGGCATGTTTTACAAAAAAAAAACCTTTCAGATTCTTACACCTTTTCGTTATCAACACTTCAAGTAAGACCTCCCTGAATGTGACAGTCGATGAAAGGTTGTTAAATGCCTGCCACAAAGTATATGATGTAGCCAAGAAAGGATGGACAGCTTACAAAGGGTCTCCCAAAGTTACTGTTTACCAAAATATTAGCATAAGCGATGAAAACGCAAGACTAAATTTCGACATTCAAAACGATAACGTTTCCTTTTACAAAACAGAAATGCTTCTGACTAATAAATACTATGACAAGTGGACTTGCACTTTGTATAGCATAGATAACCAGGAGTATCACAGAAAATCTATGGTTAATCCGAAGCCGGAAGCTGAAGGGATAAATTCTGAAATCATAGTGCTCCTGGTGCTCTTCGTGCTACTCGTTATAGCTTCAATATCTGTTATTTACAAGTGAGGATCAATTTGCATCTGGTCCATCCTGATTTCTAATATTTTGGTTTGCAGGAAAAAATTGTGGAGACGATTCCCCAACTACGCCAACATTCGCCAGAACAGTGGCTTTCATAGCAGTGTAAGAATTTTTTTCTTAAATCCCATTTCCTTCCAAGCCCTCTCAAAACAGCATAATTTTTTTAAGGCAAAACCTCGATCGAAACTCGTACAAGTGGATGAGTTAGAAGAGTATGTCAAGAAAGCCATCAAGGCCCCCAGAGGCGGCGAAGATGAATTGAGCTACCAGTTCAAAGTAAGTAAGGACACTTATCGAGATATTTTGATGTTTAATTTTTTGTTTAGCTTTGCCCCCCTGGCCAAACTCAACCTTGGGAATATGGAAAACTACCAGCCAATTCCAAGAAGCACCGCTACAAAAATATAATAGCTTGTATGTACCATGAACGTTGAAACTTGTAAAAATGAAAAATGAAACTTTGCAGACGATCACTCCAGAGTGGTCTTAGCCAAGCTTCCAGGAGACGACTTCTCAGACTACATGAACGCCAACTATGTAGGGGTAGGTGGAAACTTGCTGTTTATACAGGTTGACTGTAATACGAGTATTACAATGACAATATAAAATTGACCGAAAATCGCATCGACTAGCGATTACATTGAATGAGAAAACTCATATATTTCACAGCTGGGTGATTCTCAACTTTATATAAAAAAATCGCTTACAATAGTTCCTTCCCTCTTAGCTGTACCTCGTGATCGTTGATAAGCAAATATTCACGGAGTCGCGTTAACTGTTCACAAACGCACAAAAGTACATTGGTTCAGGAGACCAATTCTGGTCCTACTTTGCTTCCAGTTCATCATGTGTAGAATATTTAACATTCACGTCCACACATTCTTGAAGAAACGAACATTAGTACATTTCGAAATCTGTTTTAAATCTTATCGACATGAATAGGATATGTTAGGGAAACGAGTGCGTAACCAGCAGCCTCAACCAGAACTTTGGGAGGATTTACGATTGGCTTTGATCGAAAATGAAGTGTCCGGAACACGAGTGTATTTAGAAATTCTTTAACATTTTAATTTTAATCTATCGATTCTCTTACTCGTTTTATTTTGTCGGGTATCATTTCAGTCACACTGTATAATCTATTGGGGCTTTAAGTAATTAATGCTTTAGGAAAGAATGTATATAGCCACACAGGGTCCCAAAAAAAAACACAATAAACGACTTCTGGCGGATGGTCTGGGAGCAAAACTCTTCAGTGATAATTATGTTGACGAAGTTTGTCGAAAATGACAAGGTTACTATATTCGGCATTATCAATAAACTTTCTTTGATGCTTTAAATTACAGCCGAAATGCGTGAAGTATTGGCCTAATGAGTGTGAGACTTACGGAGAGATTACGGTATCCATGATCAGCCAGCAATACCAGGCTGATTATTGCTGTCGAATCTTAAATCTTTGCAAGGGGACAACAAACAAACAAGTGAGTGTGCTTTTCTTGGTCTGAAGTCATCATTATTAGTCTACCATTTCATGTTTTAGCTGACCCACTTGTATTATGAGTTATGGCCCGATCACGGAGTCCCAGACTGCCAGAGTCTCGCTTCATTCATAGCTGCGATTAATTAACGTTAATTCTTGCCCAGATGTGTTTAAGGAATGCCCTTCAGAAGGGACAAGTTGACTTCCTGCATTCTCTCGTCACCATCAGGAAATGTCGAGTCGACTTAGTACAAAATGAGGTTCGAAATTGATGAAAAATTGATGATTTAGAATTTGTAGGAGCAATACAAAGTGGCACACTTGCTGGTGCTTGAAATACTTTTCAAAGAAGAGTACACAGTCACGTGTGATGATAGACTAAAATTTGCAATTGTCAACCGTAAACCCGATGCAACCCAGCAGCTTCGTTACTTAAACAACATCTGCTGGAGAGACACTGCCCTTTATCAGGCGGATGTCGAGGGGGAAATCAGTAGGGAAAACGATGTAAAAAACCGCTTTCCTCTCATCATTCCTCGTAAGTAACTTCACTTGCATAAAACAAGTAATTGCTACGAAAATTTTAGCTCAACATTCTGCGATTATCATACCTAGGGACTCCATCGCAGATACCCATTCCGATTACATTAATGCAGTGCTTATAAAAAAATTTTACGATTTCATTTCAAATCAAAATCTCGACGCGGTCGAAGCAGGCTACGCGAACACAGTCAGACTTTACAGTTCCGCAGAGTTCATAGTCACACAGCAACCCCTCCCTAATACAATCAAGGATTTCTGGAGGATGGTTCTAGATAAAGATGCGGATATCATTGTCTCATTGAACAAAATAAATCTACAAGATCAGGTTTGAATAATATTACTGTTAGTAACTGAAAGAGGAAATTAACGAAACCGTTTTCAGTCGTCCTGTGTGTTCTGGCCTCAAAGCGGGCAGGAGATCAACCCCACATCAGCTTGCAAGCTTCGATTTGTACAAAGGTCCGACAGTGAAGGATACGATGTAGTCACATTGCATGCAGAAAGTAAAGTACGTTAACTGGTGGCAATTTGCTTATTTCGAAATTACTTTTTTGAAAGTGGCGTTGAATTTGTATAAAAGTCAAATTATGCAAGAGTAAGTGGGCGTTACCCTCCTCCTTTGTTACCATGTTTACGTTTTGAAGAAGTAGGCGTCGTCTTCTTTCTTTGTTTTTCAGACAAGTTACTCTTCCTATTTCTACCTCGAATAAGGGGGCGTAACTCCTTTCTTAATTCAGAACAGGCTCTTTTTCTATCAGATTTTTAGTTAATTTTCAGATATAATTAGGGGATATTTTGTAACTTATTAACGGCTGTTAAAATGTAAGAATACAGTATACAAATTCAAAATAGAGTCTTGCGATTGGCTGTCACATCAAAACAAGTGCTTTTGCAAATGAGCATGCTTTTTGTTCTCAAACAAGTGGGCGTGACTGTTGTTGCTTTATTAATATTTCAGGGCGTGACCTTTTATCTAGTGACATCTTTCTTGCTACTATCTAACTAACAAAAGGCATCTATCTATTTCCATTCTGCACTGTAATCAATAATCTGAATGTGAAATATTTTCGAAATATTATCAATCTTCATTCCGCAACAGCTATTTAATATCTATAAGAACATCAATAACAATTTCTACACAACGCCGTGCGAACAATAAAAAATTATTATAGAGCGGCACATTCAACCATTGTTGATCACAGCGTATTTCAAACAAGTCCTTTTGTGATTCAAAACAAGTGGGCGTGGTTTTTGTTCTTAAAGAAAAAGACATTACCGGTACTTTTTTAATATTTCAAGTCGTGGCAGGTTGCCTTTTATTTATCGACCTCTAACCCATTCGCTAATATCTAAGTAGCAAAGATGGCTGTCTATTTCCAATTCTGAGTAGGTTTACAGAAAGGAAATTAAATATTTAGGGTGGATTTACAGAAAGCAAATCAAATATTTAATTGCGAATTAAAGTAATTACGATTAAGTTGCCATAAGAATTACATTCCGAAATGTCAAATTAACAATGTCATTAAAATTTGATTGCAATTAAAGTTTCTGTAAACTCGGCCTTAATTACGATTAACTATTTGATTGAAATTAAAACTCCTGTTGCCATAGTAATCATATTGATAAGCCGTGGCAAGGCGAACTTTAATCTCAATTAAATAGTTATTCGAAATTAAATATTTAATGCCCACTCTTAGGCCCGGTTTTTCGATCACAGTTTAACTTGAATCTTCAGTTTATTCCTATAGAAGCAATGGGAATAAACTAAGGATTAAAGTTAAACTGTGATGGAAAAACCGGGCCTTAGTATTTCAAATAAGTTCCTTTGTAATTCACGAGATATGAGTGTGGTTATTGTTCTTAATCAAGTGAATTTTAAGTAAATTTATAATACAGATTCTATTAACTTTTTTTCCTAACAAGTTTTTTTTTAAATATTACATTTTATCTTTTTTGAAGTGAATTTGGTAGACCAGGCGGACACATAATTCTAAACGAAAAAATCGTTTAAGGCCGGTTTGTCGATCTCAGTTTAACTTTAAACTTCAGTTTATTCTCATTGCTTCTATAGGAATAAATTGAAGTTTAAACTTAAACTGAGATCGAAAAACCGGGCCGAAGAGACTTTTTTCTGTTTCCTATACTGCCTGTTTCAGTGAAGATGCACCAAACTCGGTATGTCGGTAAATATCGTGAAAAGAAATAAAAGTTTTCTATAATTTTTTTCTTTAAATGAATAAGTTTTGAAAAAATCGAAGGGAAAGGAGAATCGTATATTTTTAAAACGTACTATCGATATCATAAAAAACTAGGACAACTTTTCAATCCAGTAGCCATGCGTTTCCATTATTTTTTTTATATTGAATCTTACTTTGCTGTCAAGTAAGTAACTGTATTTTTGTTAACGCTGAAATTCTGAGCAATTTGTCTAACTGTGACACTCTTTTCTATGCAAACAGCTATCCTAGCTTTTAAAACAATATTTACTGTAGAAATGATTGACAATTTCAAATAATTTTAATTGTGGTCGGTAGCAGTTTTACACAGCTTGAAAAATCTTGTCCTAGTTTTTTATGATAGCAATAGTACAATAGATGAGAACGGCCAGAATTCTTAACCTGCCTTAACCTTCGGTTATTACTTTATTATCCTATAAACTGTCGCGCCTCAGATATGATGAAACATATTTAGTCCGTTCTGGTTAGCGTCGTAGTAAGGAGCAATTCATTGATGTAGTTTATAATTTTCATTTTTAAGTTTATTAGTGTATGTAACTGTGTTTGTGTGTTTGCGATGGGCGATTTCACGTTTTCGAGAATACGCAGATTATTTGAACACATGTTGTAAGGTAATTGCCGTTTTCGTAATTCGCCCGCTTTCGAATTTGTGTCTACCTCATGTGGCCAAGTTCAGTCTGATAGTTAGGCACATAATTTGGCAGGCGGGCGGAAGCACTAATTCTAGTTACTAATTTTCCCAAATTATTAATTGTACCGAGTTTAGTCAATTGTTCAGTTACTTAGTTGTGTACATCATATTATGTAACTTCTTAACTATATTTAGAGAACGGGGTTAACGGCTTCAATAAAACTTCGATTATACTGGTCGATATTTCCTAATATTTTATTACTTCTTCAGGACCATTAAAATATATAATAATAAAGAAATTAAAACATTTTGAAAATTTTTAACTTAAGATTTGATGTGTTATTTATAAATAATGTGTTATTTATAAATAACACATCAAATTTTAAGTTAAAATTTTTCAAAATGACACATTAATAACACATTATTTATAAATAACACATCAAATATTAAGTTAAAAATTTTCAAAATGTATTAATTTCTTTATTATTATATATTTTAATGGTCCTAAAGAAGTAATAAAATATTACGAAATATCGACCAGTATAATCGAAGTTTTATTGAAGCCGTTAATCCCCGTTCTCTAAATATAGTTAAGAAGTTACTAAGATACACGCCAAAATCCTCTACTTTCATCATATTATGTACACGTTGGATACAATAAATAAAACCCGTTACAAGCGTTAATTATCGTATATCATTAAGGCTCGGCAAATTTGATGTAATTACGGTTTGCATGTTAGTGCGACGAAAATGCACGCTAAATGCACATTCTTTCAAAGTTTTCACCTTTAACACGTCTTGCGGTCAAGGGCAGACTTAAAAGCCTCTCATAAATTTTTTTCGTTTTCGTATTTCTAAAAACAATGACTCAAAATAATGCAAATTTCAAGTTGCTCCGATTGCAAAATTGTATTAAAATATTTTGTTCCAAATAATGTCAGAAACGTTTACCCGAAGTTTGGTGCATCATCACTGAAACACTCTGTATGCAGCCTGTGGCATTTAACCGGGTTTCTTTATTAACGCCGTTCCTATTGAAAATATGGAAAAATGTTTTGTGCAAAAGTATCATCTTTTCAAGCTCCATTATTTGAAATGGAACAGCCTATGTTTTATAACGAATTTAAGCTTGTCAGGTTATTTTAGGGTAAGTTTGATAAGGGTTCCCTGTACCTAAGTCCTATGGTTTTTAAGATATTAGGCTTTGTTTACGGTTTTCGGAAAATACAGATGTAATTTTTATAATTAATATTTCATTAACGAAGGAAGTAACAGTAACAAAATTTACTTTTTTTTAAAGAGGGATTCAGTAAAACTATTTCCATTTCGACAACAAATGAAGGGCAATAACATTTATTTTTTTTGTTTAGTTACTAATATCATGGACAATCCTTTAAATTTTGTTTTTTAAATGGAACTGTGTTAGTTTTTTATCGGCGTTAGATACTCCATGAAATTATCTTTCAATTAGCTATACACTTCCCTATATCAATTACTGACGGTTGAGGAGATATTTAATATTATTTAATAATTTCTGCATTTTAACATATTAATTATAATCAGGAGTGAGTATTTACTCAAACATTTTATTTGTTTTGAGTAAAATGTCAATTTTCTAAGTTTATTAAGCACTGTTATATAAAATGCATACATTTTGAACGCTTATTGTAAAATTACAAGACATCTTAGAATTATTTTGTTCTTCCTACAGTTTTCAAAGGTTTCGTATTTATTTTAGAACATCAATATTTAATTTTGTTAGTTGTTGTATTAGTCAAACATGATTAATAAATATTTCGTCAGTAATGTGGAGAGCGCACTTTATTATTTGACATGAAATAAAAGTTAAACTCAAGCACAAGAAGTCTTAAGGCCAATTGTATGAAACGTAGTTAACCACATGATTAAGTTAATTATGTGTTTAAACAATATCACTGGAGGAAACTTAATACTTAAAAATACCATTCAAAATTATTTATCTTGTTACTGTTTAACCTATCACAAGCCTTAACAATGCAATTAATTAGTCATACATTTAACAATACTTTATACAACCAGGGGCCTGTTTCATAATAAAATACAAGTTAACAATATTAGTATTGAATAAAACGTGATGATCGGATTAAGAACGAAGTAAAAAACTATAGCTGACAGTTTCGGTTTATAAACCGACAGTTTCAGTTTACAAACTGAAACTATCAGCTGAATGAACGAATAATTTTTTACTTCGTCCTTAATCCAATCATCAAACGTGTTATTCAATACTAATATTATTAGCTTGTATTTTATTATGAAACAGGCCCCTGGACTTAAAAACTTATCAAAACAAGTAAAATGTTTTAGTAAATACTCACTCCTGATTTTAATTAATATGTAAAAATGCAGAGATTATGAAACAATATTAAATATCTCCTCAATCGTCTGTAATTGGTATAGGAAAGTGTATAGCTAATTGAAAGATATTTTTATGGAGCATCTAACGACGATATAAAAATAACACCGTTCCATTCAAAAAACAAAAGTTATTGCCCTTCGATTGTTGTCAAAATAGAAATAGTTTTACCGGATCCCTCTTTAATGAAAAGTAAATTTTGTTACTGGGGCAGATATCTTCCACTTAGCTTGTAATAGTATCAGAATATCTGCTTTCTAACTTTCTTCGTTAATGAGATATTAATTATAAAAGTTACATCTGTATTTTCTGAAAACCATAACCTAATATCTTAATAACCATAGGACTTAGGTACGGGGAACTCTTATCAAACTTACCCTAAAATAACCTGACAAGCTCAAATTCGTTATAAAACAGAGGGTGTTCCATTTAAAATAACGAAGTTACACATCGTACAGCCAAATTAGGACAGCCTGTATGTTGGAAAATAATTTTAAATTATGCGGTCCTTGAAAGGATGATCCTTTGTATAAAACATTTTTCCATATATTCAATAGGAACGGCGTTAAAGAAGAAACCCGATTAAATGCCACATCCTGTATATATAAAAAAAAAATTTACTGAATTTTTAAAAATATCTTGGACAGGCACAATAATAGACTGTAATATAAGGAAACCACTGTCTCTCTTCATTACACGGCAATAATTTGGAGTGCATTTTTTTAAGAAGCAGTGAAGTCTTTTCTTATTTGAAAAATACTGTTACATCTAATTAGTGTTTTGATTCTGCAAACTAATCTCTGAGCATCTTACACGTGCACGGGTCCGCAAATTATAATACCTGGCAAATTCTCGCTAAATTTAAACTTAGGTACGCAAGTAAATTTGCAGGAGCGCATCTGTCCGACATCCTTTTAATTACGTAACTGAAGACAATTTTTATGAATTTTTGAATTTGAATTTAAAAAACTAGAATTTATTACCGAAATTGCTCAAATGAATTTGAAATATGTATTTAAATTGTCTACACTTACCTTGTTTTTTCATCCTCTGATGAATTAAATTAACAGGGTAACCTTGCCAGACCTATTATGATAATCAGCATGAAGAACTGGAATGCAGATGAATCAACACCAGAATCTATAAGTCACTTGTTACAACTTGTTAAATACGTTCAAGCACTGTCGACAGGCCAAATTTCATCCGATCGTCCTATTATAGTAACATGTCAGTAAGTCTCTCCCCTTGAATGTTTAATTCCCTGAAACTGATTTCATTTATGAAAACATTAGTGATGGAGCCACTGCTTCTGGTCTCTTCCTTTCGTTGATTACCACCCTGGAAATGGTCCGAATTGAAAACAAGTTCGACTTGTGTCGAGTTGTGCGTTCAATCAGGCAAAGCAGAAAAGAGTTCATGAGAAAAATAGTATGCGAATCCCTGTGTGTTGGCGAAAATGTACTGAATTAGCTGTTTCAGGAGCAGTTCGGCTTTTTATATGATGTCGTCATGGATTACTTCTACAACCATCCACACGAGCAACAGGTTATATACAATAATGAGGAGGCTTTATATGCGATCTGAAACGTCATGTTACGACCTTCTCATCGGTTCGGAAGTTTTTACGAGCAAATGTAATCGCTTGATTGTCTAGTCCTTTAATTAAAGTAAAAGATTGTTTCAAATATCTCCAGCAATTTAAACATGACCATCTCTAGTATAATTACTAATTTATCTCAATTTTTATTTCCAGATAGTTCAATTAGTATGCACAGATTAATGAATGTTTGTTCATATGAATTTAAGTTAAACATAAATAAATATGTACCTAATGAAGGAAGTGTCCTAATTTGTAATTCATCACATAATAAGATCTGTTGTATTTCTTAGGCAGCATCTAATATGATTTTAGGGTAAATTTTTAATTCATTCGAATTTATTAATTACACTTTTCTTATTATCTGACATACAGGGTGGTGCATTGATGAACGCAACATAGGAAATCCCGTGTTAATTTTGAGTTGTCTGTGCAATTTGAGAATTTGTCATTTGCTCAATTTCAAAATATTTTAAATAGATTCTATGACCAAATTCAATTTACATCAAACTATCAGCATGACTTTGACCAGTGACTGTTAAAATAAAGTAAAGGAAACTTACAAAATGTGATAGAAATAAAGCCAGGTTACTAATTAAATTAAATAATTAGGGTAGCCAATATTTGAACACCTCTAAATGAACATGGTATTTCCTATATTGCGTTTATCAATGCAGCACGCTGAATATTGAATATTCTCTTAGTGGTTTTATTTTACAGTCACCCTGTAGAACAACATGTCTCATACATTATTTACAATGGCCCATGTTAACACCTTGTATCTAAAGTCATGTTTAAAACCATGTGGTCATGACTTTGACGATTATACACGCCCAAAATTAAAAGCTATGATAAAATTCTTTTTTAAGATTTAAAAATTGTTGCAAATCGGTTTTGATAGCAACAGAATCCTCAAGCATCAGGCGATTCAAATTTGCATTCTAGATTGACAGTGGAAAAGTTATGTCTTTGATTTGAAAATGGCAGTCAGCAGATTAACCAATTCACCGCTTACGTTCTAATTCCATGGCATGACTAGAATGGAAATTTAATGAATCGCATTTTATTTACCTGATACAACTGCAGCGACATCTTTACGTATCTATCGTGTAACTTGCTCTTCACCCTCACCCTCACATGATATGGATTGATGACCTTCCACTCGAAATCAAGCGCCTTCATTGCTCTGTACACCTCCATCATGATATCATTCGGCTTATTCTGTGACCGTATACCTAAATGCCACTTGGCTCTCTTAACTGAAGACCCTAAAAAGCGTGACAGTATCAGTTCTCAAGTGGCGCACTCAGTCGGAATGAGGGCATCGCAAAATTTGTAAGTGTATGCATCACCTCGTCCTCGTTCTCCAGAGGCTGCGTGGTTTGAGGTAATGACGCGCTCTCTTAGAGGGGCGATTCTCTCAGGATGGGGCTTCAGTGGACTCGAGCCGTAATCGCCGGGGCTCGGAGTGACGGGCGGGGGACTTCCGACAGTGTAAAAATCTTTGATCTCTGCCTTTGCTACTTCGTCTGCTATACGTTTATTGTCGATTACAAGGTGGTAAGCGATGGCAAGTTGATCGTGGGGGTCACCGCTCAGCAGAGCATTGTGGACCTCGCTTTCTTGTACACCAAATTTATCACAAACCTAAAATACATTTACAGTAGTTGTACTCAATGTGCACTGATTCCAGATTTTTCGTATTTTATGAAATGTCATAGCCACATGTTTCTAACATACCGTTCTGTGCAATAAAATTAAGCACAGTACAATGTAGTCGCGAAAACGTGAACTAATTAAGGATAGTGGTGTTCACGTTTTGGAATATCTACTAATTAATATTTGTTTTATAATCAGGGAGTCTAAATTTAAATCAGTTTGATTTATCATGAGCGTATGCTTCGAAAGAGTGGGGTCGTAACCAGTTTACGATGCATAGATAACAGTGGACGAGCTCGACGACGCTGCGAGTGCACAGAGTTGAACAATGCGCTACTGCATCGAAGCTCGCGGAAAAGATATGCCGTCTCCTCTTGGTCGACTAACGCGCATAAAAAAACTGATTTAAATTTAGACTCCATGTTACATGTGTATAGTTTTATAATATATTCCAATTCAAAAAGAATGGCATGTCGGTAGGCGTTGGAAATTCAAATTTATGTTTGCAGCAATGCATCCTTGATAATCACGGGGTGATATCTTAGATGGAGTAATAAAAGTCTGACTTATAGTTTTGCGGCCGAGCACCTATGCGCTGCTATCGCGGCCCGCCAAAATTATTTTAAATTTAAGTGTGCCTATAATACGTGTAGATGGCAGCAGACGAAAATAGCGTGCGGTAGCCTAACAAAACGTGAACGCGAAAGCGATGTACGCCATATTTTGATTTTTGATTGTTGTGTCGTTGTCATTGTATTATGTAAATTGGTTGTAGAAGCGTTTGTATTACTTCGCGTTTTGATTCTGTTACATGTTATTGTAATTGTGTTTATACATAGCAGTAATTGTTTAAGAGGGAAGTGCTTGAGTGCGCGTATTTCCCCGGCGCATTTTGCCTTGCTACTTGCAAACTTGGACCTGTGACTTGGACATTATTATTTATTGTTTAGTGCGTATATAGCGGAGGTATTTTATTATTAAGAAACATTGTGAAAATTTGTGTACCTACTTACTTATTTACATATAATTGAGGTGAGTATTCAAGATTTTATTTGCAACTGTATTTATATTGCATGCTTACCTGTTGAAAGTTCATACAATAAAATTGTAAAATATTATAATGCAGACAAATTCACGTTTTTCTGTAGTGCTGTAATAAATATCACTGAAATGATAAAAAAATATAAGTAAAGAAACTCGATATTTTACAGCTAGTATTTATCAAAAAAAGAAAGAAATTGGAATATAAATCTTTGAAATGTTTGATATGTAATAAATAAGCACACTGGACAAAGCAACTATAATATTACATGCAACACGTATAAATATTTGCTTACTTTCAAAATTTGTTTCTCTATATTTCAGTGATCAGAAGTTAATAAAAACAATGGGCTACAAGAAGTGTTGTGTGCCAGGATGTGCTGACAAAGTGTCATCTCAATATCGGTTTCTACATCCAATATCTGGAAAAGCACGGTTCCAAGTATGGCTAGATGTTATTAAAAATCGAGAGTTAGTAAGCATGTCTTTAGGAGAAATTTATGCTACCAAACGAGTTTGCAGACAACATTTTACCGAGGACTGTTTCAGTGTAAATAAACGAAACCTTAACTATGGTGCAGTTCCTACAGTTACTGTATTAGGTGAGTAAAGGTAATGTTTTATTAAGAGTGAATGTTGTTGCATGTGCAATAATTGAATTTTACTCCCGAAAAAGAAAACTTCAAATTTTTATACTAAACATTTTAAGCAGCTTTATTTAGGACATTATGATTTAATAATGTAATTATATGCTAATTTTTGTGTTTCATAAGATAAGTGAATATAATAATGTAAAAATAATAAAATATTTATGTTTGAAAATGATAATTTCTTGACGGACTTAAGAAAATATGTAGGAGTAATATGTCGACATTTCAGTTGATAGTTCAATCGATTTTTTTTTACTTCAGTCTTGATAAAGTTGACAACCCAGAGTGAAACATCGACATGTACTACTACATATTTTACTTTGTCTGCCTAGAAATTAACAATTTATTACATATCTCATTATTTGCAGAATATGTTTCTTCGAAAGAAATACATACACCTTTGGATAGTGAAACAATTCATAAGGACTGTGCCATACTAACAGGTAATCTTACAATAATTAGTGGACTAAAAGAAACTTTTAAATATTCACATGTTCTTGATGTTTTCATTGAATAGTTATTTCATATCACATTATTTGCAGACTATATTTCATTGAATGAAAAACTTACACCTACGGTTAGTGAAACAAACCGTGAGAATTGTACCACACCAACAGGTAATGTAATAATTAGTGCACTACAAAATATATTTAAATGTTTATATATTCAGGGAAACATTGTAAAGGTTTGCTACAACAGTTGAGAGTAACTCGTCAGACTCAACTAACACCAAAGAAAAGGACATTGTATAAGCAAATGTCGGCAATGAAGAAAAAAATGTATGAAATGAATCGAAAGAAACTGTCATTCAAGAAACGTTTATCTTTAGCTCAGAAATACAGCTATGGAGATATGGCGAAGTTTACTGCACACAGTTCACCAACTGTGCAGAGGTTTTTTGAATCTCAATTAAGATTAACAGGCACTAAGCACAAAGGACGTAGATTCACGTTTCAGGAGAAAGTTTTGGCTTTGTCATTGTTCAAACATAGTGGAAAAGCCTATAAACTGTTACAACAAATATTTATTTTGCCATCACGCCGAACCCTAACAATGTTACTTAGTCATGTAAATATTACTGCAGGAAGCAACAATTTATTAATGACATATTTAACAAGAATGGTAACAAAACTGAACTACCAGGACTGCTTCTGTGTTCTTATTTTTGATGAAATACAACTATGTCCACATGTTGATTATTGCACCTCAAATGATAAAATAATAGGCTTTGAAGACTTTGGAATGAATAATAATACAAGTAAATTTGCAGATCATGCTCTTGTATTTATGGTTCGAGGAATTAAAAAATCATGGAAGCAGCCTCTTAGCTATACCTTTTGCCAAAGTCAAACAAGTAGTGATAAACTGAGTGTTTTAATAAAAGAACATATAAGACAGTTACAACTTATAGGACTTAATGTTGTTGCAACAATATGTGACCAGGGTACCTCAAATGTGTCTGCCATAAATTATTTAAAAAGTCAATCACGAGCAGAATTTATACGTCAAGGCAAAGAGTACAAGTCTTATCGGATTTTTTGTAGATGGAAGAGAAGTTATACCTCTTTATGATCCACCTCATTTAATTAAACTTATCAGAAATCACCTCTTAGAAAAAGATCTTATATATAATGAAGATAGACAAATTAAAAGAGCCAAGTGAATCATTGAAGAACTTATGTTTAAAGTTGTATCATCTAGGTGAGAAATGTAAGAAGTATTTCAAAATGTTCGCATGCTCAATTATTCTATTTTTTACAGAAAATCTAATAAATAAAAATTTTACTGAAGAAAGAAGTCGTCATGCGCAGGCTTCATTTGTTTCTTTTATCAATTTGAGAAATAGGAAAAATCATGAAATAAATTGGTACTGATTAATTATATTCTTAGAGCAAGACAAAGTAAGTTTTAAACAAAATATGCAGTAACCATATCATTTAAAAATTCATTAAATTCGATTTGTTTTGTAATAATTAATTATTGTAATTATCAATATTTTTGCCTGATCAGTTATCCTATTTTTTTCAGAAAATCCAATAAATGAAAATTTTCTTGAAGAAGGAAGTTGCCAACCTCAGCAATCTTTTTCTTTGTTTTAAGATTCTGGGAAATCTAGAAAACAATTCTATTCGTAAGGGAAGAGAATAATAATAATTACATAATTACTTGCAGGTGAAAAATAGTGAGAGAAGTATTTCAACAACAGAAAATCCAGTAAATAAAAATCCAAGAAAGAAGTTGCCAGACCCTCATGTCTTTTTTGCCAATTTAGATGAAAGAAGATAAATCAAAAATTAAATCTTATAACTTGATTACAGTGAATAATGTATTTCCCTTATCATATTTTACAAAAAAACATCTTATTTTTTGACTATTTTCTAATTGATATGTAATAGTAGCAGTCAATACTCTGGTATCTCATAAGGTAAATTATGCCACATTATACACAGTTTTTCATTCCTTCACAAATTAGTTAAATTTTTCTTGTTCCACATACATTTTATAAGTAATATGTTTTATTGTTTCTAATACATACATATTTCTTCACATTATCTTACAGCATTATATTTACAGTTATTAGTCCAAAGTGTCTTATTTTTATATTTACTTTTAACATAGAAGTAAATTTTGTTTGTGTACCGTCAAGTAAATATACTTTACAGTACAATTTTACTCGTTTTAAAATGTGTTTTCTTTAGTCCCAAAGGTATTTATTTTTTGTATTAATTGTAAATCGAATGTTTTGCATTTGGTTAGTTTTATCGAATTCTATTATAATAATAATCTGTTACACTTACTAGATATATATTAAAAATAAAATTAAAAAAAAAAATGAAATGGGAAATCAGGCGACAATTTTCAAATTTCTCGCTTTTTTTATTAGTTTCGCGGCCGAGCACCAATTTTACAGCGCCATTAATATGGCTTCACTTTTGTACATTAAGTTACCTATCTTCTCTTATATATGATCTGTGTTGATAATAAATAAACATCCCTAACTACTGCTGTCACTTTATTTTTGACGTTTATTAAAATCGTTTTGTAATTTGCGTATTTGTGTTTGGCATTTCTTTGTTTCATTTGATTTCATTTACGAAAAATCTGTCTGTTTCAAGACACATTTTCTCAAGATATATTTATTTGGAGTAAGTAATGAAAATTGGCTTTTTTGAGTTCAGGTTTGTATGTATGTACATTAGGTCTGTTTGTTATCCTGCACTAGTGTACAGTCGCGGACAGAAAATTTCGGATGTCAGTGTCATTCCACTGACGTAAAAGTTAAGAAATTCCTATAGTATACGTCAGATGAGTGACACTGACATCCGAAATTTTTTGTCCGCGACCGTACACCAATGCATACTTTTTCGCAAAACACTCTTTAATGTAACCTGAAATGTTTGTGTGATTTGTCAGTATGAATGAGTATGATTCGTATTGACACATTATCGAAGAATTCAGGCTTCATTAAAGCATATTTCGTAAAAAGAGTGTAGACTAGTGTACACCAGTGCAGAATAACAAACAGACCTATTTTGTAGGAGCTTGAGTTTTATTTGAAATGGAACATGTTTCATCCCGTTTAACTTTAAGAGAACGTGAAGCAGTGTGTCGTTGCTACCATGAATTTTTTAAAGATTCAAATAATGCTGCTGCAAGTATTGAGCGTGTAGCTCTAGTTTTCCAGGTAAATTTTTAAACTGTATATGTGCATCTAACAAATATCACCATAATTTTAGATATCTCCCAGAACCGTGAGGAGAATACTTTCAAAAGCTCAAGAAGGACAGTCACTAGAACCCATGTATAGTAGCTGTGGAAGAAAAGCTGTCAGTTATAGTCATGGTTTTAAAGAAACATTGAATGATTACATCTTTGCAAAGATTAAAACCAATGAATATGTAAATATTCAAATCATTTTTGAATATGCTAGAGAACAACTGGATTTCTGTCAAAGTAAGACATCTCTCTACAGACTCATCAAGCAAATTGGTTACAAATTTAAGAAAGTTGACCGAAGAACTATAATTACTGAAAGGCAACAAAACCTTCTTAGTAGAGTACGTTTTTGTGCTAAATATATGAAATTTTTGAAAGAAGACGTTAAATTTGTGTTCTTGGATGAAACTTGGGTCTTCCAAAATGGCAGTCAAGTCCGTCAGTGGGTATTAGAAAGCACTTCCAAAGGTATGTCTTCAGTTTTCAAGAGTGAAGGTAGAAGGTATACTGTTCTTAATGCTGGAAGTAAAGATGGGTTCTTACCTGGTTGTGATCTAATACTGGAGAGTAAAGTTAATGACAGAGATTATCACAAAACAATGAATGGAGAACTTTTCAAAAAGTGGGTAATTGAAAATTTGATTCCAGCTTTAAGATTATTAATTTCAAAATGCATCGTTGTCATGGATAATGCCCCATACCATTCAGTTCGTCTTGAGAGTGCTCCAACTAGTGCTTCACGTAAAGAAGTAATAAAGCAATGGATGACTGAACATGATATACCATTTGACAACAGCTTTACAAAAAAACAACTTTTAAATTTAGTCAAGCCATTCTTAAACAATTCAACATTCCGGAGATATGAAATTGATCAATTATTAGAAGTGGAGGGTCACGAAGTGTTGCCTCTACCTCCTTATAACTGTCAGTATAATCCGATAGAATTAGCATGGGGTTTTTGCAAAACGTATTATAATCAGAGAATTCAAGCAAGATTGGGAATGAAAGACAGAGTTGTAGAAATTTGGCGCGAAGCACTTGAAAAATGCACACAGGAAAAATGGATTAATTTTATTCAGCATACTGAAAAGGAAATCACCAATGACTTTCAAAAATACACGGGTGTCCGAGGCGTTGATGATATTCCACCATTTATAATTTCTCCTTCTTTAGATACGTCTGACTCAGAAAATGATTTTGGTTTAATTGAGGATGAATCAGAATCAGATGGGGAAGAAATTGTTATTATGGTTGTAGATGATTCCGAATGAAGAAAATGTGTTACTGTGGTCCATTGCTGATGTAGTTAGTTTGTTTGAAATGTGGTATTTTAGTAAAACAGAATGATGTTCTCATTTGTATTAAATATCAGACAATGGCCGCTTTCCAAAAATGCACCTTGCACTTAGATAGGCTTACCATACATCCCGGTTTCAGGCATTGGTCCCGGTGTCCCGGCCGATTTGGTATTTTGTCCCGGTTAACGGTTGTATAAACTTAAAACGATAGAGACGTGCGAGGGCAGGTGTCGTGTGCCGCACACATCGCTTTACTGTACTGTAAATTACATACATTGCATTACATACAACAACTTTTATGAAAAAATTAAAGGGAATGATAGTGTTGAAAAAATTCACTCCAGCGAGAAGTACGAATGGTACAAAAAATAATTAAAATAATTTAATTTTCTGTTTCAGCGGACTTTCGGTAGTTTGGGTACCTTATCTATCTGCTTTTTTTAAATAATAAAACATTTTTTGGTACTATTCTAATGTGTTTCTCTTCGCCCTATCCTGTTTCCCACTTCTGTCCAGTTTTAAGCTTCATGATTATGGTAAGCCTACACTTAGAGGACATGTGTCCCACATTCCAGTAACTGAGTACACGTGTTTTAGAAGTGTTCCTAGCAGAGTACTGCAAGTGCGTAGGTAGTGTCGGTAGGTAATACCCGGTTGACCGGGTACTGTCTTACGGGGCCAGGTAATACCTAGAATCGGATATCTCCAGGTATTAGGCAGCACATGTTATTGGGAGAGTTAAGTTCTAGGTAACACTCATTGTTGGGTACCTCTTATCCCCGGTAATACTCAGTACCTATCAAGTACCCAAGTCTTTGTTCTTTGCTCGGCATAGCCTGTAAGTGCGACTATCAAATTAAAGTGGTTTGGGAAAGTTTGATGACAACTGTTGATTTATGACTTAATTTCTTTTTATTTTAATTTTTTAATAATAAATAGCGATTGTAATTAAAAAGAGAAGAGTAAATTAAAATGGCTTAAAAATTAACTAAGGTAATGACTGCAAAACAAATGTATAGGGTGACTACGCGAGAATTTCTACCCCCTGTAACTCAACAATTATTTTTGATTTTAGGAAAAAATATTTAATACAAAACTTGTAGGGAGTAATTCAAAGTTTATCTGTGTGTTCACAGAAAAACAATTTATGGTCGGATAAACGAGATATAAACTAAACTTGTTTTTTTTTTAATGGAACACCCTGTATATTATTCCGTTTTTCGATTTTGAATTACATTCTAATGGGACTACATATATAATAAAACTAATAGTGTAGAAGGTGTCTATAAAATAATTCCTATTTAATTTTTTTATTTGTGAATTTAGAAAGAAAAAAAGATATAAAGAAGTTGTAGAATTTATTCAATACTGTTTCAGATATTCACAAAAAACAACTGAGCGACGGTTACCCAAAAATAAACGAAAGTTTATTTAAAGCCAAAACTTTTGTTTATTTTTTGGGTATCCGTCGTTCAATTGTTTTTTGTGAATATCTGTAGTAGTACTGAAATAAATTCTACAACTTCTTTTATCTTTCTTTCTTTCTAAATTCACAAATGAAAGAATTAAATAGGAATTATTTGATAGACACCTCTTACATTATTAGTTTTATTAAACAGTGAGCCTCTAAAGTAATTTTTTTCTCAAAATTTTTTCCATAAAACAATAAATTTTTGATGTGGTTGGATTCAATGAGCTATCAGAATCGATAAAAAAAATTGGGGATTGCTACTTAAAAAAAATGTCGATGACGTCATTACTCGAAAACAAATGACTGTCAAAAATTGATTTTCACTTGAAAATGTGTGTCTTTTAAAAACAAAATTTACCTGTCCGAGCGTTTTTTCGAAATATCAAAAATAAAGAAATTACGAATTTTATTCCATACTTTAGAGGCTCACTGTATATGTAGTCCCATTAGAATTTAATTTAGAATCGAAAAACGTATTAATATACAGGCTGTTCCGTTTAAAAAAACCTAAGTTTAGTTTGTGGCTCGTTTATCAGACTATCAATTGTTTTTCTGTGAGTATACAGAGAAACTTTGAATTAGTCCCTATAAGTTTTGTATTAAACATTTGTTCCTAAAATCAAAAATAAAAGAGTTAAAAGGGGAGGAATTCTCGCGTAGTCACCCTGTACAAAAACAGAAGTAAGTAACGAAAAGATATCTAAAATGAACATGAATCTTCTATTTGCCATGGGTTTTAGCACTGTGGATAAACAGTATTCCATCTATATTTTCTTCCATCAGAGTCGTTCTACGGTTCTCTAAAATACGGACAGCATAACTGAATGTTCTCTCACTCGTGGCACTTGTTGCTGGAACTGAAAATAGTCCTCTGGCTACTTGACTCAATAAAGGATATTCGCTGCTTCCTGCTTCCTGCTGCCTGCTGCCTGCTCCTGCTTCCTGCTTCCTGCTTCCTGCTTCCTGCTTCCTGCTTCTTCTTCTTCTTCTTCTTCTTCTTCTTCTTCTTCTTCTTCTTCTTCTTCCTTTAATTAATTGGCTTTTGGAAGAGAAAAGTCGAGTGAATAGAAAAGTTTTGTTACTCGCTGTTGTAAACTATATTTTACATTAAATAAAACATTTTGTTTAACCTAAGAGGTTCTACTGTAAGTCAGTAGAATAAAAATTTTGGACTTTATTTTGATTTACCTTTATTTAAATATTTCTGCACTTTAATGGATTTCCGACAAAAAAAATATATAATAGAAACACTTAGATTTGCAAATAAAAATAAATTTTAGGGGAACGTGTCTTTTATTTGGAGGATTTTTAAACTTCAGATGGCGGAAATCGTTGTCAATGTGTTGGCAACACAGCGTCTTCACCACGAATGGCGCCTTAAAATTCGATAGATGGCGCGTTTTCCGGCGTGACGAAACATTTACGATCACAAAAAGTAATAAATATTATAAATTACAGTTATTATAATCCATTCACAATCTTTTGTTGGTATCGCTAAAAATTATTTGTCTTTATACAGAGTGTTTTCGGAAGTGCGGCTGAAAACAGAACCTTGGTATCTACATGTACTGGGTATAAGATTGAACACTTTGTTTGTTTGTTCAAAAACAGTTTTAATGTGTAATTTATTTTTGTATTCTACTCCGATCACGGCGGCACTCTCTTTAAATAAATTATTAAGAACAAGAAACATAATAATTCTTAGAAAAACTTATTGTTACGATTTTAATTTTTAAATTTGTCCAACACCTAAAAAGGGAAACTGTCACATTTGTCAAATCACGGAAAAAGTAAACATTAAAAATCAGTGTCAATTTTCCGTAAATTATGAAAATGTATGAAATTATTATTCATTTCAGAATGAACACATGTACAAAGAAAAGTTAACTAAATACGTGTAATTAGATTTACGTTTTTCGTGTCTCACTTTAATACAGTTCTCGGTCTCATTCTAAAAGTAAAAATGAATACACTCTATTCAAATCGGTTATCGGTTGGCACCAAATTACAAATTTTATTTGTGATTTTAATAATAAGCAATAAAACATCCGTGAACGACATGGACATTGTCAACCCGGTAGTCAACCTGGTACCAGTAACGAGTGTTACCTCGTACCTAGTAAGTAACTTACTACCTACCTCTAAAGAGTACCTACTACCTATATGTATTAGGTAGGTATCGCGTCGCTATATCTTGTTGGTTAAACCTAGTAACCGGTAACCGCGTAGGTAATCATACAGTACTCTGGTTACAACAGGAACAGCACATCTCATTAACGGTATTGTTTGAGTTGTAGATTAACGTTTCCAAATCATTGGCCGCAATTAGCATCGTAGAATCGTCTGCATATAAAATGGATTTGTTTGGTGTTGAAAGTGTTAACATTATATCGTTAATGAAGATAATAAATAGCAATGGGCCTAACAATGATCCCTGTGGAACTCCGGTCGGATTTTGTTTTGATGATGATGACGTGTTGCTAATTTGTACGCATTGAGTACGATTATTCAAGTACTCATTTAACCAAGCGAGTGTTGGTCCACGAATGCCAATATTACTAAGTTTATGTAACAAAAGTGAGTGATCGATAGCATCGAATGCTCTTGACATGTCGAAGAAAATTGCCGCATTATGTTTATTGTTTAAGGAATATAATTCAATCTGCTGTTCTGGTAGCGGATTCGCCGTTTCCTTAAGAAAATTGAAATTATTTCCGCTCTTTCTGCAAGAGAGTAAATAATTTTGTTTTTACTTTACTCACAAAGTATTTGTTTATTACAAGCGACTTGTCAGATTTGTTTTGTTTACTACGTTCAATTGTCTAAGCCTACTTCATAAAAATTTAAATGACTTTTACTCTGGAATTAATGATAGGATTTGCAAAATAAAAAGACTGTTGAAAAGAGAATTGAAAAGCCCTTCAAATTCTGTAACATTTGCCACCCCTTTATATTTAAAATTGCGTTTATTGTTTTCAGTCTAAAATATGCAACGCAACCTGAATCTTTAGAAGATTTACGACAACGTAACGTACTTGAATGCCGTCAGATTACTCCACAAATGTTTGACAACGTACGACAACGTTTTGACCTAAACCTTTATCATTGTATGGAAGCTGGTGGTGGTCAATTCGAACACTTAATAAAATGATACTTGAGTTTCTGTCTGTAGTTTTTAGCACTTAATTAACAATGTTTCAAATGATTTTTCTCTGGAATTAATTATCGCATTTGAAAAATAAAAAGACTGTTGAAAAGAGAATTGAAAGGCCTTTCAAATTCTGTAACGTTTGCCACTCCTTTCTATTTAAAATTGCGTTTACTGTTTTCAGTGGGCCACCCTGTATCTTTACGTAATGTCAATTCACGCATTGAATTACTATTAAAATTAGCTTTCATATGAGTTATCACACTTTGGATTATATAACAATATTTTTTTCACGAAAGAGGGCGGTAAAATAAAATTCTCGGGTATTCATATTCACATTACTGAATTCTCTATAAAATTACCTTTTCAATGATATGCCACTCATAGTACATTTCCTATTTAAATTCTATTGGTTAGAGAGCTGGAAGGGAGGGGGATGACGTATGACAGTTGGATATAGTGTCACGCCTCTAACATGTTTTTGAAATATACGGGGGGTAAACTTAGCTCAGCGATAGAGGGTGCCGATTTGCTGGAATCAAAGACACCTTCCTCTGTGCGCAACAAATAGATAAAAAGGTAACTTACCTAGCTCGGGTTAGCCGGAGATTTAGCAGGGGTCGCCGCGGTGGAGAAAAACTACACTTTTCCCCAAAAGATAACTTTATTTGGTCACTTTCCAAAAGCTGTTCCCTCTGGGCTACCTTGCTGAGCCACCGCCCCGCGATCGAATGTCTCCGTCCATCGTTCAATCGATGGCCTCGATTAATCGACTTAGCTCAGCAAAATACCCCGTTAACAATCTACATATAGCTGTCCCGTATTAATCTTCGTGGCATTAGGATAGAAAAGTGTCCCCCTTGGACGACCTGTTTTTGCGTTTTTTCAAACAAAACTTTTCTTGGGAGATATTCAGACTGTTTTCGTTGGGTCACTCTGTATATGTAAATATAATGTCACGATGTCATTATCTTGGAAAATAAGTAAATTTAAATTCATTTCGTAATCATTGCAATCATGTGAATTTCAAAATTATGCAGAATCAGCACCCATTGAAGTTAAGTAGAACAATGTCGCGATACACATACTTGCATAAACGCAAGCTATGCGGAATACAGATGTGTTGTTTACATATGCCAATTAAGATCGAGGCAATTAGAACGCTTTAAGAAAAACAAATTTGGCAAGGATCAATTGATCCTGACGCTTTCTAGAACTTTGTACTTTGGATCGAACCCCGCTCACCAGAGCAAAGGAACCAATTGTGACGTAGATATAGGGATGTATAAAAGATCGACCCGCAGGTAGAATAGAGTGGTAGTATTAAAAGAAGTATTAAGAGTAGTTAGTAAAGCAGTATTAGTCTCAGAGGCAGTCCCATTATTATTATAAGTGTTTAGTAATTGTGAACGAGTGCGCGTAAGCCGAAGCAAGCGAGTGAGCTCTCCACACGAGCGCAAGGCTGGCCTCGGGCCAGGCCCTTCCACCTAATGTAATGTAAAGTAAAAGAGTAGGATTAGAATAAAATAAGTTCAAATAAGGTGATTAAATAAGGACGTAGAATAATTATGTTTATAGTGATTATAATGATAAATGAAAATATAATTTAAAAGGGACATAGAATAATTATGGTTAAAATAAATGTGATAAAAATAATTTAGTTAAATAAAAATTAAGTTAAGGACATTCTGGTAAATTTTAATCTCGTAAAATAATTCGTTAATAAATTGAAATCTACTTCGTTACGCGACAATATGGGCACGGGTTCTCTGAAATGTTGCACGCGGCAGGCAGCGTTGGCGAGGGGAAATCACACGCTACACGCGTCGGTCGGCATCATTTTTTAGAATAGCGACGGGTGGACGCGCTACAACAGTTGCCAGGAAGATGAATTCTTTTAGTAAAGGAAAGGACGAAATTTTAATAGAATTTGTTCGATGCAATGCAGTGTTGTATGATGCATATAATATAAATTATAAAAAGAATATTTGTAAGCAGAGTATGGGAGAATATAAGTGAAACGTTAAAAATTCCGGGTAAGTATATGTTGTTTATAAAGTGAAATAAAATCATACTTATGAATATTTCAGATAATTATGCAATGTTAGATTGCCACGTTACCCTTCCTATAGGCGAACATAAATTATATTATATATTTCTCAAGCTGAAGCTAGAGTTTCCTAGGTTAGCGGTGCTGCAATAGAGCGGCCGTAATGTGGTGGCGGTATAATTTTTATCGGCAACGAGTATTTACGGTTGTTATAGCGGTGATCACAGATGTAATGCTAAAACACGTTCATTTAAGTTTTCTGCTTTTTCGTGAAGACGGGAAACCTTGCAGCTCCTACATGATGGATGATTTTGATTTGGCAATGTTAATATTTTTGGAAGACAAAGAGTCGTCTTCATCGGAAGAAGATGCGAAAAGGTCGGAAGAATCTGAAGTTTTTAAAAATCGAAAAAGTGAAGGTGTTTACGAAATTTTAATATGTCGTCATCTTCAAACCAATGATGTTAAATTTAGGGAATATTTTCGTTTGACACCAGTGTTGTTTGATTATGTACTAAATTACATCAAAGCAGATATTCAAGAAACAAGAATCCCATAACTCCTGAACAAAAACTTTGTTTATCTCTAAGTTATTACAAATTACAAAGGTAACAAAATGTTTTGTATTCTCTTGGGATAGTGTGATTGTCATTAATATCACAGTTTCTATGTAGAGGAGTACTTGCTGAAGCCTCGTTTTGGTAATACTTGAAATTACTGCTGTCGCTAGAAGCTGCAGAGGTTGGTCGGCTACAGTCATTATACTTCTGCTGCTGAAGACATCTTAGTTCAGCATGTCCAATCATGATGCCTATTTGTTGTACTGTTATTACTACTGTCTGGGTCACCCTTCCTAATGTTACGAGAAAAAAAAGTGCATACAGTCAAATGAAATCGAATAATAAGAAATTAAATTAGCGGATTTTGTCGTTATACAAGTAGATGAAACTACCGATAGCTCGAATAAAACTCATATAGTTTTTGTAATACGTTATGTATTAAGAGGTATTGTTCATGAAAGGTTTTTAAAATTTGTAAATCCTCTAGGCATTACCGCTGAAATACTGACACAAGTAATACTCAAAGAATTGGAAAATTTAGGAATAAATCAAACACCAGAAAAATTAATTGCACAAAGCTATGATGGAGCCTCTAGTATAAGTGGCAGATTACCGTTAGGTTAGGTTGTTGAGCATATGGGCGCTAAAGTCGTTGACGACTATGCAAAAGATCTTGAAAACAAGCTACTACTAGGACAGAAAGATATAAGTGCAGCCCTTGGGGCCATAGAATCCACTCAAACACTTAAAGCTATTACACTATGTATCACAACTAGAGCCATTGGATTCAGTGCAACAGTAACATTCAGAGCACTATACAGTTTCAACAACGTACCAGTAGGCGGCAGTATCTACGAGGTATACAGAGTGTATCTCGCATGTTTAGAATGCAAGATGATTTTGAACGAACGAAAACCGGCGCCAATCACCGGAAACTACAGCTTCTATAGCCTAAACTTACGAGGAGTATTCCACAATCCGATACCTTGTCCAATAAAGGAAAAAAAAAGTTAGTATTATTATTATTAATTATTATCAATTCTTATTTATCGTAATAGTTGTAGTAGTTGTATGTGTGTAATAGTTGAGTAACTTATTATCAACTTTTACATACAACTTCTACAGTATGTATGTGTAAAAGTTTGTGCGGTGCATGTTTGTGTTTTGAATTAATCTTGCAATACACTGCGAAAAGACTTTTTAATTTTCTTCATGTCCATTTTGACTCTTCGAATACGGAAATACACAATGGAACCACGAAAGTACAAAAATAAGTGTAGCGTTCGTGGATGTATGGATAAAATAAGCAAACTAGCAATAAGCAAATTAGTTGATTCCAAAGCAATTTATAACTCCCACTTTATCTGCTATATTCATTTCGATCGAAAATTTATTGTTCCCAGTACTTTGAGGGGACTGAGAAAAGATGCTAAACCGACACTGTGAGGTAAGTGGATAGTCATTGTGCTAAATATCCAAGTAAAGTATTGATTTGCATTGTAGTGCCAACAGTGCACGTGAATGTTGTTGTTAATGAACCATCCAGACTGGATCTACAAACTTTAGTAGGATTCTTGTTTGGCGATACGACACATGTCGATCGAATTGGGACGATGTTATTCATTCTCCTTTGTAGTAGAATATCGTTCCATCGTAAGAAGCGAGGTTAGTTTGTACGATAACTACTTAGGTGTCGAAATGCTTCTCACGATTGTGCTATCTCTGTTTATTTCAGTAGTTTAGCATAGTGCTGTTTTTGTCCCACAAGTCCGAACGTGAGCGCCAATTTTATTTTCTAGGTCGGTACGTATTTATGTTATTCAGGCATCCAGGGATTCCCTGATATCATTTAATTTTTACGTTTGACTTAAGTGTTGCGAAAATCTAAAATGAGTTTTAAAGTTAATTCCCAACATTGGGAAACAGTTTGCGAGTTTATGGAAAGACATCCAGATTTTGCAAGAGGTAGACTGAATTGTTCTGCAGCAAAAGATGTTCATAAACAGCTGTGGGAGAAATTAACACTTGAATTAAATGCGGTTTGTTTTGTCGAAAGAAAGGTGGATAAATGGCAAAAAGTAAGTTTGAAAATTAAAGACAATATTTAGCAAGAAATATAAGAGATTCAAATTTATTTATTTTAGACTTGGACCGATTTTAAATATAATTTAAAGCGAAAGGCTAGTGACCTTAAGCAAGACCAAAACAAAACTGGAGGGGGTCCAGAAATCTTCACAAAATTAACTAATATTGAAGAAAGAATAGTAATGATTTTAGGAAATACATTTTTTGAAGGCATTGGAAAGAAAGAAAGTGGGGTAAGTATTTATTGTTGGTATTATTTGATACTTTCCTTTATTTCTTTGTCTTCTACCAGTTATGTCGTTTTTATTAAAAACCAATCCCAGGGTGCCCATTTAGCAGAAACCTTAATAAATTTTTTCACTACTAACTCGAGAAGATATTTATCATTTTATTTTTCTAGCTTGTAACAAAAATTTTGATTTGACCTTCTTCCAGATCACTCGTACTGGCGCACAATTGAACCCACAGCCTGGACTAAGTAGAGTCGACGTTATACAAACAGAAAAACAAAAGGCCCCTAAAACATTGATAAATGATCATTCTTATTTATTGACACAGCCTGGACCAAGTAGAGTCGACATTACACAAACAGAAAAAGAAAGAACCCCTAAAACATTGATAAATGATCATTCTTATTTATTGACTTCAACTTCAAAAAAAAGAAAAAGGAATACAGATGATATATGTGAAGAAACACTTAATGTATTAAAAAAGATATGTGATGAAATGGCAGTGGCAAATCAAAATTTATTAAAATAAGTGAGGTATTGCAATCACTAACTGCTGCTGTATCACATGTAAGCCAAACAAGTGTCTAAAATTACCAAAGGGAATCCACTAAATATTAAAAATTGTTTAGCTTAAGTATTTACTTTTACTCGGTTATATATCACTTCATGTGTAAATCGAATACACTTATTAATCATTACATGTATGTATGTTACGTTATTTAAGCATTGCAGTATAGATCGAGCACTATAATACTCAATTTGTATTTTATATGCTGACAGATGTAAATAAACAAACTTACTTAAACATGTCATACAGTATTATTAAGAATTTTTATTTAATTTGTTACACAAATGTAACTACATTTACATGAAATATCAATTTACCACATTTTGTCTTACTTGGCGATCTTCATTTAGGGGGTATCCATTTGCCAGATGTTCATTATTACCATTCTCAAACGCAATTTCTTCAAGTGATTCATTTGCTTCACCAATTAAAGGTATACCATGTTGTATACATGAATTATGTAAGGTTGCAGAAGCTGTTATTTGACTTGAAACAAATTCTGGTGAATATCTAGCAACTCGTTCCTTCAGCAAGCATCTCAACCGCATTTTTAAAACTCCAAAGCATCTTTCAATAACATTTCTGGCTGTAGCATGTGCAGCATTGTATGCAGCCTCTGGAGTATTTGGCAAAGCTCCTATAAATGGTGTCAGCAAATAAGGTTGTACCGGATACCCTGAGTCCCCGATTAACCAATTGTTCATTTCTCCGTTTATGACCAATTGCTGTAAATGCCTTTGTAGTGCAGAATTTCTCCAAATAAAAGAATCGTGGGTTGAGCCGTCATAATTGGCAAAAAAGTTTGTGATTTTCAAAGTGTGGTCACACACAACCTGTACATTTAACGAATGTTCCTATTAAAGAAATTATGTTCATCAATTCTTGGTTTAAGGATTGCTACATGGGTGCAGTCGATTGCACCTATGACACCTGGAAATCCAAACTGCTCCATGAATACTACTTTAGTTTCTTGACGGGTTGTGGGGAATTTGATATTTAAAGGTGACAGTTCTTCCTCAATTAATATTGTTATTAATTTAATACACCGATGCACACTAGTCTGACTTAGACCAAGATTGAAGTCCTCTCCAACAACAACCCAGCTAACAAGGTGACGTCGGAATTACGTCATTTTTAGGTTATTTTACGTCATTGACGTTATATGTCCCGAAAGAGACATCAATATGACGAGACGTACGACACTTAATAATAACATCGTAAAAGTAACGTCATTAACACGTCAATATAAAGTGATAAATGCATATTATTGTAGGTTATATCAGTTATATTTGTCACTCTTTAATGACGATCCATTTATGATAATTAGATAATTGATCATTAACGTGGATGTGTTTTGTATTATTTACGGATTGATATAAATGTATAATCCTGCAAGAAATACATGGATGTTTCGCAGAAAGCATGAACTGAATTTCTTTTGCATTTTTTGCTTTCGATTTTGAAGATGAATATGCGATTTCGACATAACTAAGAAGTAATTAAATATTTTGCCATAGTTGGCATAACGATAACAAGGCGCGGGAGTAACGTTTTTATTGAGCATGATAGTACATATATCGCTAAAAAAATGAGGAAACTGAAAGAGAAAGGAATGAATAAAATCAATTTGAAGGAGTATTTTTTTTTAATTATATTCGTATATTTTATTGAATTGTTCTGAATCCAGACACTGCTGCCCGTTGACCGTTACAGTGTTGTGGCCGATGGTTGCCAAGGCGACGAGACCACGTGATGTAAGACAGTCACACCATTGGTCACACCACCCGTAGTTGGTGCGTATAATGGCGTTGTTGTTGATCGATGATACGGTGTGCGGTAGTAGGCATTCACGGTAAATAATAGTTTGAGATTTATTAAGCTGCATAGACGGTTTTAAATCGTATGTAAGAAATTTATATTTACAATGAATACTAATATCCTGAGTATTTTTTACATTCTGAACGTACGATGTAAATATTTCTATTTAAGGGTCCCACACACCTCGTCCTTTTTCGACAGTTTTACCCGACGGGTAAAATTTCTGGAACGATGAACGAAACCGATGAAAGTCCCTACACTTCGTTCTTGGAAGCCGTGTCACCAAACAGTTTAGCGGAATGAACGAAACGTGAAATCAGCTGTTATTATTGGAAATATTACCGTTTGATCTTGAATATCACTTGAGTAGTAAGCGCAATAAAACGAAAATGAATAATATTAATTTAGTAGACAATATGCATTTGATATGCAGGAATGAAGAAAATGAGATATTAACGGATACAGAAGGAAATTGGCTGTTTTTAGATCCAATGAGTAAGAATTTTTATTTTTAAGTGTTTTTGTGGCTCACAAAACGTTGTGTTGTTACAGCAAATTCCATCCAATGTGTTCCACCAACAACGAAACTTATAGAAGCAATAAATGTAACATCTAACCAACAAAACCAATCTAACCAACAAAACCAATCTAACCAACGAAACCAATCTAACTCACAAAACCACCATCAGTGGAATTGTCCAGCCATTTTAATGTTAATAAGGACTGTTCATTTTACTAAACGGACACTTTTAATCTTACGCTGAATTTCCAAATTGCAATTATTTTTTAGTAGTAGGCCTTGATAGCTTCAGCCAAGTGACGATTGTCAATTGTGACTTTTGTTTGCAACAGTTGTCAAAGATTCGCAATAATGAAAAGCGAATTGATATCGAAGTCAGAAAACTAATTGTGCAAAAGTGGTGTTCAGAAAAGTTATCTATACGAAAACTCGCCAAAATTGCAAAATGTTCAAAGTCGGCGGTTTTTCAAATAATCAAAAAATTTGGGGAGCATCACACGCTTGATGATTTATCCAAATCGCGGCACAGAAGAGGTCCGGCAAATGCGAAAGCCTAGAAAAACATTGTGAAGTTATTAAAATCAGAAAAATGTATGTCTGTACGTGGAATAGCTAAAAAGGAAGGTGTTAGCGTAGGTACTGTACAAAATATCAAAAAAAGGAATAACATACGAACTTATAAAAAACAAAAAATGCCGAAGAGAAGCGAAGAACAAAAAATTCGATCGAAGAAACGCTGCGGAAGGTTGTACAGGATTTTGATTCAAAGCAAAACTCGTTGCGTCCTTATGGATGACGAAACGTATGTCAAAATGGACAGCAGTACGTTACCAGGGCCTCAATTTTATAATGCAGTTGTGGGAGAAGATGTACCTGATAATTTGAGAACAATTAAAACAGAAAAATTTGGGAAGAAAATTCTTGTATGGCAAGCCATATGTTCTTGTGGGCTTAAGAGTTCTACATTTTTTACGGCCGGTACAATTGGAAACGACGTCTATAAGAAAGAATGCATACAAAAACGTTTGCTACCCCTTTACCGTAGGCACAACATTCCACCATTATTTTGGCCCGATTTGGCATCTGCCCACTACTCTGGTACGACGTTGGAACTGTTGAACTCTAACAATGTTGATTTTGTAAAAAAACTGGATAATCCACCAAACTGTCCTGAGCTTCGCCCCATTGAGCGTTACTGGGCTATTATAAAAAGATACTTGAGAAAAGACGGCCGAGAAGCTAAAACAATTGAAGAATTTAAACAAATGTGGGGTGCAGCTAACCGAAAAATTTCAGCGGAGACTGTGCAAAGGCTTATGGCTGGTATTCCAGTAAAAGTTCGAAATTTCTATCGTTCTTGATTATATTTGATTTTTATATAATTACTATGAACTGATATAAGTTGTTTTATAATTTAGAAATGAAATAAAGTGAAATTCAGGAAAAAAATTAAAGCTTAGAACACTAATTTAGTGTCCGTTTAGTAAAATGAACAGTCCTTAAGTCTATACAAAGAGCACCAAGAAGAATTCAAAAGTACATCTGTGAAGAATGTCAAAGTATGGGGAACAATTGCAGAAAAATTAGCAGGAAATGGCTTTACATATACAGCAACTCAAATTGAAAATAAATTCAAATATTTGAAAGCCAGATACATAAAAAAGAAGGACAATGAAGGAAACAAAGGTACTGGGGAATCACCCGATTACTTTGAAGAATTTGATGCAATATTTAGTACACAGCCAAATATTGTACCTGTAGCTTCAGCTTCATCTTTGAAAGGATCATCTCCTTTATCCAGCGACTCTGAAAATGAACCCCCTAAGAAAAAAAACTCGTTTGGAAAGACAGATTGTAAACTTATCAGAATTGTTGACTCAACAAACTAAAGAGAAAGAGAAAGCACGTGAGCAAAGATTTAATCAAAGACAGGCTATTTTAGAAAGGGCAGTTGATGTTTATGAGAAGTCAATGGAGAGATTTATGAATATGTTTGCGAAGAAAGAAAATTAAATTAATAAGGATAACTGTTCAACCAAGAATGTGAAAGAATATGATTTTTGTTTTTATATTTATTGAAATATAAGTGCATTTGTGTTATCTTAGGTATTATTTTGTTTTCTGAAACATGTCTCACACGTTTGAAATGTAGGCATTTTTCTATTTTACAACATTTTTGAATTATCAATTACTGATACTTCAAGATAGATATTAGATTAGATATTCATATAGTCATACTATAAATAAAAGGGTTCCTAAATTTCAATTAACATGAAACTACCAAGTTTGAGTTCAATTTCAGAAATTGTTCCTGCTTGCTTTTCTTTTAATAAATAAACTAGAGAAGTTAAAATCAGAGATAACTTGTATTTAGTATGAAGAAGTTATAGAAAAATATCTATATATTTTTAATTTTATTGTAAGAAAATGTTATTCTGTTAGTGCAGTTTGTTAAATAAATTTTCGAAAGTAAAAAATGCATATATTTTTTATTTACTGTGTTCATAAATGATAAATATTTACATTAGTTCATCTTCTGGCATACAAAGTCAGACAAATTGTATCACGTAAATTTCAAAATATTTTCCCCTAGAAATATATTAATTTCTCTTTCTGGATTATTATTTTCTTCCATAAATTCGTTTCCTTCTTGAATATATTCTTCCACTGTCATGAGATCTGTGTGGTCGAGACATATGTTGTGTAAAACACAGTATGCCATTACTGTCATCGGAATTAGATCTGTTCTACTCATATCTAAATATTTTAGTCGCCTAAATCTACCAAAAAGAAGAGCAAAACTTCTCTCTATTACCTGTCGTGTTTTAGCATGCAAGGTATTAAAATGACGTTGCTCTTCTGCTAATCTTATTCTTTCTATATAAGGAGGAACACACCACTCCAACAAAGGATAAGCCTTGTCTCCAAGTATATAGGTATTGTTAAAAAAATCTGCTGCATTTTCTGTTACCCTCTCATAGAAATCAGAATTTCGGAATATCCTCGTATCACTAACGGATCCTGGGTAAGCACAATACGTATCTATGAATTTTAGTGATGGTTCAGCAATAGCCTGCAGTGTCATTGCATAATTATATTTGCGTGTCACATACATATGCGCATTTTCTTTTGGTGCTTTGATAGGTATGTAAGTTCCGTCTATTGCACCAATTACCCTATCAAAGCCTCCAAAAGTAGAAAATTCTTGTGTTATTCTGTCTGTATTTTCTGGAGTTGGCCATTTTATCACCACTCCAGCCATATCCGTCAATATTTTTATGATTCGGACAAAAGAATCGTTTATTGAGGATTTACCCAAATTGAATTTATCTCCAATACTTCTGAAATATAATCCACACCTGTTTTATAAATTACATTGTCAGTACAAGGCATACTTACCTATAAGAATCTGGCGTGGCCAACAACCATACAACTGCCAACAATTTCTTCTCAGGATTTGTGTGTTGTCGCCCTTCATTAGGAACTTGCTTTAATCTGGGAATAACGTATCCACACAAAGCATCGAATGCTTCAGGAGTCATACGAAAATGACTTTGAAATTCGGATGGTAGATAGCGTGGAACAGTTACTTCAAAATAATTTTCAATTCGTGGAATTTTTCTCTCTAGGGTGTGTATTATAACTTAATGCATTCAATCATTATCTGAAGAATCACTGGAGGAATCTAAACTGTCTTCAATTATTGATAAGAACTGCTTGCTTGATTGTATGATAAAAAATGCCCCTTTTTCTCTATTCATTTTCTTCAAACGAGATTCGAAATTCTTCAATTTTAAAATTTATACTTACTATATTATTTTGATAGCGTTCGGAAACAAATGTCAAAGTGATTGAAAATAGACGCACTTACTACACGCGAGGTACTCCCACTCCAATGCGTATAATCGAGCGTTTTTTACTTGCAGAGCGACGATCTCGAACTTTGAATTTTGAAATTATTTCGTATATTTCGAAATGCGCATTTTTTAACGTTGAAACTACAAACAATGACGTCATGTTTTGAAAGAGCTGCATACATTTCAAAACGCTGTGAAATTATTTTTTGAAATTATTTCAAGGTGGAGTGGGGATCAAAAGTAACAAGTGTTACTCATAACCTGCAAACCGATGGTGTTTTGAAATGGCATAGGAAAGTTATTTTAGCAGGATCATCATTAATGACGTCAAAATTAAAACAGTTTTGAAACAGCACCATTCGATTTTAAAACAGTTTTGTACACCAAAAAACGGCTTATGTGTATAGAAAAATAATGGATGAAAAATTTTTGTATTAGTAATATCTGTAAAAGTTCTCATACGTTAGATGATTCTATACTTTGACAGACTTTGATTTCTTTTTCACATAGGGCCCGTGTGACACCATGCAAGATTTGATAACATTTTTGTTACAAAGTGAGGGAGATGAGCTGCCACAGTGAATTCTGATTGGTTGAATTGACACTCCTCGCTCACTTCGTAACAAATCTTGGACAAGAAATATCTTAGTGCCACACAGGCCTAGCATAAAAGTGATAAAAGCAAATTCCTAACTTAAGTTAATGTCACAAAAATAAATTTATTTCTATAGATGTTTACAGTTATAGAGTTTTCTGTAAATGACGGTGGAGGTTTAGCCTTAGTAAATTCTAGTTGGATAACACCTAGAAAAAAAGAAGTTTTTTGGCCACCAACGAAGGATCCCTCACAGTTCTATAAAGTAGTTCGAGAAGTTAATCAAGCCGTAAATTCTCAAACATGGGCTACGTATGAGATTGCAAGAATATTTTATGAATGTGGTCAGATCTTAAAACATTTGATCTCTTTCGAAAGAAATATTCTTTAAAATTAATTGAAATCATTACAAATCTTTAATCATAGATGATTATGAAAAAGCTAGAAAAAAATTAAAACAAGCTGAAGAAAGAAGTGATCTAAATACAGATACTGAAAATAATCAAAATAGAAAAAGGATTCCAGCAAAACGTATTTTGGATAGTAGCAGTGACGAATAACCACTTTCCAAATTTGAGAGACCACCGAAAATAAAACTAAATTTTTCAAAAAAAAAAAAATATAGGTTTGTGTATTAGTAAATATTTTGTTATAAATGAAGTTTCACAATAATTTGTGTATAATTAGTATTAATGAATATTGCTTTTTAGGCAAAAGTGAGGCTTTACAAAATAATCGGCCTGGACCAAGCATAATAGATGAAGTAATTGTAAGTAATTCTAAACGTCCAACTACACCAACTACTTCAAAACCAAATCTTGGAATACCGGCAGAGGTTACCAACAGAGGTTTTGATCAACAAGGTAAATATTTAACTGAGATGCTAGGTATCTAGTGTATTAATTATTTTTAATACATTTTCCTAGTACTGCCAAGGATATTAGAAAAACTTGTACGAATTGAAGTGCAAAATGAACAAATTTTGAATTTGTTACAAAGTAGAAGAGACAATACTCAGGAACCAAAAGTAATCACTTCTATGCCCCAGTTACCTTTTGAATTGCCCATACAGTCTGCAGCAGAAATCCAAGAAATAGAAGAATATTTTTCAAGTACGTAGTTTAATTCGTTATTATTTTATTTTATTTAGTCATCTTATCTGGTGTCTTCAGGAGGAAACAATATTACATCAAGAACTAATCGAATCTTAAGACAGCTAGTGGCAGATTCTGTTGCATCATCTTATAGTTTTTTAGGCCGTAAGAAGCGAGATTTTCATATTCTTCAGTTATCAAAACTTATTATATGTGAGTAATTTATCTGATTACCTTATATTCATTCTAAAACTGCCATTATTACCTTATATTTGTTCTGAAACTGCCATTCATATAAACTGTTGTGTGTTTCTTGTTATAGCTTCAGTGAAAGTTGCTGTTCCTGAGTCTACAGAAAAAGAAGTAGAAGATGCCATAAAAATATGGCTAAAGCATGCACCAGCAAGGCTTAACAAGAAACAAGGCATTGCATTTTTTAAATATTCTTTCCCTTTTTAAAAGTAATGTTTAAAAGAAAATCTGTGGTTGGTAAGAGGCAGTTAAACAGAAGAATAGCAATGGGAGTTAGAAAGTTTATAGAGGAGATTGAGAATTCGCAACATTTAGAAAATAATTCAGAATCTAATAATGCAACGCTTGTAGAGGTTATTGAGAATTTTCAAAATTCAGAAAGTATTTCCGAATCTAGTAATTACAAGGTAGAGGATATGGAGAATATTGAAAACTTAGAAAACGCAATTAACATAACAGGAGAGATATACTCACAGACTGATATGAATGAGACTATTTTAGTCATTAATAAAGATAGAGAATCATTACCCGACAATAAATTGATTTGCTCTCCAGATAACTCCCGAGTTCAATACTACTAACATAGATTTACGATCAGCGTTAGCTCATTGGGCAAGTGTAAAGCATAAAGTTCCACATATTGTTGTAACTGATTTGTAGCATATACTTGTACCCTATCATAAAGAATTACAATTAGACTCTCGTACTTTACTGCACACTTCCTTGAATATATGTGAAATAAAACTTGACAATGGCACTTACAGTCATATGGGGTTGAAAATTGGTTTGTGTACTATGTTAACAAAATTTGAAGTTTCAAATTTGAATGTGTTACATCTTTCTTTCAATATAGACGGCTTGCCTTTATTTAATAGCAACAAACTCCAGTTTTGGCCTATATTATGTTTGGTTAAAAATATAAAAGGTTCTTGTCCATTTGTAGTTGGTATATTTCTTGGTGATTCTAAACCACAACCTATTGGAGATTTTCTTAACGATTTCCTAGTGGAACTTCGGAACTTGTTGGACAATGGATTTGTATTTAATAATACTATATTTGAAATTCGAATTCACAGTTTCGTCTGTGATGCCCCTGCTAGGGCTTACCTAAAATGCATTAAATGTCATAGTGGGTATTCATCATGTGGTAAATGTGAAGAAGTAGGTGAGTACCATGGTAGAGTCGTTTTTTTAAACACAAAAGCCACTCGACGAACTGATAATTCCTTTAAATTAAAATCTGATGAGGATCATCATCTAAGTGATTCACCTATTATAGATCTAGATATAGGTATGATATCTACATTCCCTATAGATTACATGCATTGTGTCTGTATAGGCGTAACTAAAAAATTACTTACAACTTGGCTATCAGGACATTTATCTGTTCGTTTACATCATCACTTAATTTCGCAAATTTCTGAAAATTTTCTTGGAAAAATAAAAACATTAGTTAGATCTTCTGCAAATCCATTGGCACAAGTTGTTAAAAGGTTAGCTGAAGAAAATAATTTTGTTTCAATCCATTCAAATATTAATAAACTAAGTAAAACACATCTGTTAGAACATATGATGGGACCTATTTTGAATGGTCTTAACATATCACAACAGTTCAAACAAGTTGTTTATAGAAATAATGTCTTCTGTTTAAACAATTACAAATCTGCAGATAGCTATTTCATGTCTATCTAATACAAACAAGGTTGTACAAATTGAAAACATAATTCTAACTTCTAGTAATGACACAATGTTAATTGGCAAAGAGTTTATTGAATATGAGAGTTTTTATAATTATCCAATTGAATCAAGTGATCTGGGTATTTATGTAATAAAGAACTTGTCAGAATTAAAAGTTTGGTGTGTTACAGAAATAGTAAACAAATGTTTAGTTATACCTTCGAATCGATCAACCGGTGATTTGATATGCTTTCCACTTGTCCATGCATTAGACTAAGCATCATTAGGCTAGATTTGGTATAAGTGTATGTGTACTATAGAATACATTTTTATTAGATAAAATATTCGTTTATTTTCATCATCCTTAACAACAAATCTGCTGAAATAAGTAAAGTTCAGTTTCTCAAAAGATATATTTTTTAAGGATAAGTTACAAAATCACAATAAATTAAGAATGTGGAACAAAAGCTGGTATCTAAATGAAAGAAAAGTATAAAGTAAGGAATAAAGAAACTTTAGACTGACCTAATTCTTATCAGTTCTAGACAGTTCCAAACATGCGTAATGTAAGGATTAGTACATATACTCGGATACAAAATTGCCTAAATGTTTATAAACATCTAGAAACATTTGAAATGCAAAACAAAAGTTTTGACAATTCTGTCTCCAAACATTTGAGATACACCACATTTTATTTAGCAATTTTTTAGAAAAACAATTCTGCCCTGTTAATTGAAAAAGGTCTATTTGACTGTTTTGTGTTTTGGATAAGTATACCTACATTTAAAGCATGAAAAACATATCTCTCTGTCATATTTACTAAACAATATTGAGGTATTTCAATCCCAAAATATTCATTCTGTAAATTGATTATCATTACAACATATTTTACCATTCTGTTCGGACAGTATTTCACGAAAACTTAAGACATTTCAAAAATATGAAATTTGCAGATAGGCCTTTTTCAATTAACGGCAGAATTATTGCTAAATAAAGTCGCTCGATTTTGTATCCAATTGGGTACCATAGGCCCAACATATACAAATGTCTGAACCTATCTAGAACCATTTAGTAGACCTGTAGTCCAAAGGGAACGAAAACCTCAAAAGTGGTCATTTATGTGACCGTATTGGTACGTTTTTAAGACGATATAAAAACGTCAATTTATCGTCATTATGTCGTTTATTTACGTCACAATTGACGTAAAAAGTACGTTACCTACATGACGTGATATGGCTTGACTTATAAAGTGATTAAGACGTCGCTCAAACGTCTTTTGGATGTTAAAATGACGACATATTAGTGACAAAGATGACGTCACTACAACGCCATTTTCACGTCATTGAGCTAGCTGGGAACCAGTCGCAAAGAATCTCAAAGCCGTTAATACCATTATATCAAGTGATATACCAAATCCTCGGAGGGGTTGTCTTAAATGGGGCTGTAACACACCAATAAGGTTTCTTACCGAATCCTTATCAAGGCGAAAAAGTTCTGTGAATCTTGCATCTGGAAATTCAAAAGGAGTACTCTGATTTCGTAAATCACGCCTTTGCCTTATCAAATTAACATTGCGCTCCCGTCTCCTAAGTTCTCTCAACACTCCGGGTAACATTTTATACTAATACAAAGTTTAGGTTCTGACAGCTACAAATGAGAGGTTAACGTAAATGTCAATGCCTCACATTGCGCATTCTGCGCGTGCGTTTAAGCTTATTAGTTCAAATGGCTATCGAGTTCCGTAAATTGCCGACGATTTGGTTTCGGAATCATTTCTATCGTCGTGTCTTGTTGTGTATCGTCTAGAACGATACCTTAACGACACGATCGAATCGTCAAACAAGAAACCCACTGCTGGCCAAAAACAAATTGATGATCATATAAAAAATTTAGAAAGTAAAGTGATTCAGTTAACAAATTTGTGCACAACAAACAACAAAATAAGCATATTGCTAAATAGAGTATAACAACTAGAAGAAACTGCATATGAAAAAAACATAGAAATAATTGGCGTTACGGAGAAAGAACCTGAAAACACAAAAGAGATAATAAAAAAAATTGGAGAAAAAATAAACGTTTTAATAACAACGGATGACATTGAGGTGGTAGAGAGAAGCTCGACAAAAAAAAACAGGTAAAGAGAGAAACATTACTGTAAAATTCACAAAGAAAGAAGTACGAGACAGCTTCCTAAAAAAGAAAAACATAATAATACTAAATAAGGATATTGTGGGAGGAAATGAAACTGGCAGGATTCGCTTATTTGAGCAATTAAGTTTTTCAAAAAAAAATTGTTATGGGATGCAAGGAATGCAGCGTATGAACATGAATGGAAATATGTATCGGTAAACAATGGAAGAATTTGAGCCAGGAAAACGGATGGATCAAAAATTTTTCAAATTAACGAGGACGAGGATATCAGCATTATACAGTAATCTCCTCCCTCTACACTATACTATTATTACTACTTAAGTTCATTAATAAATAAATAATTATAAATTATTATCACTATGGATCTCTCGTTTATTGATTCAGATCAGGAAAACTTATGTGCCATTCAAGACAATATATCTATGTGGGTAAAAAGCATCACACCTATTAAAGGTCACATCACTTACACTTACCTAAATATAAGATCCTTAACGGCCCACTTTGATGAATTCAGATGTTTGATCAATAATCACTTACAAGAATCGGATGTACTGATTCTTTCGGAAATCAATAAAAATCAAGAAAAATTCTTAGAGCTCAAAACTAAAATATGAGATCCCGAATTTCAGGATTCATTTTAAGTGTTAAAAAACTGGTGGAGGTGGCGGATTGGTCATATTGTCGCGATAGTAAATAAGGTATTTAAAACTTTAAATGTAACAAGGAATTCGTAAACACTCCACGTATTGTGTAAACATAGATTCAGTGAATTACGACAGTCACTAGGTCAAGAACGTTAAAAACTGTGCGATGCCAGATCCGCACAAATGATGTGTGTCATATTGTTATTTACGTAACTAACTATGTAAGCATTTTATTTACGAAAGTGTTACCGTTTAGGATATGTAGGACATATTGTAATCTTTATGTAGCTCATCTAAGCAATAATTTAGCATAAAAGGCCAGGGGCAAGTTCCAAAAACCAGTCGTCGTCGAAGTCAGTCAGTAGTCGTGGTCAGTGGTAACAGCAGCTGTCATGTAGTCGTCGTCCCAGACTCACGACTTACGATCATCGTCGACTCACACCCGGCCCGGAGAGCCAACAGCGTCAACCGTCGCCGTAGCCGTCGTCGCTCCGCTGAGGTTCAGAACGCCGTCGTCCCGATGCCACCGTTGACAATATCCCGCCGCTAGACACCACTCGCCGTACCAGCCGGACCGTCTCATCAGCACGACCCATCTCTGTACGAAAGACGCAACTGCATCCACGCCGAGTCCGATAAACATCCACCCGCTCGACGCTGCAACCTCGCAACACCTAGGCCGACAACGCAGCTACCCCGACTGGCATACAATACTCATACAATATTCTCCCCTTTACGAGTAATAAAGGAATTCATTTCTACCCCATCTTTTAGCTCTACCAACCCCCGAATCCCTGTGCGGCATTACGTACTACATAGAAAAGGCCCGAACCTTCCCGAGACATGGAGAAGGCCTTTTCGTGACATGATGGACGCACGGAATTATATTCCGCCCTCTTTTTCGTGACATGGTGGAGGCTCAGGCTTCTTCGTGACAATATACAGTGATCGGCAGATAAGTCGGGCCATATGGGATTTTTTTTATTATTGATTTGTCAGAAAAATTTATTCTTTATAAAAGTCGCTGCATCTTCCCAAACTCAACATACACTTATCAAAATTTGAATACCTGTTGTCATATACCGAAGAAATCAAAATATTTGAAATCGACATAAGAGTAAAGTACCTTTATTTTTCAAAATACGCGGAAATATTATTTGAAAAAGTTATTAAGAATTGTTCTGAGATCTTAAATATGAAATCTCGGTTGTCTAGAAAGAAAAAAAAATTTGGACAAAAATGTTAAAGATTTATGGTATGAATGTTATTGATCATAATTTCTAGTTGGTAGAAGAGCGAAAAAGAAATTCCAGAGTATATTAACCTGAAGAAACGTCCATCTTTACACTTTCGAAGTTCTACGTGCTACCTACCTGCGAAGATAGGCAGTAGTTTCACATCGGGTTGTACTTCTCCGATGTGGCCAGCCAGCTGCAATGGGACGGGGGGGTTCAATTCCGAAACGCGAAGGCCAAAACCAAAAATAGGCGCCACTTAATTTTTTTTGAAAGGGGAAATGAAAATTAAGAAAACCCGTTACATCCAGAACACGTTAATTTATTCACACATAAAAATAAAACATAAACAAATAAATACTACACAGACAACACCATCAAATGTAATTATTTTACAACATTTTTAATTCGTAACTAATACGACAGATTATAATCACCGAAGTGTACGTGACATCGTTCATTTACGTATGACGGCTTGAAATTTACACCGGAGTGTACACAATAAGGTGCATGTTGAAATGCGGCAAAATCAAAGAAAAGAATCGGCAAAACAAATCGCGAATTAACGCTCAAAACTACATATAAAAAAAGTAACGCTCCAACCTTTATTCCGTCGGTGTCCGATTTGTTTGTCGGCGTATGTGTGTCAATGCCGCCGCAAACCCCTTTGACTAGCGCCGACTGCCGCGTAGCGAGACGGGGAAGGGAGCTTTCAAAGTCGCAAGCTGCAGTGCACCTGCACAATTCGGAAAAGCGTCATCCCACAAATCTAACTCTTGCAAAAGCCCACGATAGAAGCCTATAAGCGAAAAAGAAAACGAACGTAAGGGCCAAATCGAGAAACGCAATTCGTCTTAACTTACCCGGATTATTCACCGGACTGCCATAAATCACAATATAAATGCGACTTTCTCGTTTCCAACTGGACCAAATAGATTCGGCAGAAGCCGTTCACATGTACCTTCACCCTCTTCGGTGAAACGGGCACAACCAAACAATAAACAAAAGGACGTGTGGTCCAGGAACGATTTATCTTTGTAATGAAATGACGGCGTATTTCTCGATCGGCAGAAAAGAAAGAACACCATTGAGAGAGACACATTCAATCTTGCTATTGGCGGAATTTTCTTAGTAACGGTGAGAGCCAATCAGCTCAATGTGTACAACGACGTGGTTTCCAAGCAACCATCCAGCACGACTAATTTCACCTATACAGGGCGTGTTCGGAACAGTAATGAAAACTGAGTAGTGACAACGCATATACAGGGTGTATTCGAAACAGAAAGGAAAAATGAACTGTAACATACGATACACACGTTGATACAAGAAAAATAGAAAAATATGGAAAATTTCTTTTTTCACCGTAGGCTGCCATGATTTCATATATGAGATCTCATAACATTTCTGAATAGCTTTTCCGAATAATATTTTCGTGTATTTTGAAAAATAAGGTTACTTTACTCTTATGTCGATTTCAAATATTTTGATCTCCTCGGTATATCACAACAGGTATTCAAATTTTGATAAGTGTATGTTCAATTTGGAAGATATGGGATTTTTATAAACAATAAATTTTTCTGAGAAATCAATAATAAAGAAATTTCCCATATGGCCCGACTTATCTGGCGATCTCTGTATGTTAAGGACAATCTACAATTCGAAAGATTAGAAAATAATTTACAGTTCTGTGAAAACACACACTTCAGAATTAGATTGAAAGACAACTCGTGGATTACATACATAGCTATTTACAGACCACCAATCCTAAGCTCAACATTGTTTTTAAATGAATTAGACACTTTTTTGTTTGAAAACTTAACTAAACCATTTGTTTTAATTGGGGACACAGATATAGACAATCTACAGGAATCAGAAATATCAGATAGATATGACAATTGTCTATTAGACAATTCACCGGATTCACAAAAATAATTGATAAATACACACGACAAGAATACAAAAGTGACAGACTCGTGAGTTCCTGCCTAGACCACATTTTTGTTAGAGAAACCAGCAATTACACAAAAGGTGCTATCATACAAACTAAAATATCCGATCATTATCTAGTGTGTGGCATTTACTGCAAACGAAAAAAAGAAGCATTAAAAAATAATGAAGGAATTTTAAGATTAACATTAGACAAAAAACTCTTCGAACAATTGCTACGATCAAATCTAAGTGAAGATAAAATCAAACTTTACGATGATGCAAATAAACTTTATGATTATATTGTTGAAGTTTATAATTCAGCATATAACAACACAGCTAAATTTACAAAAAAAGGAAATATTAAAAGAAAAAATCCTGTGAAGCCCTGGATAATTTCTGTCTCTACTTTGAACGTCTTTAAATTGCAGTCATGTACCATTATTTACTTCATCTGAAAAAGTATGTCCGAAGATGTTGACAACTTCTTCAATTGAGGATTTTATCTCGGTGACTATCTTTTTACCTTGATTTCCTTTGTTATCTGACCCCAAAACTTCATTAGTGATTTTCCAAATGGCTTTCATGTCTCCTTTATATTTTTCAATCAACTTATGATAATGTATCCTTTTGTTTTTAATGATTTCATGATTTATCTTATTTCTCAGCATCTTGTAATTATACCGTAGTCTTTCTTTTTCGGAATCCCTTTTTTTCCCTTTTCCATACATGGAAAATTTTATCCCTCTCTTTCATACTAGCAATAAGCATGGGTGTAATCCAAGGTTTATTTGGGAGATTCCGGCGAGTACTACTTCTATTCTCATGAGTGGCAGTTTCCTTTGCAAGCATGAAAATATTCTTTATTTCTTTATAAAGGTGTAGAACATCAGAAGGTGATGAAGCATCCAGCGATGCAAAGCCTCTTCTTATAACTCCATCAAAGATCCGCGAGTTCATTCTTACATTAGATATAGTAGGAGTGTTTTCCGACTTAATCGATCCATCCTCACGAATAGAGCAAGCTACAATAATGGTCAGATATTTTATACTTAATAATCGCCCCAAAGGATTCTGTTGGAAAGCCTTTTATGTATATATGATCTATACAAGAAGATACCACTTTACCTAATAAGATTTCCTCCCTTGTATTTAAGTTACTCATTCTGTTGAAACCTTTACTCATTAATATGGTTTCCTAATGTGCCGAGATCTCTGTTGCTTGGTTAATATCCATATTTACGTCACCAATTAATATCATCTTTTTAGACTTATGTGTGCGTAACAGCACCTCAAGGTCATCCAGAAATAGACTCACGTTTAGATTAGGTGGTCTGTAGAAAGCCAATAGATCAAACATCTTACCATTGTCAATCACTCTTAGGGATATATCTTCGGAGTTTAATGAATCCACTTGAATTGACTCAATTGGATAATGATTCTTAATGTACACAATAATACCACCTCCTCTAGAGTCTTTCCTACACTTGTATATAATATTCAAGCCATCTATGAAGAAAGAATTCTGACATTTCTCAAAGACATCATGTTTTAAGTTAATTTCACTTAAAACTATTATGCTAAATTCTTGTAGATATATATTTTTGCATGTCATGTAGAATTCATCAAAAATTTTACTTATTGATCTTATATCTAAATGTAGAATATTATTAGCATATTTTATGTGTGTATTTACAGAAAACATTTGCTCCAGATTACTTAAATCGTAACATTTGTATTTCCTTGGAAAATTTCTTAATAAGAATTTGTTTTAATTTTCAATTCAATCAACATTTTGTTTGATTAATTTTGTTGAATATTGTATTAATTTAAATTTAAAATTTATAGCCTGGTTATATTTGTTATATTGACTTAATTAATAAACAATTGTATCTGTTAAAAAATTATTATTATTATTATTATTATTGCAAGCGCTCTGATAAATTTGCAAAGACCCTTAATTCGGGTATAATTACACTAGCTTTTATGTAGGTATGTCATCCTTCCACTCATGAATTCTAAAGTTTTTGTATACACTATAAATAAAACATTAAGTATTATTGAGTTTATTTTACTGAAAATATTATTCTGTATAATAAAAACAGTTCGAACATTCTCTTTACAAACAGAATAACTATATATGCACACACTACACATTTACAAAAGACAACTATTTTGTGTACCTGAGAAGAACGATCAAAAAAGAGATGGTGGAATAATACAAGGTAGTGACTTTCATATTTTTGATTTACAGATGTCTAAAGAAGCAGAGATGCACTTGGATGAAGTATATAATAGTCCAAATCAGAGTAGCTACTTTAATGCAGCTGCCATAATTTCATCAAGAAAAGTAAATTGTAAGTAATTTTCTTAAAAATTTATAATATAGTAAAATAGCATGTTTTTAGATTAAAAAAAACGTTCAAATACTCTAAAGAAGATTAATGCCAAAAGAACTGCAGATTTAAGTCCTAATGAGAAGTCAAGTTTTTTAAACAGCAAAGCAATAGAAGAAGAAAGGCTTGTTTGAGTTTTAAACAAAGGCTTCACAAAGCACATAAATTTGTTGATACTCAATATTTAAAAAGTAAATTTGAACTATCTGGAATATGTGTTCGGTTTTTCCAATCACAAATAGAAAATTCTTCTCGAAAAGGACGTGGGAGACGATTTTCATTTGATGACAAATTATTAGCTCTTGCACTTTATAAAGCAAACTGGAAAAGGGTATAATTTTTTATCCAGGATATTTGCTCTGCCATCCAGGAAAACCCTCTCCAGGTTATTACGTAATATACCTTTTGAACCTGGTCTAAATAAACCTCTGTTTACGTTACTAAAAACAGAAGCTCAAACTTTTACAAGTGAAGTGGACAAATATTGCATCTTACTGTTCGATGCAATGGCGATTTCTCCAACTTTAACATGGAATCACTCCAAAGATCAACGGTCAAATAGACTTATAAAATATATTTAATTTCTATTTTCTATGCTAAAGGGAGATGGGAACAGCCTGTTTACTACAATTTCATCAATGGATCCACAAAATATCCGGATATCATACGTATCATAAAAGAAATTGCTCAAGCAACAAACAGATGCAGGGCTACAGGTAGTCGCAACAATTTATGATCAGGACTCAAATAATGTTGCTGCCATCAAGTTTTTGTTGTCTGATACATCTGCTAACTATTTAAGAAATTAAAAAACACTGCGTTCCAATTTTTTTGAAGTAGGAGGCATGCATATATTAGGTTGGTGCACAACTATCAGGCGTTTTTCAAACAATATTTATTATGAAAAAAGGAACATAAAAATTCAACAATAACATTTTTAAATAATTATGCGTAGTCACCATCTACTTCAATAACTGCTTCCCATGTGCTTGGAAGACGGTCGATTCCACGGACAAAGAAGTCACGGTTGTTGGAGGCAATCGATGATGCTAATAAAAACGCCTGATAATTATGCACTAACCTATTATATCCTTTATTTGATGTCCCACATCTAATGCCCGTTTTACACGGTCATATTTTTGTATAAAATTTATTATGAAGTGAGTGAGAAGTGCCAATCAACATTCACTGTGGTAGCTTATCTCTCTCACTTTGTAACAAATTTGATACAAAAATATGACCGTCTAAAACAGGCATAATGAAAGGAATAAGAAATAACATGCTAACAGGTGATATTTGTTATATTTTAAATGGTACAAAAGGAATGGCTAAATGGGATGACATTTACCATGCATGGCAAATAGATAACACAATGCGTACTTTGCGCACCATGCCAAAATTTACGAGTTGCCATGTGGACCCACAATACGTAAAAAAATGAGTATGGTGGAGCTTCAGCACACAAATTAAATTAAATCAATGCAAATATTGTACATAAAATGAAATTAGCTTATGCATTAATAAGCAAGATTTTACCAACTGTGATTCATAGAAAAGGATTTTCCAAAGGAATACTGAATTTTCTTCAGCAAAATATAAGTTTAATGTTTGTGGAATGTCAACAAACATTACAAACCAAACATTGTACATTTTATTAAAAATAGTTGGATATAATTATTTAAAACGTATAAATAGAATATTACAAGGCAAAAACAGCACGGATTCTGGTTGTAACAGTTAAATTTACACTTCAATTTAAATTAATTTCCTTTTGACATTTTTGGGCATGCTAGCGCACTCTGTTGTTTGGATGCGAGGTTGATTGTGTTATTAATATTAGTTTTATCCGGGACACTCCCTTTGGCTCATTTCAAATTTCCCTGTTACTGATTAGGTATTGATTAAATTTCCAGAGATCGATTTATCGAAGGAAGGGTGCATGTGTTCCGGTATTCGCCTGATCCGAGCAATGGCTGACACGTGGTCGCTGGTCAAAGATTTTTATGGGAAGTTAAACTCATCCAATCATTCGATATTCTTGAAATTTTTTTTATTTATTTAAGGAAACCCTTAACACATAAATTAAGATAAGATTTTACAAATTTCATAGCTATTTCCTATTTTCTTTCTTTAAGTTTGAAACGTGTTCCGATTTTCGCTTCTCTTTGTAGGTTTGTCGACTCCTGTTTGTTGAGTAACAGCCCACGAAAAAGGACCGATGCTGTAACAAGTTCATTTTTAGGATGTGGTGTTTGTACAGACTCTAGTTAATAAGATTTTAGATGTAAGATGATATTTAATGTAATATTTAATTTTATCCCCAAGCGAAAGTACATACAAGTACAAGTGCTAAAATCTGAACTGTTGTACAGCGTTTTCGATTATTTTCCAGGAAGTCAGAGTAGAAGGCCGTCACTACGCTACCCACGGTCAAGGGTTCGGTTTAAAAAGGGCACTTTCGACATTTTTATACATTCATTCATTCATTTTCATTCGTTTCAATGCATTCAAGCCAACAAGTGTTCATAACGACGTCACAAGTCGTATTTTTCAATAATCTGCAACAGCATACATGTCATTTAAATTTGTATCAGTGTACATTAAAATAAACTAAGTTAAATCGCACAACAAACGTGTGAAAGCCCCAACAGTGTTCGAAGCACAGATACCGGTATGTTATCTGCTTCGGCAGCGGTAACTGAACGTTACGCTAAAATTGGCGTGTTCGATGCGCATTTATCCGAAAATGCAGAGTAAACGTGTGTATAAACATTGCCGACTAGAGGTATAGGCCGTGTACATACTGAAATCCCCACCAAATCTCTAAGTCGCATCAGAGATAACTACGAGATGTGCAAGCAGTTGGCGAAATTTATCCGATTTTACGAAGTTGTTATCTATCTCTCTCCCAATTGATAAAAGGATATCTAGGCGTCTTTATTCGATATAATGAAAGGTAAATGTAGAGGACAGCACCACCTTATTTTATTTTCACAGTTGGCATCACCTTGTCAATAGCGGCTTTCTGCCATTTTGAGGCGTCAGCTGATATTAGTTTGTGTTTGTTTTAATAGTAATTTTCCTGTGTTCGTTTTGTTTGTTTTGTAAATATTATTATAGGTGAGCTTTTTGTTAAACGAAGAATTTTTTTAAAGGCAACTCAATGCACTTTTTAAATGAACGCTTGTTACTATGATCATAACAACCATGTAACAACATACTTCTATATGCTTTTAGTGTACATAATGACCTCGAGAGTGTTCTGTTTGGTGTGTGGATCCACAGAATTGGAGGTGAAGATGATGCATTACTTTCCATCAAACATTGAAAAAGATGTTCTCCATGCAATTCATTATAAATTTGTATTAATATACCTAATTTTTCAGATCAAAGATTTGGCAAGAGAGCTTGGGGATGAAATTCTCCGGAGACACCCTCAGAAACTATAGAATATGTTCTCGACACTTTACTAAACAATGTTACGTAGGTTGTCGACTGCAACGTAATGCTATACCGACACTTTTTCCTTGTACTGGACGAAAAGAACAAATTATAAATACATATGTAAATAGCACAGATGGTGACAAAAGCATTCCAAGTAAATAATTTTTGTAAATTAACTACAATTACAGCTTTGAATCACTTCATAACGGGTAAATAAGTTTCACATTCGTATAAAGTCGTTCAAAGTACTGGTCCTTAATCTGACGAGAAGTGTGGCTTATATAGAACAATTTTATTTTTAGTTATCCCAGCATCACAAGCTCCAAAGCCTGACTGTAATGTGGATCCAGATGCAGCTCATAAAGTATTGGCTATAACCCATCCCCAGTTGGAAGCAACTGAGTCATTGGTTGCAACTCCATATGAAGGGATACCAGAAGCAATGCGGCCATCAAATTCTGGGACATTGGAAACTCTGCCATTAGTTCCATCTCGACATAAAGGAACCTCAAGAAAGAAGCATTCTTTAAATGCAATGGAAAATTCTCCAAGAAAACGTTTTTTGATGAACACAATTAGTAAAAAGAAAGATCACATTAGGAAATTGAAAAGCCTATGTAAACATCGAGCGCATTGCAAGATTTATCCGATAATAATGTTGTAAGAAGATTGTTTAGCGGCATGTCAAATATCACAGCTGATTTCTTAGTCTCACAAATACGTTGTGCCAGGCGGGAGCCTAAAGGCAGAAGATGGACTAATGATAAAAAGATTATTGCTCTGTCTGTTTTCAAACGTTCTCCTAGATGCTATTCGTTTTTGAGGAAATTAATTTGTCTCCCTTCAAGAAGAACTATTCTTAGCTTATTAGAAAAGGTTGTGTTTGCTGCAGGAATTTATATTAATATTTTAAACATATCGATCAAACATTAAAGTCTTCAAAAGATCGATTATGTATAATGTCATTTGATGAAATGGACATTAAAGAAAATGTTCGTTACGATCGAAGTTTGGACAAAGTTGTTGGATATGAAGATATTGGAAATAACCAATCTAGTGTTAAATTAGCGAACAAAGCATTGGTGTTCATCTAATAGTAATAGTAATAGTAATTTTATTTCCATCCTGAATTTTGTACATACATACATACATATATAAGTATAATATGGAAAAAGGATAAGTTCAGCTGAACTGCCAGGACAGTTCTCTGTTCTCCCACTTACCCTTAAAATTAAGCTATTCGGTATATCGTTATAAATTTTAGCAATGTTATAACTAAAGGATCTTTCAAAAAATGTTGTCTTATGAGAAGGAGGCGTTAGCAACCCTTTAAACCGAATGTGCCAGGGATTGGCCACAAAGTGGAAGCAGCCCATTGCATACTACTTCTGCAATAGTGCTTGTGATTTAAGCAGAATAAAATCATGTTTGAAAGAGGCATTAAATGCTGCAATCAATATTGGGGGACTTGATGTTGTTGCGACTGTTAGCGATATGGGCACCGGAAACGTAAAAGCTCTGAAAGAATTAAACAGCTCTTTTGAAAAGCCTTACATAGAATTTCAGGGCACGAAACTATATACATTATACGATCCTCCACATTTATTGAAATGTACCGCATCGTTATTTAGAAAATATAGTGTTGAATTACCCATTTCAATTAATGGAAAGCAAGAAATAATGGAGGCTAAATTTAGTGATATTGTGACAGCACATGAAATTGATAAAAAATCACCCTTGATATTTAGGGCAATGCACAAAATTAAGGATGCTCATTTAGCGCCGATTATGAGATTCGCCATGAAAGTATGTTTAGCAGCTCAAATCATGAGTAGAACTTTAGCTGCATTTTTATACACTTTGTTTTCAAGACGTAATACTGATAATTGTTTTTTTTATTATGAATTATAGTTTTACTAATTGCAGGTGAAATTGAACAAAGAAGCATTGCTACTGCTACCTTCGTTCATCAGGTGGATGAGTTATTTGATAGTTTCAATGGAAGCCAGCAACGAGCAGGAGCGAAAGAATTAAAGTGTGCCATATCAGAAGATTCGTTAAATCTTAAGTATTGGGAGAAAACCATTGATATAGTGAACAACTGGCACTTTAAAAGAAAAACAAAAACTGGAAAATTAAAAAAAGATAAGCCTCCGTCACAATTAGGATGGATGACATCTATGAAGGCAATGACTGGTATTTGGCACAGCGTACATGAGAAAGGGGTAATGTACTTACGCCCTCGATGTTTAAATCAAGATTGTTTGGAGAACCTGTTTGGAACCATACGATCTGGTTGTTGCTTCATATAATCTAGTTGTGTTCATTGGCGCTTGTGTCACCGAAATGGAGAACTTTATTCCAGCATTCAGAGGAAAACCAGATATAATGATGGCACACGTCGACGCGCTTCAATTGATAAAAATAAACGAAGACAGAATCTTCTTGCAGTGCCAGAGAGAGCCAGGGCGACCTGGTTACTTAGCTGAAGTAGACAAAAAACTGACTGAAAAAGAGCAAAGAACGCGCCTTAGAGCTATAGAGGAAGAAAAGAACTATTCTTAGCTTATTAGAAAAGGTTGTGTTTGCTGCAGGAATTTATATTAATATTTTAAACATATCGATCAAACATTAAAGTCTTCAAAAGATCGATTATGTATAATGTCATTTGATGAAATGGACATTAAAGAAAATGTTCGTTACGATCGAAGTTTGGACAAAGTTGTTGGATATGAAGATATTGGAAATAACCAATCTAGTGTTAAATTAGCGAACAAAGCATTGGTGTTCATCTAATAGTAATAGTAATAGTAATTTTATTTCCATCCTGAATTTTGTACATACATACATACATATATAAGTATAATATGGAAAAAGGATAAGTTCAGCTGAACTGCCAGGACAGTTCTCTGTTCTCCCACTTACCCTTAAAATTAAGCTATTCGGTATATCGTTATAAATTTTAGCAATGTTATAACTAAAGGATCTTTCAAAAAATGTTGTCTTATGAGAAGGAGGCGTTAGCAACCCTTTAAACCGAATGTGCCAGGGATTGGCCACAAAGTGGAAGCAGCCCATTGCATACTACTTCTGCAATAGTGCTTGTGATTTAAGCAGAATAAAATCATGTTTGAAAGAGGCATTAAATGCTGCAATCAATATTGGGGGACTTGATGTTGTTGCGACTGTTAGCGATATGGGCACCGGAAACGTAAAAGCTCTGAAAGAATTAAACAGCTCTTTTGAAAAGCCTTACATAGAATTTCAGGGCACGAAACTATATACATTATACGATCCTCCACATTTATTGAAATGTACCGCATCGTTATTTAGAAAATATAGTGTTGAATTACCCATTTCAATTAATGGAAAGCAAGAAATAATGGAGGCTAAATTTAGTGATATTGTGACAGCACATGAAATTGATAAAAAATCACCCTTGATATTTAGGGCAATGCACAAAATTAAGGATGCTCATTTAGCGCCGATTATGAGATTCGCCATGAAAGTATGTTTAGCAGCTCAAATCATGAGTAGAACTTTAGCTGCATTTTTATACACTTTGTTTTCAAGACGTAATACTGATAATTGTTTTTTTTATTATGAATTATAGTTTTACTAATTGCAGGTGAAATTGAACAAAGAAGCATTGCTACTGCTACCTTCGTTCATCAGGTGGATGAGTTATTTGATAGTTTCAATGGAAGCCAGCAACGAGCAGGAGCGAAAGAATTAAAGTGTGCCATATCAGAAGATTCGTTAAATCTTAAGTATTGGGAGAAAACCATTGATATAGTGAACAACTGGCACTTTAAAAGAAAAACAAAAACTGGAAAATTAAAAAAAGATAAGCCTCCGTCACAATTAGGATGGATGACATCTATGAAGGCAATGACTGGTATTTGGCACAGCGTACATGAGAAAGGGGTAATGTACTTACGCCCTCGATGTTTAAATCAAGATTGTTTGGAGAACCTGTTTGGAACCATACGATCTGGTTGTTGCTTCATATAATCTAGTTGTGTTCATTGGCGCTTGTGTCACCGAAATGGAGAACTTTATTCCAGCATTCAGAGGAAAACCAGATATAATGATGGCACACGTCGACGCGCTTCAATTGATAAAAATAAACGAAGACAGAATCTTCTTGCAGTGCCAGAGAGAGCCAGGGCGACCTGGTTACTTAGCTGAAGTAGACAAAAAACTGACTGAAAAAGAGCAAAGAACGCGCCTTAGAGCTATAGAGGAAGAAAAGCGGCGTGCTAAATATTTTTCCGCACCAACTTCTTCGACATCATTTTATGAACCATTGCAGAACGATTCATCTTCTGATTCTAATGAAGACACGGATTTGCAAGAAGATTTGCCAACCCTGATCGAGACCACGCAACCCGGAACAAGTAAAACATATATGCGGAAAGATTTCATTACTTCAAAGTTAGTAGCAGCGCTTGATAGGTGTCAGTTAAGTATGAGGGATTCTGTGTTTATTCTTGAAGCTACTATTGAGGCAATTGGACTTAATATTGACGAGTTTCCGATAAGCAAGTCATCAATTCAAAGAATTCGTACGGAAAAACGGAAGGAACGCGCAGAAGCCATAAAAGTTGATTTTCAAAACGAGGTACCAGATGTTGTGACTGTTCATTGGGATGGTAAGCTCTTGCCTGCTTTAGATTCCACGAAGTCAAAAGAAGAACGACTTCCAATAGTTATTTCATAGGAGTATAATAATAAGGAACAACTTATTGCTGTGCCAAGGTTGGAAAGCTCTTCAGGAAGTGAACAGGCGCAAGCTGTTTGGATTGCTATTAGAGACTGGAATCTCGAAGATAAAGTACAAATTCTTTGCTGTGATATCACAGCTTCAAACACAGGTCGTATCAATGGTGCTTGTGTACTTCTCGAACAAAAACTTAACAAACAAATGCTAATTTTTGCTTGCCGCCATCACGTGTATGAATTGGAGTTAAAAAGCGTGTTCGAAGTCAAAATCAGTCAAGTGACTACAAGCCCTGATATTCCACTATTCAAGAAGTTCCGATATAACTGGAAAAGTGTCGATCCCAATAAAATACAGTGCTACAGAGACAAACTCACATCGTACTTGACTGTTTCCGAAATTGACAATTTGCTTGAGTTTTACCGAACTGAATTGACCGAAACAATAGTCAGAGATGACTATCGAGAATTGATAGAGCTTTCTTTAATATTTTTAGGCGGAGATGCAGAGAGAAAATTTAAAATTCGACCTCCAGGTGCCATGCATCAAGCTCGATGAATGGCGAGAGCGATCTATTCCCTAAAAATATCATTACTGAACGGCCAATTAAAAATTACGAGCAAGGATAAGGCAGCACTATTTGACGTCTGTTTATTCATTGTGACATCTTACGTCAAGCCATGGCTTCAATATATTTATGCAGTAAAAGCGCCCTATCAGGATTTGTGTTTTTTGAAGTCAATGATAAGAGCATCTCCAAAGCCGCTTTACAGAAGTTAATCCAGCATCTATGGTACTTGACTGATGAAGTGTCTGTCTTGTCACTATTTGACGATGATGTGGACAATGAAACTAAAGTAAAAATAGTTGCAAATTTAACCAAAGAAAATATATCAAGCCATGGTAAACGTTACATCCCATCGAAGGCAGAACTTTCTGGTCCACTGTATGGTAAGTTTCATAAGTAAATATATAAATAAGTATTTTCTTTTGTTTATTTAACAATTATTTTATTTCATTAATTATCTTCTTTTTTTGTTTCAGAGAAAAACATCGATGACTTCATTTCAGTCAAAAGCATGTCCTTCTTTGAACGCTTAAAAATTGATGACAGTTTCCTCCATGAGTGTCCGACTTTGTGGTCAAGAAGCCAAAAATAAGGTTTTGTCACTCAGGGTTGTAAACGATACAGCTGAAAGAGCGGTTAAGTTGATGCAAGATTTCCATGGTTTAATCACGGTTGAAGAGGAACAAAAGCAATTTTTATTATGTTGCGTACAGGAACACCGAAAGATTTATCCTGATTGTAATAAGCAAACTTTAAAAAGAAAATTTAAACAATAATGTTTTGAAATTGATTGTAATATGCGCGAATTTTGTATTATTTTCCCAGTAAACTCAGTACTAATTTCTAAGTCTTATTTTGGCATCAAGTCGGCACGGGTTATCATTATCCAATCGTAATAATATTTATTATTTGTGTTATTCAGGTCAAATAGAATGAAAATAGAGGGCATGCGTATCTAAATTCTCGAAAAAAAAAATTCTCCTTTATGTCTTGGGACACCCTAATGTACATATTTTAAAAAGCGCGGTCGAGTCCAATTGCGCCACCTACTCATAACCTTTCATTTTACAGTCGCTTAGTGAAGTAGTCGGGATTAAAATTTTCTGAACAGTTGCACATCTCGTAGTTATCTCTGGTCGCATATTCTAAATTCGAAGTCTTCACAGTCGCTTTGTAGCTGCGTGAGAGGACAGAGCGCTAATGTTGCTTTTGCCGTTGTATTTCATTTCTGTTTTGTCGGATAATTTTTTCACGATTTTTAATGAATTATATTCCAAAAGAAATTAAATTAGCAATAGATGTTTTGAAATTATTACAACACAAGAAGAAATGACTCGTATATCGGGCTATATGTATAATATTTAAAATTTTACCAAAACTGTCTTGTCAAGAATGTATCAATTTTATATCGACTAATAAAGAACTTATTTTGCTTGAACAAAATGAAATCTATATCTATTAAACTTTCTCGCAGAACATTAAAATATCCAACTGTCGATTTTGCGGCTATTTGTGTATCGTTCCTTTGTACGTTTAAAATAATAGTTGAGAAACATGAAGATATTTTTAAAAGTTGTGGGGCATCCAAAGAAATTTTTATCAAATATAAGTGTAAAAAAAAAACGTTGCGTCAGACTTCAATTTGGCAAATTGACTACAAACAGCAATGGAGCTCCTTCACAAATTATCAAATATGTTTTTTTACCATTTGTAAAATAATTAATATTAAAAGATGTTTTATGAAACACATTATTAAATATTTAATTTTGGATAAGAACACGAAAAATTCAAAAAGAGCGATGATAGTGTTAATAAATAATCATTTAATTTTATTCACGCTTGCATTCGTAGAGCCCCGAGAGAGATTAGCCCATTGCCGGCCGATACTCTCTGGCTAGATGACGACTTCGACTCCCACTCTTACAACAGAGCCTGTATCTTCTAGGAAGCTTTGGTATAAAGTAAAGGCGCGTCGAGCTGGCTTTAACATTATGTTTGCACATGCGCACGATACAAGTTCAAAGCAGCTGTTGAATGTTGTTCTGTGATCGCGAAATTCACGTGGGTGATAGTTCAATTGATTTGTTTTAACCGTGGCTTTAACATTATTTTTACGACGCAGTTCTTATTAATGTTTTTATAATAACGCATCATACAATAAATTATGGCATCAGATTCGTCATCGCTTTCGTTGGATGAAGAAGTAACTGAAATTGTACAAATACTTCGACCTAGGGTTTATAGAGAACGTTATAATCATATGGAGGAATATAATGAACGTGATTTCCGAAAACGCTTCGAATTGTCAAAACAATCTGTACGCAGTTTAGTAGAAATTCTTGATGAACATATAAAACACACTACAATGAGAAGCCAACCAATTTCTTCACTGTTACAAATTTTTATTTGCTTGCGGTTCTTGGCAACAGGTAAATAATTCTTGTAATTTTTGTTGCATAAAAAGTATCTAAATTACAAATATTATTGAAGGTTCATTTCAAATTATGATTGGTGATGATGTACAAATCGACAGATCTACTGTTAGTCGTATAATTACTAAAGTAGTATACCACATCGCAAATTTAAGAGAACGCTATGTGAAAATATAAACAACAGCAGAAAAAATTGCTATCTACCTGAAGGCCAGCAAATTGTGCGAGGGACAGACTGACCTGAACTGTGAGCGAGCGCCGCGTTCTTCCCTACCATGAGTTCCGACAGGGGTGGTTACGAATGAAAACAGATTTAACCGGTGACAGAGTGAAAAGCAGATATACAGTAGGTCTAAATAGCAACGTATGATTTAGTTATGTTTAAAAATGTTGTTATTGTATTTTGTTGCAGGTAATTGGTTGCATTGACGGAATTCATATTCTTATCCTGTCTGCGGGAGGCAATAATGAGGAATTATACAGATGTAGGAAAGGATTTTTTTCCTATAATGTACAAATTGTGTGCAAGAGTCAATTAAAAATACTGGACATGCAAGATGGCCCGGAAGTTCTCATGACAGTGCAGTTTTTAACAATTCTTTGTTAAAGATTCAGATGGATAACTATCCGAATTGTTTTTTACTGGGTGACAGTGCATATCCTGCGTCAAATTATTTATTCACTCCTTTAGCACATGTAAATACAAATGCTAAGCAGCTATAACAAAATGCTCATATTACCACTAGAAATACAATAGAGAGAACAATAGGTGTTTGGAAAAGAAGATTTTCTGCTATGTCGCATCAGCTTCGCATAAAAAAAGAGACTGCTTTAGTAGCTATTGTGGCGGCAGCAGCCTTACATAATATGTATCACAAAATCTTTTAAACGGACACTAAATGGCGCACAAACACTTTTTATTTTATTTTCTTATAACAGGTGATCAATATCTTTTCTAATCAAGTGACCTATGGAAATAAAGTCATGTGTCTTTAATTAGTTTATTATTTCAAATGCCACTTGTATTACATATTTATATTGTATTCCTATACAAAACGATAGGAATGCAGTAAAAATAATTCAAATGGCATTTGAAATAATGAACCAAATAAAGATATAATTTTTTTCCATAGGTCACTTGATTAGAAAAGATATTGATCACGCGTTATAAAGAGTGTGAACAGAGTGTTAGGAGGTAAAAGTTCACAGCGCATAAATGCAGATAGCATACATGTTTTAGCGCATAAAAAATGTACAGCAAACTTGAAGTCACGAAACACGTCTTAACCCTTTCCAGTCAAATGATTACATTTGGAATCATTTCATAGATTACTGTATTTTTCTCTAAATATAATATAATTTTCTGTTTGAATGTAGTAATCTGATAGCATTTAATGCTGCTAGATGGTGCTAACTTCTTATAAGGTTTTATGGGTAAAATTTATTTGAAAGAAACGGTTAAAACATTAGCTATCGGTGACGTTTTGGCGTTTGATCTGCGAAGACAACCAAAAATAAGGTAAGTTTTGCTATCTTACTGCTTCTAGAAAAAAATGTACCGCTTTATTGTTTTGTTTAGCTTCTGTAAATCATATTATTTATTTGAATTTTCTAAAAACATTTGTAATAACTAGAAATATTCAAATGATTCCAACCGGAATCATTGGTCACAACAAGTAAGTCCATTTGGAATCATTGTGATTATTTGAAATTATATTGATCTTCTTTGCAGATACAAATTTATAGTTTAGCCTGAATCTTTCCACCTCCTAATAAACTTATTCGACGAGTAACTTCTCGAATGCAATTATTTTTACTATAACTGACATAACACTGCAACCTATTCCAAAAAACTGTTACAGAAATGTAGTAAGTGCATGTAACTGCACATTATAGCAAGTTTTACGGGCACACATAGACAGTTGCAAAATTTCCTTAACCACATAATAACATACACCCTAGCATAAAATTCACAGTAGAAGAAAAAAACAATAACATTAATTTTTTAGACCTAACAATAACGAAAACAAATAATAAACTGGAATTTAGTATATTCAGAAAACCCACCTACACAGACGCAGTAATTCCTAATGACTCTAACCATCCGATAACACACAAATTAGCCGCCTTCAATTCGATGCTACATAGACTAGTAAAGATACCCATGTCAAACATAAACTACCACAAAGAAATTTCCACAATAAAACAAATAGCCGTAAACAATAAATACCCACCAGAACTAGTAGATAAATTACTAAATAAGATTACAAGTAAAGAAGCAATAAAAACAATATACCCAACAGTCAACACCAAACAAGATCAACAATTCAGTTCAATCACCTATTTTGGTTCAGTCAGTGAAAAAATAAAAAGAACTCTGGTCAGCTGTAATAGTAACTTAACTGTAAGTTACAAATCAGTTCCAAATATATCAAAATTAATCTTCAACGCAAAAGATAAACTTAATCCGCTAAAAAACTCAGGCGTATACAGAATTCATGGTAAAAATTGTAAAGGCGTATATATCGGTCAAACCGGACGAAGTATTGAAACGCGTATAAACGAACATATTCCCATAAATCATTCCTAAATAATAAAACAGATTCCACCTTTGCAAAGCATCTTCTTGACAATAATCACACCTACTCAGATAAAATTGATGTATTACATAAATGTAACAAAGGATATAAACTTAATTTACTAGAATCTTTAGAAATTCAAAAAGCAAATCAAAACCCCGAATTCTCCGTACTGAACGAACAACTTGACCTGATATATCCGCCTCTCCTCGCCATCTGTGCTACTTAGAATAAGCCACTATTTATGACATACCCTTAATATTTAAGCAAAAGTAAACGTATATTATAGTTAGTTTGAAAATGACAATGTTATGTCGAAACTAGTCACGACTTAATAAAATTAGTGGAATAACAAAGTATAAGTGTTTTAATTAAATAATTTCCATCATGTTACACTTCCACAAAGTAACGGCCGCCAGTATTAATTTCCTAACTGCAGGTTATTTTAGATCTGTTCTGTTACAGTTACTTGTGAGATTTTGTACGAACTTCCTGTGGTCTGCTTATAATGTACATACATACCTTTAGATATATCGAGGGTAAAAAAAAAATTCTCGAGTCAGCCTTGGAAACAAAAGTTCATATGGTAGATTATATGAAACTTTTGTTTCCAAGACTAACTCGAGGTGATTTTTTTTTATAACGAGTGATCAAAATCTTATCTAATCAAGTGACCTGTGCAAATAAAATCGTGTGTCTTTAATTGATTGATTTGAATCAAATGTCAAATAAATTCTTCATATGACATTTGAAAAAATAATCAATCAAAGACATACGATTTTATTTGCACAGGTTACTTGATTAGAAAAGATTTTGATCACTCGTTACAATCGATACTTACAAATACATGAAAACCCTCTCCAGATGCTATCCAGGCGAAAACAAATTATAGATGTCGAGAAGTTGACTGATGTTGATCTACTTGCATTGCTCGAGGAGTCAGATGTTGAAATAAATTTGATAAACTTCGATCGTATTTGCATGTGAACGATAATTCAAAGGCTCTTCCTAAAGAAGATGCACACTATGATAAATTATATAAGATCAGACCCTTTATTGATGCCATAAAAAATAACATGAAAAAAATTCAACCTGAAGAATACAACAGCGTAGACGAGCTGATAATCCCATTCAAAGGTCACTCAAGTTTGAAACAATACATAAAAAACAAACCTCATAATGATTTTGAAATATATGTTGGAAAAGGGACTGTTCCGGAAGGAATAGGTCTTGGCATTAGTGGCGAAATTGTGTTACGTTTGATTCAAGATATACCTCCCAACAAAAATTTTAAAATATTTACTGATAATTGGTTCACGTCATATAACTTATTGTGTACTCTACAAGATAAAGAGTTTTTAGCTACAGGAACTGTGCGAAACACTCGCTTACCGGGTTGTTCTTTTGAAAATGAAAAAAATCTTATGAAGAATGGGAGAGGTACGAATTTTACATCCCAGACCATGCCAGGATGTTCAGTACGATGGGCTAAGTCATTGGCCGCTTCACGATGATCATAAGACGCGTTGCAAATTTTGTATAAAATCTTACTCTAGGATAAAGTGTTCCAAATGTAATGTATTTTTATGTTTGAATAAGGAAAAAAATTGTTTTCATAATTTTCACGTTAAATCCCAATGATTCCAATTGGAATCAATTTTTCTAATCTTATTATTTCAATAGATTACTATTATATTCTCAAAATAAACGTTTATTATCATTAGTTCTTAAACTGCAAATCAGAAAAAAAAGTCGATGTGCTTTTTTTGAAGAAAAAAATTATTTGGACTGGAAAGGGTTAAATGGAAATCTGGAAGAATTCTTGCTGTTGAATCTTAGTGCCACTGAATTTCTCGAAACTGTAAATTTTTATTACAGCGTAAATGAAAATATTTACAGTACTATTTTGATTTTTGATATTTACACGAATAACTGTCAAAACGTGAACATGAATTTTGTTCATTTACAAATTAATGTATTTAGATAAAGGTATTAGTTGATTTTATATGGATTTTAAAATATGGGGTAAACAATTTAAAAATTGTTTGATTTATATTTCACGCATAATAGATTACAGTTATCTCGATTTTTCGCTTCTGCCAACATCATCTCAAATGCAAACATTCGGGGCGGTCACTAAAGATGGCGTAAAAATTGGTGTTGAAAAGAACTTAGAGACTGACGTATCTTTGTAATCTGTGCACGAGTCTGTCTTGTTTAATACTCAAAGCTTTTACCACTATTAGATGCGATGTCAGAAGAACATATTGTTGTGTATAGTGTTTCAGCCCCACTTTGGCTGTCAATTTGTTGTGTATCAGTTTTGGTATCAGCTTTGATTATTTATGCAAATTGAATTATACACACAACACTTACTATTATTTCTCTTAGGGCTTATTTGTATGTAATTCGGGGAAGTTGGGCGCCAAATTATAACACTTATTTATTATATGTAAATTTATTAAAAATAAAGTATATTTACACATGAAATAATAATTCAAAGGAAAATTTACTGAATTAGTTTTAGTTTATATTTATCAGAAATACATTAATAAATTGATTTAATAAAATGTTATACAAGAAAATGTGCAAATTTATTAAAGTTTTGGGACGGTCACCTTCCTCGGCTCTGCCATCCTTCTGTAAAACATACAAATTGATTAGTTTTGCACACTGTGAAAGATTAAATAATCTTCACAGATATTCTATAACAATAACATAAAATAAATTATTTATAAAGGCTGTAAATAAAATACGTTAGTTAGTAAAGAATATTTTGTCTACATTCCGTAACTGTAAAAGAAACTTTTTTATTAGTTTCTGAGAGAAATATAATAATTAATTGAGAATTTTTGCATTCTCCAGCTGTAAAGCAAATAAAGATTAATTTCTGGAAACAATATAATAATTAGTTTAGAATTTTTAACATTTCTTATCTGTAAAGTAAATAAAACATTAGTTCCGAAAGAAATAACTATTAGTTTGAGAGAGTACCCACCACTTAGAGTTTTAAACACTCCTGCTGGATGGAGAGCTCTCCTGAATTCGATTCGAATCCGCGCTTATAAAGGGTTTTCTCCTCATCGCCCGAGCTGAATTATACAATGACAAATCGGTATTTTGAATATTTCCCCTTATAATTGCTAATTATTATTTATTTAATTTCCTTTAGTTGTGTAGCATGTCATTTTATTCAACATCGTTTATTCTTTCATTTTGACTAAATAGAATTTTCAAAATTTTTAATACTAAAAAGATTTTTGCAGTTTTATAAATTATTTTCAAGGGTTCGAGAGTATAACGAAATACCTGTTACCGTGTACCGCGTTTTGCTCAACCAATCAGAGAATTTTTCCATTCTTTGCATAAAATCTAATATTTACAAAACTTTTCTTCGACTTTTCTGTATGAAATTGTATTAATAAACAGTTGTTGAATAATTTTGGTTGAATGTTTTCCCAATTTGGAGTTTAAAACACATTTAATTGCAATTTTTATCATATAACGAGGTTATTTGCAAGAACCAATCAGATCACAGCATTCGGCGTAGAGATTAACTCATTTTGTTTTGTTTATATCTAGTGACAGATAGCTAACCTACAAACGTACGGTCATGCACGTAAGTACGCTTTTTCTGTTTTCCTTTTGTTTTTTACAAATGTATTTAATTATTTATAAACGACTTAATCATTTACCTATGCTAACAACCCCATTTTTACTGCGTCCTCCTTCTTTAGACGAATTTTCTTTTCAGAATTTGGCATCTTTAATAATATCTTTTTCTTTCTGCCATACTTGTTCCGCATTGCCAAGTTCTTGCAAGCCGGCTTGCGTGCTGCAGAAGATGTTGAAGCTGCTGGCTGGACAGTTGTTGCCGGACGGTTTGTCACACGTACCGGTATAGCAAATTGCGGCGCAGGGCCTATGGGCAAATTTATTTGCTTGAGGTGCCCCTGTTCAAGTTCGACGTTATCGGAGTCGTCTCCGAACAACTCCTTAAACTTATGGATCACCCAGGACTCTGTACAGGGTGAATACAATCTGATGTCGGGTGTAATAGCCCGTGGTGGAGTCGAAATAGGACTATCCATTTCTGTAAAGTATTGTATTGGTTTTAAGCATGTATGAACTCTCATATTTTCTCTTTGTAGGAATAATTACACAAGAACGTCCTCTGTCGTGGCCTGGAGCATCGCCTAAAGTAAATTGGACATAAAAACATGCGGTATTATGAACATAACACAACAATATTGACATGTATGGCTCCACATTTAGTGCCATTGATATTAGAGAAGAACTCTTTCATTTTATTTTAAGAAATCTATTTTTAACGTTATTTATATTATATTTATATTTATTTTGAGGCTTGTTTTGTTTTTGTTACAGGGTGTTAGATTTTTTTTTAATTTAACAAAGTCCTTTCTTCTTTTATTTACTTATGTATGTATTATTTTCAAAAATTTATCAATAATTTTAAATGAATTGCTTACCATCCTAGCAAATCATGCTTAAAACATTAATTAACTGAATTAAAATTTTTATGTTTCTATAAATTTCATTATAACAATTTTTTTTAATTCTGTAAACTGGAAATTGCATATCTGATTTCTTAACATACATACAGTTTGTTAAATGGATCTTTTTACGCACGTCATTGATTTTTCCCAATATTTTCAAGCCAAGCATTAAATCGTACTTTAAAAACATTCGTATAAAGATGTTCCTTTTTCATTCTGAATGAACGATGTACCTAGATAAAATAGCTACATATAAAAAGTGGTTTTACTAGTGCCGTTTGTCAATGACGTAAAAAGGCGTGCGTAAAAAAATCAATTTAAACAAACTGTACATTTAATATGCAATACAGTATAGTACCACTTATAAAACTAAACTAATTTTTTTTTTCAGATATCAAATTGTTTGTTTGTTTATTTATTTATACATTCCGTCATTTACAAAAATATTTTATACAAATCTACATTAACATTAACAATAAGAACTTAGAAGGTAATGTAAGTTTTACTATTATTAAGTATCATAATATATTATTTTTTATCTTTTACTTGAAGGTTTAGTTTTATAATATTCTACTGATGATGCCTAAAAGTTGAAGCCGTCTGAAAATAAGAAAAATAAATAAATTTTGTAGCGAAAGATTCCTCATTTTATCAAATACAGATGTCCGCGGATTGAGTTTACAATACGTATAATGGACCAAAAATTTTTGAATTAAGATTTCATGTTCTGCAGTTCAGGCCTGCTTAGCGTGAAATGAATTTGTGCAAAATTTGATGCCAAAAGTCTTCAAGGTGGCGGAATTAACACAAGAAGAAGTAAAATCTGTGTAGGTAAAGTGGTCTTCCTTTTGATTTAGGAGAAAAATTTAGTAAGATAAAATTATTCTCATTTCAAATTAGGGAGATATACCAAATTCCAATATCCTAGAAAAAAAAATTGAATTACGGAAAATTACTAATTATAAATAATATTTCAGTAAAGTTGTAAAATATTAACGCCATCTACAAATTTATTGACCAAAAACAAATAAAATATGATTATTCAAATAACATTCCATCCATATACCTGACAGTGTTAATGTCTTACAACTGTACTGAAATCCTAATATTCCGTAATTCAATTTTTTTGTAGGATGTTGCAATTTGGTATATCTCCCTAATTTGAAATGAGAATCATTTTATCTTATTAAATTTTTCTCCTAAATTCAAAAGGAAGACCACTCTACCTACACAGATTTTACTTCTTCTTGTGTTAATTCCGCCACCTTGAAGACTTCCGGCGTCAAATTTAACATATTCATTTCACGCCAAGCAGACCTGAACTGCAAAACATGAAATCTTAATTCAAAAACTTTTGGTCCATTATACGTATTGTAAACTCAATCCGAGAACATACTGTATATTTATGTAATGTTTCATTAAATTGAAGATTATTGGTTTATATCAGTGAAAAGATGGAAGAAAAACGAACGGTGCATACCTTGACGTTCTGTATAAAAATGGATTCATTAATTAATTAAATAAAAAACGAACAAAAAATGAAGCAATAAGGTGAATACTCCTACGAACATTATTACCCTGACAAACAAAATAACAGAAAAACAAAACAAATACACAACAATTTTTGGTACTCATCTTCTGGGGTACTACTACATGACAATGTGTATATGTTACAGTTGAACTTGATTCCACCTTTGCTAAATATCAATCTGATACCCTCCATGTTTTCAACCCTTCCAGAGACGTCAAACTCCTCCGTAACCTACTGAAAGGTAACTCGCTAACTACAGCTGAAAACTTGGAAATCAAAGCCCTTAACGTGCGTCGAGTTTCAAGTCATCTTCGCCCCGGGGAATGTCGCCGCCACCTAGCAAAATGAAGAAGCCCTCGTTAGGTAATTGTCCCATAAAACTTTTTCATTATTTTCAACCAATTCATGTAAAGCTTTTCTTTATTTCTACTTGGATGGTCTCTTTTAGATTGCGATGCGGCATCTCACAGCATCGGCATTTCCTTTTCGCCGCTCCCTTCAGTATCATCGTCCTTATGGAGTGAATCATTGTCCATACGTAGCGAATCTCCTAGCAGAAATCTACATGGATCATCAGTCAGTTTGGGAACGGGGGCAACCATACATCTATGCTACGAATCGGACGTTACTTTGACGTCGAACGTAGTTTTACACAAAAAGAAGTACACGTGCAGTGTGATCGAATGTCCAGACGGACAAAGTTTAATAGAATTCGTCGAGAACGAAATTCCAGAAGCAAATCATGTTTGCGGTAAGTTTAAATACAAATCTTTGCAGTTCTATCGTTTAAATATCGTAATTTATTATTTTCAGATCGCCCAAATAACAGGGAACATACGAGCGTCGTCATTGAAAGAAAACCGAAGTGTACGACTATCGATCTGACGGCTAATTACTGCATACTGAAAGGTACTTTGAGCGGGAACGAAACTTACGTGAGCTCTGTAAACACATATTTCTCACCGTTGAAATTCGTCGAGAGGAAGACGCAACCATCTACAAAAGGAAAACTGCATTGCTGCTACTACTGCTGCAAGATGCGTGCAGAAATAAGCAGCCATATCCTCAGTCAGCACAAAATGGAACCGGCAGTGCTAGAAATCGCAGCGCTCGCTCCGTATTCTAAAGAGAGGAACAACCGCTTGAAAGAACTTCGTTTGCAGGGCGACGCGCATTATAACAAACAAGTTCCTTTGGAGACCAGAATTCCAGTCCGAAAACCGACTTTGACCAACTTCCAGGACTACATCACTTGTTTAAATTGTAAAGGCATGATCGCGCCGAAAAATTTCGCTCGACACGAGAGGCACCGCACCAAGAGAATTTCCAACTACAAACAGATCACGATTGAGGCACGCAAGGCAGCACAAGAAGATAGGCTAGCCGATGATCCGTTCACCGACCGGCTGTTGAATGATCTGTTGGAGCCGCTCAAAGACGATGAGATAGGTCACGTGGTGCGATCAGATTTCTGCTTGCGACAGCTCTCCCTCGAGTACGCGTATCTTTATCGTGGCCATGACTCCGCCTTGATCAATGCACGACAACACCTGCGATGTATGGCTCGTCTTCTGAGAGATATTCGATCCCTAGATCCTTCCATCATCGACTTCGAAAACTCGATTCGTAAACTGTAACTACGACAGCCGGATTCACGGCATTGGCATTTTGTGCGGTCTGGACCAAACTACGGGTCAGTATAGGAAGCCTGGATTGGCGCAAACTATCAGATCTACCGTCACCACGATCATCGACGAACTCACGAACGCTTATTTTCAAAAGGGCCTCAGAAAAGATTCCGAGGAATGCAGAAAAGTGGAGCGATTTCAATGTTTGCACAACAACTGTTTTGTATATGTCAGTAGATCCGCTGGACGTATCAGACTTCTGAAGAAGATGCTAAGCGAACAGTCATGGCCCGATCCTCTGGACATGAAAATTTTTTCCAACTATATCGTGAATAGGGCGACAAAAGCGCACGAGAGACTGCTGAAACATGGTTTCAAATACGACACCTGGCTGACTCTGGGAAAAGCCCTTCTCGCACAGATTATTGTCTTCAACAGAAGGAGGGTTGAAGAAGTGTCCAAGATGAGGGTATTGTTTTTCACGGACAGATCGTCGCTGAACGAAGCTCAAAAGATGTCATTGACAGTCTTACAGCGCCTTCGCAGACCGCTTTGTAAGAATGAAAGTTCTGGCGAAGAAGGACCGCATTGTCCACGTCCTACTAGACATAACGCAATGCAGGTATGTTGCAGATTAGAATAGTTACGATTGTAATTATGCCACTCTACACAACTAGAAAACAATCCTGATCATCTTTCAGATATTTGGAAACGTTGCTGTCCTTCCGCACGCAGGCAGGTGTCAACGATGAGAACGAGTATTTGTTTGGTGTACCCTCCAAAGTACAGTACTTCGACGGTTCCGCAGAGCTTAGACATTTTTCCGTAGTTTGCGGGGCGAATAATCCCAGCAGGATCAGGGCCACGTATCTACGAAAACAAGTCGCAACGCTGGCACAGATGTTAAGTATGCATGACATTCGGTACGCCTTCAAAGGGACAAAATCGGAAAGAGACTTGTTTGGTAAAATTTACAATTTATTGGAGAAGTCTAATCAATGAATCACAAGAACACCTGCAAAAGATTCCGTATCATCCGAACTTCAAGCGAATTAAAAAGTAAATTAGATTACTGTTATTGAATTGCTATCTAAATATTTAAAACAGAGATAACAATTTCTATTTATATCGCCCCAAATAAAATTAACTTATTCTATGTCGTTGATGGTTATTTCAGAATTGGAACCGAGATAAGGTTCTAGATCCTTAACATGCCATTCTCCAGCGTCAGATCCATCGTGGTTATTCAAAGCATAGATCAACTTAGATATTTTCTTGCGAATGACGCACAATACAAACTTAGGAGCTAATTTAGCTGAAAAATGGTAAGCAGCGTCTGAGAGGACTTTATTTCTTCTCCAGATTTTATCCCCCACATTAAACTCAATATCTTTTTTTCGAAGGTTATAAGCAGCTGCATTTTTCTTATAAGCTAAGTTTAGACGCTGTTGAATTTGTTTATAAAATTCAGGTATTTTACAAATCTCTTCTGCAAATTTCGATCGATTTCCAACTTCTAATTCTTTGTTTCTCACATCCTTCACAATTCCATAAAAATCTCCTGTTAAGGGTACTTGTCTTCCAAAATTCAGATAAGCCGGGCTGAATTTAGTAACCTCGTGGACCGCTGTATTAATTGCTTGTCTTATCTTAAAAATATGTTTGTCCCAATCCTTATGATTGTCTGTTATATAACTCCTAATTGCTGTTCCTATAGTTCTATTAACTCTTTCTACGGGGTTAGTCTGAGGATGATATTTTGCGTTGTACCAGATCTTCTGAACTTTGTAGGTTTCCGTTAAGGACTTGAAGACTGAGCCAGTGAATAATAAATAATAAACTGCGGAACCCCAAACATTAAAAATACTTCATTTTCCATAAATTTAACTATGGTTTGGGCCGTAGCTTGACGCATGGGATGGACTACCACATATTTCGAAAACCAGTCTGATACAACCAAAAGGTGTCTATTTCCGTGTGTTGATCTAGGAAAAGGTCCCATAATATCAACTGCAATTACCTGCCAAGGGAATACTACCTTCTTCTCGCTTCCCATGAGTCCGTATCTAGGTGCGGATAAAGGTTTTTGTTCATTGCAGACCTTACAACTGCGAACATATTTTAAAACATCTTGTCGCATCTTAGGCCAATAGAAGTTTTCAGTAATTCTTCGTAACGTTTTAAAGTAACCTAAGTGTCCGGCTGTCGGGTTATCGTGATTGTCTTCGAGGACATTTTTTCTCTGTGGTCGAGGGACTAATAGTTTCCATTCTGAAATATTCGTCTCAAGCAATAATTCGCTGGAAGCATACTTATATACTAAGTCTTCTTTAACGCACCATTGGGGATATAATTCAGGATGTGCAACGATTTTCGCTCGCAGATTACTATACCATCTTTCTACATTGTCACACGAAATCTCAACTGCATTAACTTCCACGCTCCTGGACAACGCATCTGGAACTACATATAATTTCCCTTTTCTGTATACCAAATCAAATGTAAACTGTTGTAGTCGCAAGGCCCATCTGCAGAGGCGTCCTGTAGGTTCTTTCATACGGTTTAACCATAACAAGGAGTAATGGTCGGTTACCACCGTGAACTTCACTCCTTCGACATAGGGTCTAAACTTTTCTATGCTAAAAATAACAGCTAAACATTCCTTTTCAGTGGCACTGTACTTCTTTTCTGCTTGAGAAAGACCTCGACTTGCAAACGCGATAACCTTTTCCTCTTCTCCATGATTCTGTAGTAAAACTCCGCCAAGTCCAGTATTGGAAGCATCACATTGTATAGTAAAGGGTTTTGTAAAATCTGGGCTGGTCAATATGGGGGCAGATATAAGAGCTTGTTTTACGTTGAGAAAAGCATGTTCTGCATCATCGTTCCACTTTATTGGGGAAACCATAGTAGGCCATGAATGAAAAAAATGGCCTTTTTTTTACCTTTCCAACGATATAACATTAGATATTGTTATTTAAAAAAACGACGGAGATACGGAAATTGTTAATATGGTTGGCCATGGAAACAAAAGTTATTGACAAATGCAAATTATATCGCTTTGACGTTTATCACCACCTATTTTCACTTAATAAGTAATAGGTTTGTCATTGAAATGAATTTTTCAAGTCAAGAAAAGCGCGATATGATCGAGTGTTACATTCAGTGCTAAAAAAATGCCATCCATGCTGCACAACAATATTTTGACCGCTATTTTGATCGTCGCCAGCCTTTACTGCCTGCCTACATTTAAAAGATTGTATGACAATTTGGGAGAATATGGTTCCTTCTGTAAACCTAGGAACAGAACCAACTCAACTAATGAAGCTGCTGAGATAAATGTTCTAGCGTATGTAATGGAAAATCCATCAACTTCAACCCGACAGATTGAAACGGAAGCGTGCACATCACAACGCACTGTTATGCGAATATTGCAAAAGCATAAGTTCCATCCTTACAAATTATCGATTTCGCAAACAATGCATCCAGGTGATAATGGTCGGCGTATTGAGTATTGTATGTGGTTTAGAGATAAATGTATAGGCGACGCACAGTTCAAATTTAAAGTTCTTTGGACAGATGAAACCCGATTTACAAATTGTGGCATGTTCAATAGACACAATGAGCATCTCTGGTTAAAAGAAAATCCACATCATGTTGAGCAAAGAAGACCACAAATTAAATTTGGATTTAATGTTTGGTGCGGTATCATTGAATCAACAATTTTCGGTCCATACATTTATAATGATACCTTAACCGGTGACCGCTATCTTGATTTCTTACGGAATGATTTTGAAAATATGTTGGACAAATTAAATTTACAGATTCGAGGAATGCTGGAATGATGGTGCACCGCCGCATAATCAATTAACAGTGCGAAATTATTTAGATGAAACTTTTCCCAACTCATGGATTGGAAGGAATGCACCAGTTACGTGGCCACCTCGATCTCCAGATCTGTCTGTTCTAGACTTTTATTTATGGGAAGCGATAAAAATAAAGTCTATCGAAGATCGTATACAACAATAGAAGATCTGAGGGAAGGTGTAAGCTTTTGCCAATATTGACGGACGTTCTACTAGGAAAGCAGTAAATTCGATTTTAAAGAGGTGTAATTTATGTATAGCAAATAATGGTGGTCTTTTCGAACATCTTTAGAAATATTTTTAGTTTAATTTTGTTCTTGACAGTTTAGATTTTTAAAACGGCTTCTGATTAGCAATACGAAGGTCAAGTCCTACTCTCCGATCCTGGTATACTTGCAGTTGTTCAACCGGTGAATTTTGAAAGGTTCTTTTCAGAACCACAAGAATGATCTTCCAAGGTTTCGCTGCTTCGTGTTTGTAAACTATAAAATAATTATACGTACGAATTATTGGTTTTGTATTTCAATGTATTTCACATAGCTGTGTGATACTTAACACCTTTTTGAGTTGGTGATGAAAATGAACCCTATCTCAACAAAAAGCGGTCATAAAGTGAGTGTTTACAAAAAAGAGTTGACATTAAATCAATGTTAAAAATTTCCAAAATTGAAGAAAACATGAAATTATAGTGATACTGAAGTTTTCTCATCCGTAAATAAATGATATGCAGAGGTTGAAGGTTCTTCTGGGAGGCTATTGAAATATTGAACCATTGTTGGTATTAGAGTTTTGATTCTGAAACGTATGCAAAAAAAGAAACTGCGAACAAAACGTCAAAGTAATAAAAAGTGAGCAAATAAAAATCAGATTAGAGTAGGGGGTGCAATGTCTCTGAATTAATTAATCTAATACAGTCATGGACTGTCAAATTTATTGATTTTTTATTCAATAACATACATTTTCTTTACACCGCCTACTCTAATCTGATTTTTATTTGCTCATCGTTTATAATTTACATTTGCCAATAAACTTTTGTTTCCATGGCCAACCATATTAACAATTTCGAAAGAGAAAAACTGCCGTACCTCCGTCGTTTTTTTAAATAACAATATCGAATGTTACATCGTTGGAAAGGTAAAAAAAGGCTATTTTTTTTTATTCATGGCCTACTATGGTTTCCATTTAAAAAAACTGAAGTTTATGTCATAACTGAAAAATAAGAGCTTATATGGAAAATTTAGTTCGACTATTTAATTAAGAATATGATTCTGTACAACTTTTGTTTTTACAACTTTTCTTTAAAGTCAAGAATAACCGAGCTATATGCATTTAACGAATTTATAAAAAATCAGTTTTTTCGAAATATCTAGCCAGCCATGAACTTTAAGAAAAAAGCAAAAGCTGCATTAAACTGGGCTCCTAAAACTACAAATCTTTCCCCTTTTAACTGTCTCTCTAGCTCTGCTGGTTTCCGAGATCCCTATGCTAAACATCGAAAAAAACTCACCCTGTATACATACGGACGATTGTCATGTTCTTTTTTATAAAGTAAAGGTGCAGTATCACGCGTTCTGGTTTTAAAAGGTTGTTCAAAGAAATTTCTAACTTGTTTCAACCAAGCTTGCCATTCCAAACTACATGCCGACAAAGCAAATGTTTTAAACGGTAAAATAAAATTGGCCTTTTTATTGGATAGAGATGAGCGACGGCCAAGGTAAGCCCACTCTAAGACTAGTTTTTTGTAACAGTACAATTCGGACAATTTTTAATAGTGTAATTAGGTTTTCCACATTTAAAACAAATTAATTTTCGAGGCATGCGACACTGATAATAACGAGTGGTTTTTTAAATCCGACGTCAAGTTAGCTGTGAAACAATTCATTCATAGCTGTGAAACATTCACAAATGCCTCTTCAAGGCCTACTTTGACGTCGGATTTAAAAAAACACTCGTTATTTATGCCCGGTTTTTTGACAATTCCAACATTTGAAATTGTTTTCCGAAACGTTATTATTCATATTTCTTGGTTTATTGATCAGGGAAACATTCCTCCTCTCCGATATTCTTTTGCTAGGCCCTGGTGAGTCTTCGTAATATGCAAGGTCTGGTTCTAAAATATCATCGGGTTTGGAAATAGAATTGAGTTTTTTCTTTGAGGCATACGCCTCATCAAGTTTTTTAGATAAATTGATCAGTTCTTTGGTATTCGTTATCTTTACCAAGGCAAGTTGAGTAGTATAATACGGAAGCAAATTTCTTCTAATAATTTTTAAACGCGAGGATTCGATCGGTGGTCTGCTTAAACGATTAAATAACGAATCCATCACTGCAACATAAATGTGAACGGGCTCTCTTTTTCCTTGAATGCTTGATTTGATCTCATCCCAGAGTTTATCATCATAGTGAGCCGGTAAAAAATTACTTTTCAAAAGACTTACTAAGGAGTCCCAGTCAGATATATTTGACCTAATAGATCGGAACCATATTAGAGCACTATCGGAGAATAAATCTATCGCCGAATTAAACAGTTCTTCTTTATCTATATTACGCGCTGTTGCTAAGTCTTCAACTTTTTCTAAGAAGCTATTTACACTACTAGATCTGGCGTCAAAACGAAGATCCCACTTATATACCGGTATCGATTTTGGATTTTTAATTCGAGTTGTCGTGTTTGATGGTACAGGTGTCAAATTGTTTGTGTGCGACAACTCTTCGCGAGGTGGTTGGTTGTTAGTAATTTTTTCATAGAGAATAGCTTCTAATTCTATACAAGTAGCATAAGATTCGTTTTTAAATGGTTCAACTACCGCTTTATTTTCTTCCGTTATCGGAATTCTACGTACACGATTCGTAATATGCGTTATTCTAGTATTTATTCGATCAAATTGCGAATCTGTTGATGGTTATTGTTTGGTTGATTTCTTCTTCTTCTTCAACAAAATTAAAATTGGGATCAATATATTCTAAATCACGCCCCCGTTCTTTCTCTAATAAACGGCGCAATATCTTACGTTTTTCCGAAACTTCTCTGTGTGTAATTACACCCCTAATTCGCAATTCATAGTTAAGTTCTTTAATTACTAAACAAATGGGTTTAAACTGTCCCGACATAGTTATGTTTCACCACAGAAACCTAACTTATTCTCTCAAAAAATTCAAAGATGACTTCCAAAGCAATAGTCACTACAACTATCACTTTTTCTACAGAATTATTCTCAATGAAAACATACCATTCTTGAAAATGTGAATAGAATATAACCTGTGTTCTGAAATATAGTGCAGCTTTTTCAAACAACCTCCGCTGTATACACTTACAGATTTTTCTTTTTATAAATAGTAAAATTAAGGGATCGGAACGTTTTTTAGAGGCCCCACGTTGGGCGCCAAAATTATTGTCGTGTTCTCCTTTTGTTAGGTAGATAGATATAAAAGAAATACAAGGAAGATTAGTACACGAACACCGGTCAGCTTTATTTTATTTAAGTTTTTTTTTTTTTTGGAAGTGGCGGCGTGGGTCCTCTAAATTTTATAAATGGGCGCCACTGGGTATCAGTTTGATTCTAGTAGAAGGTCGTACCCAGTCGAGCCTTCCAACACTAAAAAACTACCTACTAATGATAAATTTACATCAAATTACAATAATTTATTTTGGGATGATATAAATTGATATGTAATATATATTTTTTTAAAGGTTTACGTAAGCCTTAGCTATGACTATCGTTTTCATCAATAACTAATCCTAATAGTAATTTAAAAATCTAAAGTAAGTTTAACAACAAAATTCTAATAGTTCAACAATAATACTTTGATTTTGTGTTTAAACAAAGTACAAACAAACAGACAGACAAACAGCGGAGGGTGTGAACACTCTTATACGAAAGTAACTTTTTCTATTAAATTATTAATAAAAGTTTTAGAAAAAACCTGTTTTTTTAACACAGCGGTTATAGTCTGATCCGACTTCGCTCAAGATCTGCTCCTTCGACGATTTAGGTTGTCGAAAAGGAATCCCGAAATACAGAAGATGAAAAATTCTCTCGCTCCATCGTAAAATGCGTGGATTTGAATTCCAATTTGCGTTATCTAAATTATCTAAATCATCTCTCTTCTATTTTAGACTAGGAGATAAAAGAAATGGCCTAAAATGTGCAAACCGGGAGGATCCCGCAAGAAAACTTAGAGAATGAAAAATGGGAAACTTAAACATTTACCTCGATTAACACCTGAGGCCTCTTAAAATCGAAGGTAGAGTGTTTTTCCAAAATTCTCTATAAACCTTTTTAATTTCTGACAGGTTTAAGGGTGTGTCTAAGTTTTTCTGTTTGAAAAAATGAATCCTCTCATTATTTTATCAAGGATGCGGATATGTTACTAACGATCGTACATCAAGTCCGTGCGAACGTAACAAGTTTATGGCTGATTTAAGTGAACAGTCAAACTACACAAAATCTTCAAATCAATAGTCAGACCAAACCAACCGATCAATCAATGAGCATGAACATTGAACTCGTTTAGTCCGACAGGTTTGACTGTTCACGCTGTTCACTCACTGCAGCCTTTATTTAACTTGATTTTTAATACTACCTGTAAACTTCTTTACACCGCCTACTCTAATCTGATTTTTATTTGCTCATCGTTTATAATTTACATTTGCCAATAAACTTTTGTTTCCATGGCCAACCATATTAACAATTTCGAAAGAGAAAAACTGCCGTACCTCCGTCGTTTTTTTAAATAACAATATCGAATGTTACATCGTTGGAAAGGTAAAAAAAGGCTATTTTTTTTTATTCATGGCCTACTATGGTTTCCATTTAAAAAAACTGAAGTTTATGTCATAACTGAAAAATAAGAGCTTATATGGAAAATTTAGTTCGACTATTTAATTAAGAATATGATTCTGTACAACTTTTGTTTTTACAACTTTTCTTTAAAGTCAAGAATAACCGAGCTATATGCATTTAACGAATTTATAAAAAATCAGTTTTTTCGAAATATCTAGCCAGCCATGAACTTTAAGAAAAAAGCAAAAGCTGCATTAAACTGGGCTCCTAAAACTACAAATCTTTCCCCTTTTAACTGTCTCTCTAGCTCTGCTGGTTTCCGAGATCCCTATGCTAAACATCGAAAAAAACTCACCCTGTATACATACGGACGATTGTCATGTTCTTTTTTATAAAGTAAAGGTGCAGTATCACGCGTTCTGGTTTTAAAAGGTTGTTCAAAGAAATTTCTAATAGGTTTGACTGTTCACGCTGTTCACTCACTGCAGCCTTTATTTAAATTGATTTTTAATACTACCTGTAAACTTCTTGGTTAGACAGCATATTTAAAGTTACCAAAAGTCGTTTCTGTGAATATTCAAAGATATTACGTGAAAGTCTAAAATGGCTTTTAAAATCTAAAATAATTATTGTATAAATAAATACATAGTTAACTGTGTAAATTTATTATAACTAACTAACCGTCATCATTGTAAAGAAAAGCTACATTTTCCACATATTCCTTTATGCTATGCGAGATCTTTTTCTTTTCCTAGTGTAATGAGATACTGTAGACACTACTAATTCTTCATCGCTATCATTATCAATTAAGTCTTGTAACAATACAGACAGCACTGCTCTTTCTTTCCGCGCCATCACTTTTAAGGTTAACAAATGTATCGCTGTGCATTCGACCATCAACGTCAAAGGCGTTTACGATAATTGGAGCGGTTTATACCGCTTTGTACCAAGAGCGTTCGGTAATATAGATACGTGTACCGAATCGCGTTTGTTAATTGTAAATTCATGTACTTGATACATGTATCAAATACATATCCTTTGGATCTGCTATATTAGCGGATCCATTGCGGTAAATGTCAAAGTATATACATTTACACCTGAAAAAGGAAAGTTAAGAGCCATATATGAAAAACATGAAATCCCAAAAAATTAAAAAATCAATGCTGATATTTGCAGCATCAGAATTACTTGACGATAGTGATGAGGAAAATGTGTGTGTACTGACATCAATCAACGATTATTTACGAAAAAAAGGAAAGACACGCATTGCCATAAAAGATTATGTAGAACAAGTGGTACATCGTTATAGTTTAGATGGTGAGTTTACTTGTTAGTTTATTTTATTTTGAATATCAATGTAAGCATAGGTACATATATTACTTATGTTTTCAGATTTCAAAAGTCATTTTAGAGTAAGTCGTAGCACTTTTGAGTATATAGTACACATTTTAGGACCATATTTAATAGAATCCAACTCGAATTGGACCTCATACTTACACACCTGAGACACAACTCAAGAGCATAACTATAGCCCCGCTCCCAATTTTTGATTTTTTTGTTCCTAAAACAACAATAATTTAATTTTACTTAGACGAACCATAAAAGAAGTTAAAATAGTAATTAAAAACTAATTGAGAATTCGAACAAACAATTTATGTAATTTATTTTAAAAAAATGTTAAAACTGAACAGTGCATAACTATAGGGCCGGTTGAAATAAATTAATGAAATCCAAGGTGGCTGTGCCCCTTATTATAAAACAAAAGAAACAAGTAATTTTATCATTAAACGTCATTACTTTCTGACAATTAAACTGAAAATGCCTCGAGGAAGTTATCTTTCTGAGTTGGAGAAAGGTAAAATCTTGGCTTTTTGTGATGAAGGTTTGAGTCGACGTGAAATTGCTCGAAGAATTAACCGATCGCGTAAAGTCGTATCAAATTATTTGAGAAATCCTGTTCAGTATGGGACAAACAAAAAAGGCGGACCAAAAAAGAAGATTTCACCGAGAACTGAAAGAAGAATTATTGCTGCAGCAAGCAATAGCTTGAAAAGTTGTAAAAGAATAGCTTCAGAATGTGGAGCAAATGTTTCCCGGTGGACAATTCGAAGAATTTTGAACAAAAGTGATCATATCGTGCGTCAAAAGTTGAAAACAGCTCCGCGTCTTCTGCCTCGCCATAAAATTGCCACGTTGCAATTTGCTCGGGAGAATATGAACCGCAATTGGGAGAATGTAAGATATTTATTTTTATTCAACTGTACCTCATTTTCAAAAATTCTTTTTAGATAATTTTTTCTGACGAAAAAAAGTTTAAATTAGATGGTCCAGACGGATTCAATCGTTACTGGCGGGATTTAAGAAGAGAGCCTCAGTATTTTTCAAAGAGAAATTTTGGGGGTGGTACATTAATGGTTTGGGGTGCCTTTACCAAAACTGGGGTTTTAATATTAGCTTACCCATCAACACGAATGAATAGCAGAGAATATCTCGACGTTCTTGAAGCACATTTAATTCCATTTTTAAATAACAACGATCATCAACACTGGGTCTACCAACAAGACAATGCACGAATACATGTTAGTAGGGAATCGATGGCTTGGTTCGAAAGAAGAAATATCCAATTATTGGATTGGCCTTCCTGTTCCCCAGACATTAACCCAATAGAAAACCTTTGGGGAATTTTGGTCCGCCGAGTTTATCGTGATACTAAACAGTATGCCACAATTAATGAACTCAAAATTGCATTAGAAGAAGTTTGGGTTAATTTAGAGCCACAAATATTGACTAACTTGGTTGAAAGCAAAAAACGGAGGACCAACCCATTATTAAAGAGTTAATTTTTGTTTGAAATGTACCTAGGGGCTATAGTTATGCACTGTTCAATTTCAATATTTTTCTTACAAAACTATATGAATTGCTTCCAAGTACTTCTGAATTACATGAAGTTGTCTTTGAATTAGACAAAAAAAATCAAAAATTGGGAGCGGGGCTATAGTTATGCTCTTGAGTTTATATTATCAAATCAAGAAGTTTATAGGTAGAGCTGACATAATAATACTTATTTCTTTTAACTGATCTGATCTGATCACTTACAACTGTTTAGAGCTTGTCGGTCAGTTAAAAGAAATACCACTATTAATTACTATTAAAAATTAATGTTAGTACTGATCTTTACAGAGTCGTTGCCGAAAAATTTGATATTTCTAAATCTACAGCTTGGACGTATTTAACGAAAGTGTGTGATGTTCTTACTAACCTATCATCAAAATACATTTGCTGGCCTTCTGATCGGAAAGCTCAACAAGTTATTCAAAGATTCAAAACGAGGCAAGGTTTTCCAGGAGTATTAGGTGCAATTGACGGGAGCCACATACCCATCACACCTCCAAATAAAGAACAAAATTCATATTGTAATAGACATTATTATCATAGCATAATTTTACAAGCTGTGTGTACTGCAGATTATATTTTCACAGATGTGTTCACAGGTGAGTAAAAAAGTAACATTAATTTTTACTATTTAAAAAGGTTGTTTTTAGGATATCCCGGTAGTGTGCACAATGCTCGTGTTTTCCATAATTCACCATTAGGACGTAAAATAGAAACTGCACCGTTTGTATTATTTCCCAATACTAACTGTCATATATTAGGTGATTCAGCTTACAAGTGCACTACTTATGTATTAACTCCCTTTAGAGATAATGGGCATTTGAGTAGAAAACAAAATAACTATAATTATAAGTTGTCTGCTACACGTGTATTCATAGAACAAAGTTTCGGGTTACTGAAAGGAAGATTTCGCATATTAAAGCATATCAACGTATATAACACAGTGGTGATTCCTAAAATAATTATTGCTTGCTGTGTATTACATAATATCTGTGTATTACAAAATGACAATGTAATTCTAGAAGTAGAAAATGATACAAATCTGAATCTTATTTGTAATGATCCAGACTCTATTAGTGGGAATTGTAAACGTAATTGTATTGCAGATAATTTATAAAAATTGTTTAAGCATTTAGTTCATAAATAAAATGAATATATTTTGTACTAATATTGCTTTATTTTAAGTAGTTAATAAATATGTACAAAATACTGTGAATATTATTCTGATTTATCTTTCAAAACTGCTATTAACTCCTTGAAAATGGACATTTTTTCAACAGGACCTTCAGCTTGCTCTTTTCGGAATTCTTTCAACCATGCTGGTTCAACTTCTGTGGTTTTTGCAACACGTCTTTTCTTTTCTGGTGGCCCTGTCGGTGTTGTTGCCCTGCTGCTACTGGAAAGATCCTGCAGATAAAATTTAAATAAAATATTTATAAAATTAAGTCAGCAATTACTTACCATATCAGTCATTGATGTGGAAGGAGATGTTACATAGCCACTTAAATTGCTTGCCATAGCAATAGGCTGAACAGCATGTGAATTCTCAAAAATATCATCAAATTTTTGAAAATAAGGCCATGACATAGTTCCTCTTCCACTCTGAGCATTATTATCTTTTATACGCTTGTATGTTTTTTTTAGGTTCCGAAATTTTATGTCACATTGGTCCCCCGTAAATGAATAACCTTTATCCAACATACATCTAGCTATTGAATTCCATAAGCTCTTATTGGTTTTGTGGCTAGATTTAAAATCTTGTAAGTGGTCTTCATACAATGATAGCAACAATAAAATTACATCATGTGTCCATTTGGTCTTATTATCTGCAATATTTTTTTGTTATTAGAATCTAATTCAACAATGGCATTTTAAATTATTCTTACCTTCATACTGTAAATTAGTTAAATCTTCTGTTTCAGCTTCGGGTTCACAATGCAGTTCACACACGTTCTGTTCATTAAGAGGCATCTTTAATAGCAATCTGTTGTCAATATTATCGTTCATGTACCCTGTGGTTTTGTCTAGAAGATCATTTTAGATAATATTCCTTTAATTTATAGATAGAAAATACATACTGGCTGTATTATACACATATATATTGCCACAGTTGTCAAAAAGAACCTCACTTTTTTCATTTGTAATAGGAACTAGCCAACTATCTCCTTTCTTTGATGCATCCATAATTTACTACGATTTACTACTATCAGATATATCAACTGAAAAATTAATCATACAAAAAACAGTTAGGTAAATCAAAACAAAATAGATCATGGGAAATACTAAAGATAATTGTCATACCGCACAGCACTAACCACAGGCACTAACATCGCTATAAATCTGTAAAACTGTAATACGTAATACTGTTAAGGTTAGGTATCCACTTCCCGCCAAATACATATAAACGTGACATCTGACAGCGTTCGGTAATTCGATTATCGATCCATTTACCCTGATATTATCAGCTGATTACCGCAAGTACTGGAATATTTCTACCGCTCCAATTATCGTAAACGCCTCATGATTCATCTACCGAACGGTAAACAGCTGATTACTATTTGTAACCGCGGCATTTGTACCGCTCCAATTATCATAAACGCCTTATATGAATGAATGATACCAATAAGGGTTTCCATTTCAATTTTACTGAAATTTGCAGCCCTTTTCTTAGCTTCCATTTTCCTGCTTATATGAATTTATACTAATTAATTAAATCACTTGTATTCAATCAACTTACCGTAAAATTTACCTTCACAAATTAAATACAATAATTTTCACATGTAAATAAACACAGAACGTGCACAGAAGTAGACAGAAGTAAATAAAAAAATTTGCATGCGCTGTTGCCAAGTTTTGGAGACAAATAAGCAACTGCAGGATAAGTATTTTGAGGTTTGAATGAAGAAATGCAAAATTAAAATTTATATAAAATGTACATAAAAGATATATTTGTCTGGAAGACAGTTATACGGAACTTTATCCGTAGATGAAGAAATCGGGCATGAGACAGAGACTAATCAGAAGGATGAAAGTGATGAAGGACTAAGTGAATATTCCAGTTCCTTTGTAAGAAAAAAGGAAAATGCTTCAAAGTGAAGCGTCCAGAAGACATGCAGAGAAAATACTTATGTCTAACAGAATTCAGCGTTTCAGCAATGTGACTTCAAGCGCTAACTGACCTGCTGCAAACGTATTAGACGGTTTAAGTGAACGCTGACGTCACTCTAACCTTATCAGATTAATCTGAAGTTTAAACAAATGTTCATTTTAAAAAATTGCAACTTTACAAGAAATAAAATGATCAGCTCTAACTGAATTTTCAGTACTACACATACAAGAGACCTGTGATACTAAACAACACCCAGGTACAAAACGTATTTAAAAATATAACCTACAAATTTGTTCCTCGAAAGCGCTTTAACAGCAGTCAGCGAACATTTTTTGGCTGCAATTTTCTGCAGCCGCTTTATGCAGTCGCTGTATGCAGCGCTGTCGTCTAACGTCAATGCTGCAGAAAAACATGCAGCCGCCTCAAAGGCTGCATTCTGTTACACAAAAGCATTGACACGTTTAGACAGGTGTTCAATGATCTTTTTGAACAAATGATAAAAAGATGTAAAGTAAGATGCATTAAGGTGAAAAATATGTTTATTATTCTAAAGAGTTCCAGATAATCTTTTTTTGTAAATTTGTTAGTTTTTAAGCACTCATTTTTGACTAATGGATTTATTTTATCATTAAATGCTGAAAAGGCTTTAATGAATTGAACTAATAGGAGAAGAAGTGAAGTGAAGAAGTGAAGTTTTTATTTTACAGGTATCCCATGACGTAATGTCACTATTTCACCCACTTGACAATCAATTCTTAACAATATCTAAGTAAAAAATTCTTATTAATATTCTAGCATAAACTTCTGAGTAAAAATAATCACGATTTTACTTTAGAATGCAAGTATCATAGCGAATTCGAGTGTCTACCCTGGTGCGCACTGAGTGTATTTCTGTCTCGTTTTAACTCCATGTAATAAAAAAACAAGATAAAGATATCCTGAGTGCATACCAAGGCAGATACTCGAACTCGCTTTTAGAATTTGATTTTGCTTGACCTGCTTGTCATATGGCTAACATTACGTTATGGGACACATTGTTTAGAAGAGTACGTTTTTGTTTATCTTTTTTATAAATTTTATTGTGTTAATATTAACTTATACTGTATTCTTATCTATTAATAATTCATAAACCGTTCATGATGCTGTTTCTTTTTTGAACAGCACGATGCATGCTTCATTGAAGTCACGTTGATTATGGGGATTGCGATCATATTTCTCCCCTTGTTCATTCTCTAAATTGACAATACCTTCGAGTAGGTCTCCATTCAAGATACAGACATTGTGCGGAATACGTTGGGTTACAATTAAAAGTTAAATAAGATCTAATCGCACTGTTTCAAGCATCTTCAATCTTCGAAACCTACCCTTCAACAAGGAGAATGCATATTCAATTATTACTCGTGACTTCGTTTCAAATAATATTAAAATTCTTTTCACGTATAGTTAAGTTGCCATAATTTTTAAATCCTACCATTAAATTGCTGCACAACTTGTATGCTAAATCAAATAATAAGTCATCAAATCAAATAAGTGTCTTCATAGCATATTACTTGTTGATTAATCATTCTACTGTAAAGATCTGAATTTTTGAAAAGCGTGTAGTCATGAACCTGCCTCTCCAGCATATACATAAACAGAATTCTGTTATCACAGACTCTTTGAAGCAAAACGAAATGATAATTTTTTCAATTTATGTAGGAGGTATTTTCCAACATGTTGACTTGCTTACATCGAATCTCTCTGCTGTGGATCTAAAATTAAAAATTCATTAAGACCTGGTTTTATAAACATCTTAATTCTAATGACTGTATTACACGGACATATTTCTATAACAGATTTGTTACAAAATGAGAGAAATACGCTACCATAGTGAATGCCGATTGGTTGATTTAGTACTTCTCTCTCATTTTGTAACACATTTGTTACAAGAAATGTGACCGCTTAATAAGGCCTTAAAAACAGCAGGTCTTAATAGATGTTATTAATGATAATTAAAATTGCAAAAATAAAGTAGTAAGATGGTAGTAAGTACCTGATACTTTCTTGATTACCAAGATACCAAATTAATATCATTGTTTCTTTTTCTAATGATGTTCTCGGGTAGCTCACATGATAATAATTGTTTAGTACCTGAATGATATTCATTTTTCTTAATAAATCTTCGAAGGTCCCTGGCGTCATTCGAAAATTCATTTGAAACTGTTTATCCGACATATATGGTACTGTAATGTCCGCGTAATTGTTGATTTTTTGTAACGATATATCTTCGTCTTCGGAGGAATCTTCATACAATATTCTAGCAAATTGAATGACTACTTGTTTTTCCATGGTGAATAGTGCAGTTAGGTAAACTGGTAAATACGCAGTGGGTAAATAGTATAGCTAAATTAGGTTAGGATAAACAACTCCTTGTCGTTTGACTACGATTTTCAGTCCTTTCAACTCCTTTGACACTTTTTGAGACTCCACATTTGATGAAAGAAATTCGAAATAATTTGCTAGTATAATTTGGAATGTACCATTAATAATAAAACACTTACTGCACAATAGGAACATATTGTTCAATTTTATGAATATGACAAACAGAAAGAAACTGCCAATCTCCGTTTATGACATAAATTAACTGATCGTTAATCCAGTCAAACAGCGGAAGTACTGGTATTTTTTGATAGTCTGTTTGATTCGCTTAACCTTCCAATGCCCGCGTGGCGTCTGACAGACTCTGTCGGTAAAAAATCAGAGTATTACTTGAGTTTTAGCAAACGCAAGAAGATGTCATTACATGTAGCTGGGTTTTATCTACCGTCTGACATGCTAGTCAAGTATTAGCTCTCTGAAGTGCTACTTGTTCATACAGTGGGTTGTTTGTTTAGAGAGAGTCTCCAAGACGCCGCGCGAGCTCATATGTTGTGAGACCAAAAATATTTTTTAAGTAAAATTTTGTATTTTTGGACGTTATATTGGATTTGAATTAGTACTTTGTTGTTGTATGTAATTATAAGAATTATTGTAATTATGGAAAGAAAAAAATTATTTAATCCTTTGGACGAGAAAGATGCAGAATACATGCTACGCTTGTTAGATGAATTACCGTCGGATGAAGAATTATCTGATGCGATCGATAGCTCTGATGAAGATATATTAGATGTTGTAGAAGAACAAGAAGACATTGAAGATAGTGAACAGGAAATTGAAGGTGATAATGTTATTGCAGAAAGCGAAGAATTAAATGAAAATTTTGTTTTTGGGAAGGACCAGGAGACTAAATGGAAACTTGCCCCTTCTAGAACAAATGTAAGAAGTCGTTCTCATAACATAGTTACTCACTTACCAGGTGTAAAAGGAACTGCAAAAGGAGCAAAAACTGTACTTGAATGTTGGCAAACATTCTTCACAGATGATCTGTTACAAATTATTGTGCAAAATACAAAGAGATATCTTGATTCTAAAATACAGGACTATGCAAGGGAAAGAGATTGCAAGCATGTAGATCTTTGTGAGCTGAAAGCCTTTCTTGGATTATTATATATGTCTGGATTCTATAGAAGCAGTAAATTGAATACTCAAGATTTATGGAATAGTGATGGCTCAGGAATTGAATTTTTTCACTTGGTTATGTCACGTAATCGATTTCATTTTGTTTTGAGAAATATACGTTTCGATGACAAAAACACTAGGAATGAAAGACTAGTATTTGATAAATTGACTTCCATAAGAGAGGTTTTTGATGCCTTTGTGGTGCAGTGTCAACAAAATTATTTTGTAAGCGAATACGTGACAATTGATGAAATGTTGGTCAAATTTAGGGGAAAGTGTGGCTTTCGACAGTACATTCCTAGCAAACCCGGAAAATATGGTATAAAAATATTTCCTCTGGTGGATGCCCGAATGTTTTATAGTCTGAACTTAGAAGTATATGTTGGAAAACAACCTGACGGCCCGTTTAGAGTAGATTGTAGTGGATACCATGTTGTCAAAAGAATATGTAGACCAATCAGTGGTACAGGAAGAAACGTAACAGGAGATAATTGGTTTACTAGTTAAAGATTTGTTACAAGATCGCATAACATATGTGGGTACTATAAGAAAAAATAAAAGGGAATTACCACCAAGCTTTCTAGCAGTGCGACCGAGGGAGCAGTTCTCTAGTAAATTTGGGTTTGATGGCAACGTTACCTTGGTATCGTACGTGCCAAAAAAAAACAAAAATGTACTTTTATTGTCGAGCATGCATCATGACAAAAGTATAGATGAGGACATTGGTTCTCAACAAAAACCAGAAATTATCACATTTTACAACAACACCAAATCTGGTGTTGATACTGTAGACAAATTATGTGCTACATATTCGGTTTCAAGAAATACAAATAGGTGGCCTCTGGCTATATTCTATGCGTTGCTGAATGTAGGTGCAATAAACGCGCAAATTATACATATAGGGAATAAAAACACCCGATTAAAATCAAGAAGGCACTTTATAAAAACTCTAGCTATGGAGTTAGCATCTGAACATCTGAAGATAAGATCACAAATTAAATGTTTACCAAGAAAATTACGAGAAGATGCTACTGCATCATACAGTAGAATTAACCCTGAAGACGAGCAATATCAATCCAGCTGTAAAAGAAAGCAACCTGATGAAGATTTGGAGACAGCTGGCCCTAGTCGAAAAAGATGTCACATTTGTGAGCGAAAGAAAAACCGCATGACAAAATACAAATGTATGTGCTGTAAAAATTTTATTTGTCTAGAGCACGCAAATTATGTTTGTGATATATGTAAAGCTAATATTGAATAAACGTTGGTGGTATAAGGCAATCCAAAGTTTTATGTAGAATTAAAATATTGCAATATATTGTGCCAATAAAATTGAAGTTTGTTACTAAATTTATTACTTTTACTATTTAAATACATTTTCTATAATATATTGTAACAATTTACGGTGATTTCCGTAATTTTAAATATGTTACTTTCATTATAAAGTCCTTGAGTTTGTCAGACGCCAGGCGAGCACTTGTGTTCTACAAACTGACGCGGGCACTGAAAGGTTAATAGCAACTCTAAATATGGGGTAGAAGGGAAACCATTGACGGCAGCTCTAGCAGAAAATTCAGCACATTGAAGTTTTTGGAACAAAGCTGTTCATGTATTAGATGGTATGTCATTTATAAAACGTGAATCTCGTGAGAAGGTTTATCCTCTAACTTTCAAAAATTTTAAACATAATATTTCTGCAGTCAAGGATATACAGTATGCCCCCGGATTGAGTTTACAAGAGGGAAATAATAATTATTTTTAATTTTACGAAAAAATGCCAAAGGAGAAAAACGTTTTGGTTGACTTATAACGAACAAATCTTTAATTAAAACTTCAACATTAATACAATGAGTTCTTAAAATAATTTTTTGATTTCATTTTTCTTGTAATTACAACCTTTTACAGATTTTTATGGTGGTTGACGTTGACTGAAAAGTGTGAAATAATAAGGCTTTTCTTTTGCTCAAAGTAATCGAATCAAAACTGTAAATTTTAAGTGAATCATGTTCTTTTAAAGTGTGATTCATTCCGCCTGTTCAAAAATTTGTAGCATGACCAGTAATCCCCTTTCTCCTCTAAATCACAAATTTTTTATGTTTTTTGTGATTCGAACATATTAATCTAACCTTAAGTTAATATTAGTAAGTTTTATTGAAATTATCATTACACTTTATCGCACGCTTTAGGTATTTTAATCATGATACGAAACGTGCTGTTTCTGTTAATTTTCTGATACCTGCTAAATTTTCTGTGTTTAGTTTGATTCGATCAGACTGAGCAAAAGAAAAGCCTTAATAATTTAACGTCAGATAACAGAGAAATGAGATTCTTTGCCAAAAATGTTAACATTGCAACAATGTTACCGTTACATAAGAGAAAAATTTATTGCACTTTCAATTTGCAATTCAAGAAATCCTTTACAGTTATAACAAGCTACGATGTAGACTTGAATTACATATTGGAGGTGGTGGGTTAATCGAATAATTTAAAATATTGATTTTGTTTTTGTTTTTTTCGATTTTAAGAACACACTGTATTAATGTTGAAATTCCAATTACACATATGTTCGTTATAATACAAGCAATTTTTTTTCCTTTCACATTTTTATGTAAAATTGAAAATAAAATTCTTTCCCTCTTGTAAAATCAATCCTGGGACATAGTGTATATCGTATACTTAAAAAGAAAAATGTAGAGTATTTACAATTAAGAGCAACAATTCAAGACGCTTTAGAAAATTTCTTTGGGCTAATTAGAAGTCATGGAATTAGAAACGTTATTAATTAAAACGTAATTATTAAAATGATTTTATATCCCCATTTTCAAAATTATTTTTCTCATTGAGATAAAATTTGTGATTATCAGTGCTTTTTTCTCTGTAATTTTCACGTTTTAGATGTCGAAGAAATATATCGATTTAAAAAATGCAACAACTGATGATATTTATGCATTGTTAGAAAAGGTAATTGACGAACATGCGAATAATTCGGAATACGGGGGTGATAGCGACGCGACGCAGAGGACGAATGTTACCAAAATTCGTTTTCAGAGAGACTCAACAGAAGTACCTCAACATTATCTCCAAATAGTTCTAATACATTTATGAAACCTTCAACATCAAAATCCAGATCTTGTAAACCTACAACTTTCGTATCACGAAGATGATGTCAAGGAAAATTACAATGATGACAGTGATAATTCTAATAGGTGATCAATATCTTTTCTAATCAAGTGACCTGTGGAAATAAAATCATGTGCCTTTAATTAGTTCATTATTTCAACTATCACTTGAATTACATATTTATATTGCATTCCTATACAAAACGATAGGAATGCAATAAAAATAATTCAAATGGCATTTGAAATAATGAACCAAACAAAGACATAATTTTTTTCCATATGTCACTTGATTAGAAAAGATATTGATCACGCGTTATTTGGAATCCAAATTTTGAAATTGCAAAAAATGATATTCAGCAAAGAAATTTAGAATTCTCCGTAGATGATTCATCTGAAAATGAATCGGAAAACGAAATCATATCATCTAGTAAAACAAGTGAAACTGATTATATTGATAACGATGTACATACTTACCATTATAACTTTATCAAACGATCGTGTGTACCTTCAGTCTATAAGAACTTCGAATTTGATGAAAGATTTGGACCATTATTTGAGGTAAATTTGGATAGTCCTCTAGCCGTATTTCGTCATTTTTTGTTTTCTGCGTGTCGACTTTGTGTTCACCAAAACGATTCTATCTGTGCTTTTAATTTTGTAACGTCGGAAAATCTGTTAAGTTAACTATGCAGACGAAAAGTGGGAAAAACGCAGAAATTAAACAAGAAGCACCTTTAGAGGAAATCATCGACAGGAAACCTGAAAAGGAAGTGGAAGAATTCACGTTAAAAGCCGAACCTGAAGAATCAAAAGGTACTTTTTATCGATAGAAGATTGTATTAGAAAAAGTTCAAGATGGCGCCGCAACAGGCCGACACAGATGGTAATACTCTCTGCAAATTATGTAAAAAGAAAGTGGTAAACAGTGTAAAATGTCAAAAATGTTTACAAGCTTTTCATCCCAGTTGTGCACGAAGAATTTGTGAAAAATATACTGACGAAAACAGTTCACTGAACTGTTGTGAAATTGTTGACTCCGATACTCCTCCCGATGCCGACTTCTGGGATGCAATTGACGAAATATCCCATCAGCCAAATCCAGGTATGGATACCCGAATATTTTCTTATATAATACGCCAAAAAGACCTGTTAATTGAAGAACAACGACAACAAATTAACTGGTTAAAGAACCAAATAGACATGCTGACTCCATCTGTGAATAAAGCAAGCATGGCAAACAAAAATGTAACAAAACGTGAGTCCGATAAAGAAAAACAACACGACACGAGGCCACCCCAAAAAACGATAAACACATCTAATAAACCAAATTACTGTGATATTGCCAAAAATGGAAATAAAAAGGACAAGCCACCAAAACAAAACAACAAGGAACAACAGAAGGAGAATGCGGCAGATTGGATAACGGTCACACCTTAGAAAAACAGTCTCGCAATGCACCTGTAATAGGTTGCGCTTCCAATTCAACACAAATACATGCTATTCCAAAAAGGGGTTATGTTCACGTATACAGACTCAATCCTGAAACAACAGCCGAGCAAGTTACACAACATCTGAAGAAAGTAACACAGGTAATTGATGTCGAAAAACTAAATTCTCGACAACCAAAATACTGCTCAAGTTTCAAAATAACTGTGGACTTTAACTATCTGGAGACGATAATGAACCCGGAAACATGGCCCCCAGGAACACGTGTAAGTCGGTTTTTTCACCTACGACCGAAACAAAAGACGGCAACATGACCATTGAACATAAAACGTTAAATATATTGGTAATAAATACTCAATCATTAAAATCCAAAATAGATGAATTAGAAGTTTTCCTAATTGAAGGAAAGTACTCTGTCCTTAGAATAAGCGAACACTGGATGACAACTTCTGAATCCCAAGAATTATTTTTTCAAGAGTTTTCAACAAAATCATACTTCGCAAGAGGACATACAAAATATGGTGGATCCATGATAATGGGTAATAACACAATTAATTGCACTCGTATACAAGAGTTTGAAAATTTGTCAATAGAGAATCACTGCGAAGTGGCTGCGGTTTTCTTAGGAAATAAGAAAGAAACTATCTTTATTAACATTTATAGACCACCATCAGGAAATTTTGAAATTTTCATGGATGTTTTAAGTAAGATATTTTATAATATAGATTTCCTTAGACATTATGTAGTTTTAGGCGGAGACTTTAATGTCAAATTTAACAAAAAAAGATCCATTGAAAGATTTCATACACAGCTACGGTCTAGGGTGCATAATTGATTTTCCTACTAGAAATGATGTATGTTTGGACAATATTTTCACTAATTTGGACTCAAATAAATATAAGGTACATCCCACCAATACATGCATGTCAGACCACTTGGGTATTTGTATGAAGCTTCAGTTTTCTGCCGAGACCAAGACAATAACAACTGTCAAGGTAGACAGACCTATAACCTTAGTGGGCAAACATAAACTCTATCAGGCTTTATCTAAAACTGACTGGAGTTTCATACAATCCGAAGTGGTGGATGTAAATTCAACATTTTTAAAATTTGTAGAAATAATAAAATACAACATCCACTTGGTTTTCCCCGAAAAAACGGTTAAATTTAGAAGTAATAGTGACAACATAAAATGGTTTGACAAAGAACTAATTGAAATGCGCAAAATCCTGCAAAACAAAACTGATATAGACAATGCACTTAAAACTGAGGAAACTAGAAAAGCAAAAAACTCTTATAGGAAATTGTATAGAGAAAAAATTCAAACAAAAAAATTAGCTTACAATGCAAGAACCATAACAACTGCTGTTAACAAACCGAAAGCCATGTGGAAGGTCATAAATCAACATCGCAAAAAATCTCTTCCAAATAACGACGAACTTGACTGTGATATACAGAGCGATACATTCAATAATTATTTTACAGACGTCGCATCTCAAATACTAGTCAATAAGAATGGTAATTTAACTAATAATATTAATGACAGAGACGGTGATAGTGATTCTTTGCGATGCCTCCGTAAGAATATTTCAAAAGATCGTCAAATAGTTAGGGAAAATTTTAGGTTTACCCAAGTGTCCTGTGTAAAAGTAAGAGACGCCGTAGACTCTCTAAAAAATAGTAATTCTTTTGACATATATGATACGAATGCTAACATAATTAAATATATTAAAGATATCATTGTGTCACCCTTAAAAAAATTAATTAATTTATGCATAGTAAAACATGTCTTTCCGGACTGCTTAAAGATTGCAATAGTAATACCAATTTACAAAAAAGGCAACAAAAATGATCTGTCAAACTATAGTCCTATTGCGCTCTTACCTATTTTTGCCAAAGTTTACGAAAAAATATTATTCAATCAACTAAACAGCTTTTTAGAATCTAACGGACTGCGACATGACTCTCAGTACGGTTATAGAAAGAAGAAGGAGAAATGGCTGTTGCGTCGTTTCTAGACTTCTCCAAGGCCTTTGACTGTGTTTCGCATAAAATACTACTAGAAAAATTGAATTCATATTATTTGGAACTCTCAAGTCAAGATCTTTTAAAATCCTACTTATCAAACAGATTTCAACTTGTTAAATTTAATGGCAAAACATCACGGTCTTTGGGGGTTGACAGGGGGGTGCCACAAGGATCCGTCCTCGGACCCTTGTTATTTTTAATATTTGTTAACGATCTGCCTTCGTTTTTAAAATCACATACAACACTTTTTGCAGATGACACCACCCTGGCAAATAAAACAAACTCTGTGGACGGTGCGATTAAAATTAACGAACGTGCACAGTTGGAGTCTTTGGATTGGTTTGAAACCAACGACCTAAGCTTGAATGTGAACAAATCTGTAAGCAGTATATTTACGTTAAAAAAAATTATTCAACCCGAAAACTTTAAATTATCCTGCAAATTCCTGGAACTCCATCTCGACAATAAGTTAAGCTGGAGTGCCCAAGGAGACGCGATTGCTCAGAAAATTTCTAAAAACATCTTTCTTTTAAGAAACCTTCGTAACTATGTTTCACCGGAAGTTACGCGTGCAGCTTACTTTGCTCTATGTGAGTCACAGATTTCATACGGCATACTGATTTGGGAACATTCGGCTATCCGCCATCGAATATTTAGATTGCAAAGGAGAGCGGTTAGGGTTGTAGCTGGAGTCAGGTATAGGGAAGAGTGCAAAACCTGTTTTATTAACCTAAACATTCTTACATTGCCTTGCTTATACGTTCTTCATTGCTTAATGTATATAAGAGAAAATATAAACAAATACACAAAAACCAAAGATATACACGAGTATGACAAAAGACATAATTCTAACGTCTATACTAACAAAATGAAACTCAAAAAGTCACAAACAGGAGTAGATTACTATGCAATAAAATTATATAATAAACTTCATTCATCGGTCAGAAACCTTCCGTTAGAAATCTACAAAAGAAAAATTAAAGACTTCCTTTTAAAAAAAGCTTACTTTGACCTCAATGATTTCTTGGTTGACACGGATGTATCAAAAATGTAATTGTTATTACCGATACCTGTTTCACAACAGTAGTTTTTAAAATGTCAAGTAATGTTCAAATGTTTTAACTTGTAAGTGTTTATGTAATATACAATACATCATGACTTGTACAAAACTAATCGAGGGGTTGACCACTGAAGAAAAATGTGTACACCAAAATTACAATTGCAAAAAAATTGCAGATAATTACAAATTTGCAGACAATTGCAAATTTGCAGATAATTGCAAACAGTTGCAGAAAATTGCAAATAGTTTCAGACAATTGCAAACAGTTGCAGACAATTGCATACAATTGCAATATTTACAGGCATTTGCAAAAATGCAATATTTGAAGCTGATACTCCATTCGCAGATTCGCGCTTTCGGAAAATTTTTTCAGCACGAGATAAACGAATTTGACTGAAAACTACACGTGATAGCTTTTAGAGCGTTTTAGAGTCTCCGAGCAATACAAGCAAACAGTAAGAATTTATTGGTGAAAACAACTAACGATTTGGGAGCCAAATTTATTTTCCCGCGAGAAAACAAGGAAAGATTGAGCTTATCGATGAGGAAAGGGTTTAAGGGTCCCGGAGTCATTTCCTAAAGATTGTAATGTAGAACTTGTTTGCGTGAAAGCTTTAAAAGATGCTAAAAGTGATCTTGTCAAACATGGAATTATTTGCTACCAAAAATGTCGGATTGATGTTAGCGTCTCTAAGTACAATTCAAGTAGTGAAGGTGAGGGAAATGCTGATGAAAACGATAATGAAGAGCTAGATGTCGCTGAAGAACACATACTTGACAACTCCGACAATTCAGTAATTGTCACACATTTAGATGAAATTTTAAAAGATCTGGAAGAGAGTTCTTCAGAAGATCAAGAGAGTGTTCCTAAAGACCTAATGGACAGTGGGTTGACTGATTTCAATGACGAACTAAACATCAAAGACCACGAGTTACCCAATTTAGACGTCCGCAGAGCATATATGCACGTAAAGGTGAAAGAAAATTCATTGCTTTACGAAAGACATCACTCTGTCGGCTTTTAAACAACAAATGGAACAAGTAATGAGATACGCAACCTGATACCGAATATATATGTTCTTTTCCTATGCCAGTAGACATCATCCATGAAAGCTATTATGCTGTGTAATATTCGAGCGGATGTTTCATTGGAAGAATTTTGAATTCTTTATCCAACAGCACATTTCAAATCAAGTTTCTAAAATACTCCTTGAATGAGTTTACGCGGTCCAGACCAGACAACATTCAAATTGTAGATAAGGAATTTATTTTTTATGGTCCAATCAGTATGAGAGGAGTAACTCCTTATGATTATTTTTCAAGATGATAATAAAACAATTTCCCTTTATTACAAACTATTAAAACGCCGATATAAATGAGTTTTTGACAGCATCGTATGTAGTGTAAACATTATAACTTGCGATTCAAAAAAACTTTCATCGAAGTATGCCATGATAAATAAAGATAGATATAACGTGCATGTCGGAGATACCACAATTGGTGACATTTCAAAATTACATTTGTCAGTTCTGTCAGATTTAAGTTTTGATTATTCTCTCGCATTTCAACGTTATGGCTTTCACTGATAACCAAAAATGTTGTATGTTAGAAATATATTTTAGAAACAGTGATGGTTTGTGAATTTATTTAACACGTAACGCATTTGAAAATTTTATATAGTTCCAATATTCAAACTTTATAATTAAAGCTGGTTCTTGTCCGATCACAAAATCTTTTAAACGGACACTAAATAGCGGACAAACACTTGTGCGCTATTTAGTGTCCGTTTAAAAAAATTTGTGATATCAAACTTTATATTTAGACATACGTAATCTTTTTCGTGGCACATTAATTTGATGAAAGTTTTTTTGAATCACAAGTTATCATTTACCGCTTGAAATATTTGCTGAACACTTTTTTTTTAATAGAAGTATACATGCCTATAATTTTATTTACTTTATTTAAATGTATTGCTTTGTGAGTTATATTACACACCATAGGATATCCCTTTGTTATAATTATGCAACGGTGGCATTCCGAATGGAACTCATCATAATGCTTATTCTTAATTTTAGTTATCTTATTATCTCAGAATGTATTATGTTATATTTTCTTAATCTTAGTCTTAGAATAGCTCCGACGAGTTTCACACGTACTGAGCACATGTAACATTTTCTTAATATCTTCATAAAATAAATGTGTTATATTTCCAAAACCAACGTTTTATAAATAAAAGAATTTTTTAAAAACGTTATCGCTCGGTCGCGAAATATAACTTGTGTGTGTTTTTTTTAATGTAGAATCCATTCTATGTTTTTTGTTGCCATTATTGTATAACTATACAGGGTGTTTTCGAAAGTGTCGCTGATAGAAAAACCTTGGTATTTACATGTACTGGGTATATGATTGAACACTTCGTTTTTGCTCAAAAACAAATTTAATGTGTAATTTTTTTTTGGTACTCTACCCCGATCCCGGCGACACTGGTGAATAAGGAAATGTCTTTAAACAAATTATTAACAAGAGAAACCTAATAATTCTTAGAAAAACTCGTTTTAATTATTATTAAATTTGGAACAGAAAGCTATTGTCAACACCTAAAGGTAAACTGTCACAATTGTCAAAATATGAAAACACTGGTAAAAATTCAAAATCAGTACCGTGTACTGTAATTTATGAAAATTTATGAAATTATTTTTCATTTCAACATGAACACAGAAAAAAAAATCTGCCACTTTTTTAGATTTGTTTCATATTGTATCCCAATTCTTTTTCAGTCACAATTCCAAAAACACCCAGTATATTATTAATATTGATATACCAATAGCTAGTACTCGTATTACATAATTATATTCGCCGAGATATTGGCGTTTAAATATTTTGTAATGAAGCGAAATTCTCTCGGTAATTCTGTTAAATACTCCTAAGATCTATCACTCCTCTTGCAATAATATAGGATATCGCCCGAATATTTTCGACTTTTTAATAAAAATTTAGAATTTATTTTATGTTTATTTTTTCCATTATTAACGAATTATTAATTAAAACAAAAATTCATTTACCACCATACACCATGTTACATTTACCACAATGTATGTTAATCTTACACAGTCAATTATTGGTGTTATTTGTAGAATTATTTGCAGAATTATTTAAAACATTTTTTTTTCTGTGGGAGTGGGTACTTATTTTCACATTCAGTAATAAAAGAAATCTCAACATGGCAGATAAGCACCGAAATTTAAAAAAAATTAAAAAAGTTACACGATGTTTGCAAAAAAATTGCGAATATTGCAACATTTGCAGGTAATTGCAAACAAAGTGCAGACAATTGCAAATTTGCAGACAATTGCAAATTTACAGACAATTGCAAGAATTACAGAGAATTGTAAATAATTCACAGACATTTGCAGCCTGTTGTACACCAAAATTGCGGGGTGGTCAGCCCCTCGAAACTAATTAGTGAGATGTACCAATAAACATTATTATTATTATTATTATTTTCTAGATGATGAAATATTAGGGCATATTATTGTAGAGTCCAACAAATATGCAGAGCAAAATGGAGCAACTCTGGATTTATCACTTACCGAATTACAAGCCTTCTTTGGTATACTGATCGTAATGGGTTTTCATCAATTACCTGCTCTGAGATTATACTGGCCTGCAAATGCAAATGAGAACTTCCGTGTTCATAAAATTGCCAATATAATATCTCAAAAGCGATTTTTGAAAATATTACGATACATGCATTTGAATGATAATATGATCATGCCCGACAAAAATTCTAACAATTACGATAAGCTTTACAAAATAAAACCTCCGGTATTACACCTACATAATAAATTTCCAGAATCCTTTGGACCCTCTTGTAACATGGCTGTAGATGAAAGCATGGTCGGTTTCAAAGGAAGAAGTTCCCTGAAACAATACATGCCCATGAAACCAACTAACCGAGGATTCAAGATTTGGGTAATAGCCTATTCAAAAACCGAGTTTATGCTAAATTTCCAAGTATATGAAGGAAAGTCAAAAGGTGTTCAAATGGGAACTTTAGGCAAGAGAACTGTTCTTTGTTTGGCAGAAAGATATTTTCATAAGGGCTACTGCATCTATTTTAATAACTTTTTTCAACCTTTTATTTGTTATCAACTTTAGTAGAGTATATATGGGGATTCGGGGCCAATTCTTCATAAGGTTTAACATAGAGCTCGAAAGTTGCAATTTTTGCGCGGATGTGGATGAGGGGGTTGCGGGCTGAAGGGACGGTGGGATCGCGCGCAAGCAGCAGCTGAAGGGGACGCGGGAAAGCAGGAGCTGTAAGTAAAGAGCGGCGGCGCGCGCGTTTAATTTTAAAAACGATTATTTCGCTTGTGGCTTGTTTGCAGCAGCTGCGTGTAGTTGCGTCACGTGTCCAGTTAATCGTGTTTAATGAAAATTCTTTTTTCGTCGTTTAGCTGAGAAAAGGAAGATTAGAACCCGATGCTCGCTGTTTGCAAAGCCGTCCACCTAACGCACTCGACCATCAGGCAAATTAGGAGCGATCGGTTAAGAGCGGAATAAAGAAAATTAACCGTCGGTCGTTCGCCGAGGGCGCGCGTTTTCTTTCACTCAGAGTGCTTGGACCAGGGCGCTGCAACCAAGGTTGGGGCGGCTATCTTGTAGCCTCAAGGGATATCAGGGGATAATGAGAAATGATACAGTAATGGCTTATCGCAGATTCTTTGGTGGGGCTCCATTGTTGCCAGACTGAATGATTTATCGCAGTTTAATGATGACTGAATGAATTGTTGAATGCTTTTCATTCAAGAATTTTACGTTTTCAACTCTGGCAACATCGCTTAAGGTTCTTATAATATATTTGCGAGTTATCAATGGATATTAAAAAGTTGACACTCTTTAAATCAGAATAAAATTAATAAAATTGTCAAAAATACTTCCAAATATTATGACAACATAGCATACACATATTTTAAGTTAACCCATTAGCGCCTAATGTTGCTATATGGCAACATGTGTAATACGGTTTTTAAATACGTTTGACCATGTCGCTATTGAGCCGGAAACTTGCGGCCATGTTCTTTTCCTCGCTAAATAGTCTGACAATTGAGTCTAACGTGACAAGACTCCTTTAAAGACAATACGTTTACTTAGGTTACATTTGACATTTAGCGTTTATAGTTATGGCGGAAAATCCTGACCTCAGATTCGAGTAAGTATATTTTTTTTATCTTGATTTAAATTTAATCGTCCATTGTTGAATAATATATTTCAAATATGTTGAATGAAATAATTTATAAATACAAACTGTATTCATATAAAACAGAATGTTTGCAATTGATGGCCAAACATAGGTGTTGCCATATGGCAACTCTAGGCGGTTATGAGTATTATTAGAAATGATTGTGATTATATATCTCTAGGACCGGTTTCTCTCTTGCTGAGGCCATGAATATGATTTTTGACGATGACATAGAAGCCGATGTGTTTATGGAACCCCCGGATCCAAACGTAGACACAGATGCTGATTCAGCCGACGAGGATAGTGGCGGGTAAGTTATTTTAATTTTATATTGTTCTTTCGTCTTACAAATTGAAGCAAAAGTATTGTTTTGATATGCAGCCGAATATCTGTTAATCGTTGTGATTTTTCATTCAGCTTGGTCGATAATCTGACATCTAGACAGTTACGTGCAAGAGCTGAAATACGCCTTCCTGATAATGACAGGATAGGAGTCTCATATTCAAGGCGATTGAATGTCTGAATTATCGTTTGGTTGGTTTGTGCGAACATTGCGAATTTTGTTGTTTAATAACAGTAATACAATGTTATCCCAAGACGCGGCCAAAAGAGCCCATTTTAACCCCGTAGAGGGATAAATTGTAAAGACGTTTATTAATATACTAATTAATGTTTTAATAATCTTAAAAATAACATAAAATCCTATTAGAAATGAGATAATGGATCCAATATCTTTTGCGGAATTCCAGAAATATGTAAACGCTGAGTTAGCAAATTTTTGGAATTCATCTGGATTAAATAAGGAAATTGTAGAAAAACCTTGTGAGTCGGTATTTAGTCCTGCCATTTTACGAATAATTATATTGGAAATTGCAGGACGTTCAAAATTAAACATTAAATTATTTTGCAATTTTTTCATTTCATCGTACGTGTAAATTCCTCCTGAACCTAAAGGTTGGATGCTTTGAAAATTAAAATCAGGTTCTTGATCGACTTGTAGTAATATTGGTTTTACTGATGTTTCCCGATGTGGATTTAATGCGATCCAATTATTGTTGATAAAATAAAGAGCAGGTGTTGGTATATTACATTCAATTTCTTCGGCGTGACGTTGTAAAATGTGTGTTCTCGGTGACATAAATAAGCTGTCGTTATTTATAGAAACTGGCAATTCTTTATAAGAGTGGTCCGCTCGTCGGATGTTTACTTCTCGTGGAATGCATTGCACGATATACATTACTTCGCCAGCAGGGAAGGCGATTGTCCCAAGTTGTTTAGTAATCAAGTTACTTACTGCCGTTGGGCTGTGATGAGATAAAATTAAACGATTCTGTAAGATTTCACGATGTAATAAACAACGTCTATGAACTGCATGTATATGGTAATCTGCAAACATACGTTTCATTGATTGTTCAACATACATAAATTTGGTGTTCATGTACATAGGTTATTAAATTTATATCGCTAATTTATTTGGGCTTAGTTTCGGAAAATTGAAATGGAGGAGATGTAGGTTTTTGAATTACTAATATTTGTGGATGTTCTGTTTGTAATGTTACTCGATGACAAAAGTAGTAGATTTAGTAATAGTAAGGGCGAAAATGAGATTTTTTTGTTCAACTACTAAATAAGTAGGAAGTGTCGTTAAATTATTATTTTTTGTAACAGAAACAAAAGTTCCAGTACCTTCAAATAAGATTGAGATATGTGATGGGGAACAGATATTTTGTATAGTGTTCCAAACAGATAAGCCTGTATTTGGGTTAATGCAATAACCTTTTAAAAAAGGGCAAACGACATTTCCAAAGCGATTAATTTCATTTTCATTGATTTTTATAGGGGTACTGTATTCAGAAATTTGAATTTTAATAGAAGCTAAAACAATTACGTTATTCCAAGTTTCACCGAATTCTGAATAAGAAGCTGGGAAACATGTTCCGACGTGTAAAACGTTGCCAGCTAGTGTAAAAGATGAAAATGTAGTGGAATTTGGTAAAATATTTGTGATGAGATGGGAGCACCCGGGAACCCCGGACAAATACGGTGGATAACCTTGCCGCCGCCACCGACCCACCCCAAGGCCGACGATGTATCGGGGATTTCATTATTATGAGGAAGGTGATTATTTGAAAAAAAAAAACGATAGTTGTACGCGGGTTTCGGATTCCCCAATAAAGGTTTTGACCATCTCAAAGGGATCCAACCCGGACGGTTAATTATTTCCAATAATTATTTTAAGAAAGGGGGGAATGTAATGAAGTGGATATTGCGCGTGACCTTTCATCAGCCGCGTGGACCGGTTCGGTCAACCGATGCATCGAACGCGCTGTTTGTTCACGCTGCCCTTCCTCAGGATACGTCACCAGATGGGAGGCGCTACCCACTATAAAAGACCAAGCGATCCGAGACTCAAGCGGTACTCTGCCGGTTATCCGCGGAGTGCCAACCCAAACCTACCCAGCGTGGTCAACCCGCTATTCTCTCCTGCTGGGAATATATTCTGCTGGTCCTCCGCGGAATATTACTCACTGCCTCTACCATTACCGTTACTTGACGGTCTCCCGTCCGTCTCAGCCAAGGTGGTCTACATCGTCCGTCTACACCGCCCCGCAGTCGTCCGTTTACACCGCCCCGCAGCGTCCGCGAGAACCAAGACCACCTTAAGGAGGAGTTAGTGAGCCAGTATTGATATATGTGTTATTTAAGTATTTATTTATTGTCGTACAGTGTATTAAATATAGGTGATTATTTGAACCTGGACTTATTCAACATTTCCACCGAGCTACACCGAAAGTAATAAAGAACGTTACAAACTTTATTTGCATATTTAGAATTCATTTTTGGTCATATATTGTTAATGGAAGTTACAGCAAAGGCTTATGTGCCACGTTAGACAAATAGTTATTAACGTAATCAGAACGTACATATTTGCATTCAAGTGTACGAATAGATCTGTTCCTACTTGCAATATTTGCAAGTTTATTCTGTTAAATTTAACTAGTTTATGCCACATTTATTTGCTGTGTCCGAACATAGAGACAGCAATAAAGTTACTGTTTAAATTTGATGACGATGTTTGGTTAGGCTGTGTATGTGTGTGTCAATGATCCATACACCCTTGACTCTAAACTCTAACCCCTACAACTACCGCATGAGAAACATCACAATCAGCTGTGCCGAAGTTGGTGGAAACGACTGCTTCCTCAGAAGACACCTAAGTAATCTCTCCGTTCCTGGCGCCTTATAAATACTGAGACAACCCCTTTACGGTTGGAGAACCTCGACCCTTTTCCATTAAGTTAGCCCTGGGTAACCAGGTGTTATACACCGTTCAGCTGCGCCTTTTGCACGGTAAGTGTAGTGTTTCGCCTTAACCTCTCCGTTCAAATTAGATTACCTCCATAGAGGTCGTGGAAGGATAGCAGATTAATTAAAGCAATTAAAATATTTTTTATACTTTGATTTTGTAATGAAGTCTTATGTAAAATGTTGTTTTTATTTAAAAACTCAAAATTATAAAGTGAGAGTGTACGTCGTTTCGAATGTTCAAATTTTAATTTCCGTGTCACCAAATGTCATGCTGAAATTCCCTAAATCGTAAATTCTTTTGATTTTAAATTAAAAAAGAAAACCGTAAAGTAGAAAAAATAGTGTAATACATACGTTTTATAAGATTTATTGTCGCACTAGTCCTTTTAAGAGTATGAAAATTTCATATAATAATATACCTATATTATTTGCCTATAGGTGACTGAATTAGATTGTATTTTTCTCCACAATTTATCTACATCTACAACGATCAGCAATAGTTCTTCGGATGTGCCAGAAACTACAAATGTCGGCAAGTTATTGAAATGTAAGCATATGTACATATTTCTAATAGTGATAAATTACAGTTGGTTTATTGCCTGATTATCTATATAGTCACAGTGCAAGCGTGGGAACACCCCTTTGACTATATACACCTGGACTGCTAGCGATTTTAAAAATGTGTCTCCAACATGAGCGACATGAAGTTGCTAGGTGGCGACATTGGAAACTACATCGAGGATAAATTTGGTTCCTTCGGTCAGTTCTATTGCGCTCTTGGTGCAGGTGGAACTGTGGGCCGTTTTTGGTTACGTTTGGTATACTTGGACTACATAAATTACAACTTGAAAGTTCGAAATTTTGACACTAGTTGTCAGAATAGATCAATGCGATGGCGTCATACGTCATAGTTGTTTAATTATAACCTCTGTAAGTTATTTTCGTCAGATTTGTTGCTTTTTATAAGTTGGAGTGTTGTGTTATTTAACCCTACAGAGGTCGCGCGCGGACTCTCGGTCCGCAGCAATGACGTTTTAGCTGTAACTTTGCCATTTTTCTGAATTCACGGTGGTGTCGCCGTATACCTCTCGCACGTATCACGTATAGGGTTAGTATGAGTTGGTACGTTGTTAGTGGAAATAGTGTACCTCACATTAAAAATTGCGGACTGTGAGTCCGGCGCGATCTTTTACGTCACTTATTTTAAGACTAACACGCGAACACAATTTATTGAAGGTAAGGCAATATTCATATAGATTTATGTTCGTTACTTACTGATTTTGTCATAGAATGGCCTGGTTTGAAAAAGAACAGGAGCGTTTGGCAAAATTAATGCAGGAGTGTTTGGATTCAATGGACGTAGATCCGACAGTACCAGAATTTGACGATGAAGACTAAGACAATGAGGAAGATCATCTAAGTGCGCATAGTGAAAATTCGGACAGCGAACAAGATGTCTCAGACTCTGAATTAGAGGTGGATGTATCTATAAACACAAGTCCTCATTTTGTTGGTAAAGGCAAAATAACAAAATGGAGAAAACAGGTACCTCCTAAAAACGTCAGAACTAGGTCTGTAAATATAGTAACTTGATTACCAGGTGCAAAAGGAGCGATGAGAGACTTAAAAACCCCTTTAGATATTTGGAAGTACTTTTTTAATGACCAGATTATGGAAATTATCGTTGAAAACACCAATAAAAATATTATGAATGCCCAAGAAAACTATTTCCGAATTAGAGATGCGAATTTGACAAATAAATCAGAAATTCATGCAGTTATTGGACTACTTTACTTTGCTGGGATCTTGAAAAGCGCTCGACTAAATACTGAAGATCTTTGGGCAACTGACGGTTCGGGAGTGGAAGTTTTCAGGCTTTGTATGTCGCGAAATAGATTTCGTTTCCTCTTGCGTCATCTGAGATTTGATGATATTACAACTGGCGAGGAAAGAAAGACGCTCGATAAACTAGCTGCAGTGAGAGATGTTTTCAGTATTTTTGTGGAGAACTGCAAAAGTGCGTATACCCCATTCCAATACGTGACTGTTGATGAGAAACTAGAAGCGTTTCGCGGAAGGTGCGGCTTTCGCCAATATATACCTAATAAGCCGAACAAATACGGAATTAAAATTTTTGCCCTTTGTGACGCGAAGCTATTCTACACTAGTAATCTAGAGGTATATGTTGGCAGACAGCCTGACGGTCCGTTTCAAGTTAACAATTCTCCTGGTACTGTTGTCCAAAGACTTTGTGAACCTATCCGAGGTACGGGAAGAAATGTGACTGTAGATAACTGGTTCACGAGTGTAGATTTAGTGCGGAATTTAAAAGAAAATTTTAGATTAACGGTATTGGGAACAATCCGTAAGAACAAAAGAGTTCACAAATCCATCCAAGCGCACGAATGGATCGTCAATGTTTACTTTTCAAGAGGATTGCACTTTAGTGTCATATATCCCTAAGAAAAAAAAGAATGTCTTGGTAATTTCCAGTATGCACCATGATGACCAAATTGATGGAGATACAGGAAAGCCTGAAATGATTATAACATATAACGGTACAAAGGGAGGTGTCGACGCTGTTGATAAACTTTGTTCCGACTACAACTGCGCTCGAAATACGAGACGGTGGACGATGGTAGTCTTTTATGCCATACTAAACGTAGGTGGAATAAATTCATTTGTAATATTCAATTTAAACAATCCAGATACGTCTATCTTGAGGAGAAATTTTTTGCGAAAACTCTCTTTTCAATTAATAAGTGAACATATGCAATATCGTGCTACTTTACCTCACATTTCTCGATCACTAAAGTGTAGAATAAAAGAACTTTCTGGAATAGAAGATACTCCACAACAAGAGGAACCAACGGCAAATAAACGGGGACGATGCAGTTTTTGCGATAGAAAAAAAAATCGTCCAACCAGATATTTTTGCATTAAATGTAAGACTTACTTGTGTCTTGAACACAGTAAATATGTATGTGAAAATTGTCTGGAAAATGCAGAATGGCAACACTAAATACCCTCCAGTTACTTTGTTTTAATGTTTAATAATGTTTGCAGTTGTTATTTTCTATTTTGTAAGTTTGATTTTTCAGTTTATATTTTCTAAAACCTAATGTCATATAATCAGTTTTAATACACATTTTTAAATAAAACTTTGTTTACTGGGCTTGATAATAATATTTGATCCCCCAATATACTTTTTGAGAGGATACCTTTTTACACAAGGCATTTTCATCGGCTGCGGACTCACAGTCCGACGCGAGCTCTGATGTCCCAAAGTCGAACGCGACCCCTGTAGGGTTAACGGAATGGATCGCAAGCGCTACTTTACTGCGAATTATAAAGCAATTGCTTATAATAAAACAAAACCCGATGAAAAAGAATCGTTTTACGTGTAAGTACTAGTTTCTATTTTGCTCGTCAGGCAACTCGGTGGAAGACAACAACATTGCTAAGATTAAAAGAAATTGAAGGAACTGAGACATATTTTCTTAAATATCCTGCCTTGAAAGAACCTTTGGGATACCGTTTAGTAAGTTATCTGTGAATGTTATGATTAGAAATTATCATTTATTATTTTCTAGCTGAATATTGATTTTAGAATCTATACCCAAATAAGGGAAGTCACTTATATAACAAGTACAATACATGGGCAAAAATTTAATTAATATTGCTGAACAAAAAAAGGAAAAATTTATCAGAAATATTGTGGAGAATTATAAGAGTGAATACAAAGATGGAGGTATGTAATTGATAGATAGTTATCAAATTTTTGATGATCAATTGATCATATAACATAACAATTTTAAACAAAATTTATTTCAGAATGTGAAGATATGTATGCTTTAAAACTATTGCCTTTACTGTTTACAAGTGTAAATATTGAAAGCAAGAAGTCGGGTATTCATTGGAAGCGTTCAAAATTAGAAGTTCAGAATAATTTCTTACTCATCGTAGGAGATTCAAGTGCCATTCCAGAAGTATTAGAAGATAGAAAAGTTACCTTAGCTCGTTACAAATTAGATGACCATCCGATACCCATTCTTGTAGGAAGTAGTCTAAACCGTATTAGTGCGAATTATGTTGCCATTAATGATAGTGTATATTCAGTAGAAACTGCTTTGAAGGTTGTAGATATTTGCTTGAAAGCATAACATGCTTTGCAAGTAGAATATCCGAAGGTGTCGGATGCGGTATTGACATTTTTACAAAAATATATTTATGATATTAATACAAAATCTGATAGAACATATTGCTGTGTCATTTCTTAATTTAATTTACAACACCCTGTATATACTTAGGTTAAGTCATTATTTTTGTAATTTTAATTTGAAATAAAATGTAAATACTACTGTACATTACCTGAACATCTTCCAGATCACTTAAGAATAACTTTATTTGCACAAATAATTAATCCACATTTCTGTTTGATTTAGAAAGTGTCAAACGGCATACTTGACGGAACGCTTTCGCCAATAACAGAGAGCTGGTTCGATCAAAAGTTCCAGGAGGTACTCCAGGATGCTGAGGAATATTGGAACCATAAACTCAAGCATCATGAGTTAGGTTCTGAGACTTCCAACATTGAAAATGCCCTCCGAGTTCAAAACTGCTATTCGAGCCGATCCTGTCACGTTGGAAGACGTTTCAAGTTCTTCAATTACGCTAGAAGAGGCAATCCGGAACAAGCCTCGAGAATACTTCTTCAAAAAGAATGGTGAAAGACGACGTATAAGGTCGAAAAATCAAGAGAGGGTTCGTCTTTCGAAGATTGAAGTTGTTCGCCTGGGTCTTTGCAAGATGTGAATTGATATTGTGTATCTGTAAAACAGGGTTGACATTATTTGTGTGTTAGAATTTTGATTTTCATTCATTTTAGGATTTTGAGTTTTTTTAAATTAAGGTTACAGAATTTTTTGTTGGCTAAAAAGCATATAAAAGGGGGAGATTTCAAGGGTAAATTTCAGTCTATGTTGAGCTCCTTAAGACCAACATACAAGTTAACAAAAGTAGTAAGTTATGTTTAAAAACAAGTAAGAAATTGAATTTATTTAACTTTAATTTAAAATGCAATTTGTTTAAAATAATTTCAGAGTCATTTTATATAAATTTTAAAGTACATTTGTTTTAAAATTTAAATGATTGAAATTTATTTGATTGTTAGATGACGTGACAAATTTTTTTATCTTGTGAAAATTAGTAAAAATCATTTGTTTGATTTTGGCCTCGATATGAAATGTTTATCTAAGTTTTTTTTTAATAGACGTTTGTTAACAAAAGTCATCTGTTTCTGTTCAATGCGTGCGGAGTCTTAAGAAGTTTAGATTTTGGCTGTATTGCTAGGACAAATCAGGTGTACTTGACCAGAGGAATTTCAATAAACAGCAATACAGATTTTGTCATTCACTTGGATGAAGAGGTTAAATTCACCCATCTACCGTGAATGATACAATTCTGATAAATAAATTTAATTAATGATTGCCATTCAAATAACAAATCAAAAAATTACCGTTGTAAAGTGCACTTTACATTAATGGATTTAGCATTTGATTTTGCATTTGACTTGCTCAAATGACGAAATATTTACGTTTACACTGTTTTTACGTTTGACGTGAAATGTTCTATTTTTCATTTGATTTTAGATTTGATTTTTGAAAATAGGTCGGTGTCTATTTTCGTTTGATTTTTTATTCGAGATTAGAGTTTCGAGCATGCGCAGTTTGCCATTAGTATTGACAACAACAGAAATGTTGCAGAAATAGCGATAGATAGTTGCTCTAATAAAATTTTATTGTATTTCATGGTCAATAAATTACAATATTTCATGATAACAAACTATTCGAAATTTCATTTATTTTAAAGTCAAGTTTACACTTACAAATGCAAACTGAAAAGGACAGTTCAGTCCAATCAAAAAGTCAAATAGATGTAAACAAAGATCTGTTTGTTTATTTTTATTCGATCAGACAGAAATATCAAACACAAAAATCAAATAGTGTAAAATGTACTTAAGAATTAAATTCAAACATAGTTTTTTCTCTTGCTTAAAGAAGGGAATGAGTGCATTTTTTATTAAAAACATAAAATTTTTCCATATCTGTCTTCGAAAGAAAGAAAACAAATGTCAACTTAATTCGTGCAGCCAACATAAATTAATGTGCATTTGTAGCATTTGTGCCAACTGTATAATGTGTATTAAAATGTTATTATTATTGAAATACTATCAATAAACATTTTTGTGTGAACTTTAAAAATTGTCTTTTACTTACCTCCATACATTTCACGTAGCGTGACAAAATTTGCAACATTTTAAATTTATTTTAAGAACAAACACCCGATAGAACCCAGTTAAACTAATTTGTTAGTAATACAATTGGCTACCCTGATACCAATTTATAAACAATTTATTAAATGAAAAGAGTTTTCATGTTAACATTTTTATGCGTGACTTTGTAATTAATTTTCATTTAGAAACAATTTACAAACAATTACATTTAACTTGCAAAAACATCGCAATATGTATCAGTTGGAAAATTAATATCTCATTTAAATGTTATGCATACTGATAATAAGAATTAACATCTTTCAATGCTTTAAATGTAATTTTACGTGCGCTATAGTTAAAGAACTTTTGTTTCATTTTAAACATACAGGATGTTTCAGTGATGATGCACCAAACTTCGAGGAAACGTTTCTGACATTATTTCGAACAAAATATATGGGTTTTTATTTATTCCTGTATCTAACGTGTACTTAATACGATATACACAACTAAGTAATTGAACAGTTGACTAAAATCGGTACAATTAATAAATTGGGAAAATTGGTAACTAGAATTAGTACTACCGCCGGTCTGCCAAATTATTTGCCTAACTATTAGACAGAACTTGGTCACATGAGGTAGAAATAAATTCCAACGCGAGCGAATTACGAAACCGGCAGTTACCTTACAACAATGTGTTCAAATAATTTGCGTATTCTCGAAACGTGAAATCGCCCATCGCAAACACACCAACACATAGCTACACAAACACACTTACATACACTAATAAACTTAAAAATGAAAAGTATACACTACACCAATTAATTACTCCTTAACTACAACGCTAACCAGAACGGAGTGAACGGACTAAATGTGTTTCATCATATCATCGGAGGCGCGACAGTTTATGGGGTAATAAAGCAATAACCCGAAGGTTAAGGCAGGTTAAGAATTTGTGCCGCTCTCATCTATTGTACGTTTTAAAAATAAACGATTCTCCTTTCCCTTCCATTTTCTCAAAACTTATTCATTAAAAAAAAAAAAAACTATAGAAAACTTTTTTCTTTTCACGATATCTACCGACATATCGAGTTTAGTGCATCTTCCCTGAAACAGCCTGTATACATGAATTAAAACCATACAGTACGTACGAATGTGTGAACTTTCAGTGTTCCAGAAAGTTGTCGTCTTTAAATTCCTTTTATAAACACGTGAAAATACATGCCGAGGAGAGTGACTTTGTTACCGCAAAATCGCTTTCCATGACATGTAACATAAATACTCAGTATGTTGCAACTTCAAATGAATCTGTAGATCTCTTAAATACAAAGCATAATACTAATTATGGATATACACATCATCAAAAGAAACAAGAAATTTAGAAGAAATAGACAAAAATAAATGTGAAAGAGATGTAATAAATCTTGTTGCAAAATTGGTAGCCGAAATGTATAATAATTCAGTAATACCACGTTCTATTGTTCATAACATAATAAAAACTGTTAAGTACCTCTTTCCATCAAGCATTATTTTTCTTAAAGAACTTACATTAACCCAGTTAGTAAACGTAGATCCCACTGATAGACAAGTTGTCAGATATCTTTGATATATACGCTAAATCTTTCGACAATTTTGAAACATAATATAAAAGATTAAATTATTTTGAAGTCAGATTCATTTATTTATTTATTTGCTTTATTCTATCGAAACAATCGATCGAAAACTATTTGGAAATACATGTGTTTTTCAACAATTGTTAAGCGAGTTACAGATTTGACAAGATGACGGTATAAATGTTTGTAATGATGGAGTGAACGAAAAAGTATTTTTTAAAGTTGCAGCAGTGTTAGGTGATAGTCTCGGTATACACTCAATTTTTGGTTTCACAGAAAGCTTTTCTGCAACATTTAGATGTCGATTTTGCAAAATGTGTAAGCAAGATAACAAAGTAACATGTATTACTGATAATACGTTAATGCGCAATGAAAGTAAATATCAAGAGGATTTAAACATTAATAACATGTCATTAACAGGTATAACCTTGTATTTTTCATGATTTAAAATATTTTCATGTTACACGAAACTTAATTGCAGATATAATGCATATAATGTAGGAGAAGGTGGGGCAAAATGGATCATAGGGGCATTGTGGAATTTTTTATTTAAAGTGTAACATGCAACGCCATCTGAAGTTTTATAGCATAAATACATTTCATTCTCAGTTCGAATTGAAGTGTCCAGCAAAAGGTTGGTCTTGTTTTGAAGGTGATTTTTTTGTGCCAGTTTTATTTTGGTCAGACTTCTAGATCTAAAATTTGTAGGTAAGTAATTAGCGGATTGTTGCTTTAGTTTCAACATATTGCTGTGTCATTTCCTTTCTATGATAAATAAAACTTAAATGAAAAGGATACGCACATTGAATTTGTTTTATTTTGTAATATGATCATTTCTCTTTGCTTTTGGTGCCATTTTTGAATTATATTTGTATAAAAGGGTCCCCTAGAATTCTGAAAATTAAGTTTTCACTAAGATTTTTCTTTAACTTATATTTCTATTCTGTTAAATGCAGAGTTTACCTAACCTGGAAGACGGTCTTTTGAATATCGATTCGCCAACAACGACCAATTGGTTGAAAACCAAATTTATAGAGCTTTTTGGAGACGACTCTGATACAGAGACGATGCCTGATTACACCATTGCACCTTCAAGGCCTGTAATTTCGGCTCCTGGGTCACTAACGCATCGGTCAGGGAGGTTGGGTTGCCGGATCTTGAGATGCCTGTTCCTCAGCAGATGGAGGCTGCTGAATTTGGGGAAGCCGTTAAAAAGCTTCCTCGTGAGTTCCTAAAGGACCGCCGTGGAAATAAGCGCCAATATCTGCTCCACCTGATGGGGCGAAGGTGAAGATGCTCAAAGTGGAGGCCCTTCGTCTGGGGTTAATTGGCTGGCCTACAAAGTGTTGAATCAATTTTTATGCTTTTGGATTGTATAGAATCGCATTTTTGAGTTTAATTTTGTAGAATTTTTAGTTTTAATTTTGTATTTTGAGGTAAGATTTTCTTTTGGGGCAAGTTTTTGTTGGTTTGTTTCCCTATATAAGTGGGGAAAATTTTCAGTAAAATTAAGTCTTCCTTGGGCAGTGTTAGTGTGAACATCTCTTCTAGAATGGTAAAATTGGCTCATACACTTGTATTTAACTGATCGTATACAAATTAGATAGTTTATCTTAATTGGTACGATTAGAATTTGTTTATGGCAAAGACGTCATGGAATAATTAAATTGCGTTTTTCATTGCATTCAACGATTTTCAGAATTTTGAGGGACACGTATCAAGGTATTTGCCTTAGCGGTCTCTGAAAACAATTTACCTGTTTGTTTACGATGAATTTGAGGTTGAGATCTACCAATTTCAATTCACCGTTGCAAATTATATTGTAACTTATGTACATTTTCCAACTGATAAATATTTTTGGTTATGTGAACACATATTTTGACATTTACTGTTTAACGTTGGTAATATTGCAACTTAATAAATTTGTTACTAAGATATTTGATTTTTACTTACCCATTCACCACGTCGCTCGTAAATTTGCACAACAACAATTCAGTAAATACTTTGAGAGTCTCTGTTTCTATTTAAACTGCGACATTACATAGGAACCTCGTGCAGTGTTGTAATTGGTCTAACAATAAAATCACTAGACCCTGAGATTTCAATTAATTCTAAAAAGGTATATGCTCAAAACCACAGCAATATGTTTTAATATTTTTTACTGAGTATGTTGCATAAAGTATCTAATTGCATGGTATTTGCTATATATTGTCGAGTTTAGCATGCGGGGCAAAGAGGAATTGTTGGTGTGTTGCAAAGTGGAAGAAAATTTCACTTTGCCCCATAGATATTTACTAAGACAATAATTTTTTTAGCGTTTTAAAAAATGTTTTTATATTTCAGATATGGTTAGAATATACAAAAGAAAGTCTACACAGCAGTCGTGGGCCGAAGAATCCATGAAATTAGCAATTAGGGATTTGCGAAATAGAGTTTGCGGTTACAAAGAAGCCGCTCAAAGATACAATGTGCCTTCGTCTACTTTGTTCAGACGAGTGAAATCACAAAAAGACATTCAATTAGCAGCAACGAAAACAATAGGACGATATAAGACAATTTTCAGCAAAGAGCAAGAACTTGAACTGGTTGCTCACATTCTGTCAATGGAAGAAAGGCTTTTTGGTTTATCTATGAAAGATTTGCGCTCAAAAATAGAATTAAACATGCCTTTAATAGAGAAACAGGATTAGCCGACAAAGACTGGATGTATGGTTTTCTTCGGCGACATAGACACATTTCATTACGACTTCCAGAGAAAACATCTGCAGCAAGAGCTGCTTCGTTTAATAAGACAAATGTTGATAAATTGTTCACACTCCTCGGTAATTTATTAGAAACACATCGCTTCCCACCAAGCAGAATTTATAATTCTAATGAAACTGGAATAATGACTAATAGGTCAAGTAAAGTCTTATCTCTAAAAGAGAAAAAGCAAGTTGGAACATTATCCTCTGCAGAGCGTGGAACGCTAGTTACTGCCGAAATTTGCTGTAATACTATAGGTCATTATATACCACCTTTGTTGATTATTCCACGCGCCAGAAGGAATCCGCTGTATGAAATAGGGCTCCCTCCAGAAACCGTTGTTGAATATCGTCCGTCTGGATGGATGCAATCAAACATTTTTGCCAAGTCTTGGTTTAAATATTTCTTAAGGTTTTCTAAACCTATAGCAGAAGACCCGGTACTTTTAATCTTCGATGGTCACTCGACTTATACCAAAAACTTAGAACTAATAAACACGGCCGAAGAAAATCATGTGTCCGTACTTGTAATAACACTACACACATCCCATGAGCTTCAACCTCTGGATGTTTCTTTTATGTATCCGCTCAGCGCTTATTATGAACAGGAAGTTAAATATTTTCTCCGCAGTAACCCAGGAAAAATTGTCACAGTACATGAAGTTGGAAAATTATTCGGAGCAGCTTACCAAACAGCCGCTACAACCGAAACCGCTATGAATGGCTTCAAAAAAACAGGCATACGTATGTCCTGATAACCCGAACGTGTTTCCAAAACATTTATTTTTACCTTCAAAAACGACTGAAAGGCCTCAAAATATGGATAACGATCAGAATTATCATGGATCTCAAAAATCTGTTCAAAGTACTCCCTCACCTCAGGACCACTAGGTCCATCGAACAGAACTGATTCACCACAACCCAGTTTATCAAACTTAATTTATTCACCGCAACCAGGTCCATCAAACGGAACTGATTCACCGCAACCAGGTCCATCAAACAGAACTGATTCACCGCAACCAGGTCCATCAAACAGAACTGATTCACCGGAATTAGGGCCATCAAATAAACCTGGTTCCTTGCAACCTGGACTCTCCAGCAGAAGATCTTCATTATCACCATGCTGTTTTTCACCAAAGGACATAATGTCTTTACCCAAAGTGTCAGCTACAACTAATACAAAGCGAAAGAATACGAAAAAAGGGAAAACAATGGTGCTTACAGCAACTCCACATATAGAAGAATTACAAATATCCTTAACGTGTTACGGTTAAAAAATTCATTTAAATTATTCATAATATTTTTCCGAATATCTTGTATCGGCGTGAGAATCTAACGGCCCGGTTTGGCCTACGTGCCGGTCGACACATTTCACCATGTTTCATAATTAAATTGTACGCTGTTATTTAAACCTACTGTATAGCTTGTTCGCCCGTCTTAAATTCATTTCATCAGTAACGACTTCTGTCTTCAGCGCATGTGGAAAGGTACGGCGCGCTCGCCTGGCGTGTTACATTTAAAATTTCCGCGTCTGTACCTCGCGTCAAGGGTTGCCTTTATTGTGTCTGGTCAATGAATATATTTGCGCGCAGGTCACTGTGACTGATCTAGACCGGTGATTGGTCGGGGTTCAAGTAACTAGCGTCTGCGTGAAGAGTAGAAAACCCCGAGTGAAGCTTGTTGTTGTGTCCTAGTGAATTTTAAATATTTCGTTTTATTGAGTCTCGTCTGAATTGTTTTTCGACTTCTCGTCGCTTCTGTAGGCACATCGACTTTTGAGCATTTATTTGCCGTTCGCTTTGCGGATTTGGAGCTTCAATTCGGGTATGTTATAAGTTTTTTTGTGGGTGCCGGCATGGTGCTATTTTCCTGTTTTTCTTTCGGTATTTCTACACATCCTGTCGTTTCGTCTGCTGCCACATTTAGGGGCAATTTTACGATCTTCCCCGCTACCCAGCGAGGAGCACGGCCGTCTCTCGCATGCCACATGTGTTACTTTTCCGGCCGACCATTTTGTTCAGTCGACACCAACTTTACGTGATGTGGTCCTGCTTGGAGGTTCCCGCAAGCAAGGTTTTGAGAGGGTGAAAGCTTGGAGACGGATCCTCTTCCCGTAGATCTAATCGTAAAGGACCCAATTGGTGTTGGTGTTCTCCACAGGGTACCCGCTGCCGACTGGTATTTTTTTTTGGTTTGGCGCTTCGACTCCGGTCTCCGGACCGGAGCTACTGACGGCAGAATTCCGGTGAACATCGTTTGAGGATGTGGTGAGATCTAATCTTGAAATCCCTTTTGTGCCCTTGTGACTTTACGCAGTAAAGACGCGTTTATGTTTTGGTGTTATTAGTTCTCTAGTTTACGTGCGTTTGTTCGCATTGAACTTTTTGTTGTTTTTTTTTAAACATTTGTTAATTTTGTAGTTAGTTGTTTATAACTGTACTTCAAATCAAATAGCACTGTTGATAATTAAGCTTGCCGAAATTTCCCGAGCGACTTTAAATTCATTATTAACCAACACATTTCGTCGTCGGGCTAAGACATACTTTGTTACGTTTGATGTTAAATGTCATGTTCTTGGGCATTAATTATCCCGGTAATTATATTTCTCACCAGATTTATAAATTTCTTTTTTTTTGGGGGCTTGTGCCTTGAGTTTAGTTACCGTTGCCGAAATTCTTATTTCATTCTGTGGTCTGAAGGTGGATCAGGTAAGTTGGGAAGCAACACCTTCTGGCGCCCTATCGGAATCTCCGTTTTTCTTGAAACAACCCTAAACGAACCCAGCCGTCTCCACTGTAGCTGGTCCCAACTTTTATCGGCTCCTATTATTCCGGCAATAGGTAGCAGGCGGTCATTCTTTCGATAGCGCTCGTCGCGTGCTGTTCGTTTATTTGTGTGCCTTCAAGCTTTATGCTTCTCCACGGAATTTGTGGTTGAAACTTGAAACGGATTTTTTCCGAGATTTGCTAAAGCACGCCGAGTGACCTACAAGCCGTTTAAATGACGTATCGAAGGCCTGCCTCTGAGAAAGGGAACAGGTATGTTTTGTTGGACTTTTTGTGCAATTGATCCCTGCGAGTAACGCGTCTCTCTCTTCTAGTTCTAGTTCCCGTTCTTGTTTCAGTTCCAGTCCCAGTTCAAGTTATGGTAGTTTTTGTTGTACTTGGGTGGAAAGAAAAGGCTGATTTTCGGCTTTGAAACGAATTACGCCTCGCAACCCGCTTTCCCCGTCTACAAAAGTCGACCTGCCTGACGACGCCAATTGGTGACGTAATACCTGCGACGAAGTACGTCATTGACTGCAGTTCCGGTGGAGGGCGCTCACTCACTACTGACAGCTGTTGAGCGGTCTCTCATTACGCCGGATCCGGGTACATACAAGGTCAGATGTATTTTAATTATTTCTTAAATTACTCTGTCAAGATACCGCGGGGATGCATTTATTTTGTTCTTTCATTTGATAATTTGAATTCGATTTGAACCACACGATTGGCCTTATGCGATAATTGTGACCGAAGAACAGATCTGTTGATCGAATTAAACTTGACTTGTTATTTGTTTAATGACATTTCGTATTCGCGCTGTCGTTATTAATTTTGAGCCTTTAAATAAATGCAAGTATGCTCAGCTGGTGCTTTTTATTTTGTTCATTTTTGCCCACCTTTTGCTTTGGGGTTACGTCGAACCTCCCTTCTCCAAGAGCTTTGCCGAGCCGGTGCTGGAGAAACGTTAGTCCCTCGCACTAATTTGCTGGCCTACAGGTAGGTAGCAAACGCCAAAAACAAAACCAAAGAAAACCGAACTGGTAAAAAAGCACATTTTTCCAAAAACTAAAAAGTGCACTCAGAAGTATGACCCTGAAAGCAGCTCTGATTCTGACGAAGATCTAGTTTTGGATTATTCATCTAAGTTTTCCTTAGAAAAAGGAGATAAAGAGACAACAGAAACGCCGATTAAATTTACAACTGAGAAAGTAGATGACTTACAAGCAATTCAAAATCACAGTTACCTTTTGATACAACTTGAAGATCAAAAGAGAAGTGTAAAGAACCAATTTGTAGGCCAAGTCATTTCAAAGGCCCAAGAAAACGACAATTGCACAGTCAGGTTCATGAAAGAATATAGACAAAGTGGAAATGTTTTCATCGTATATATTACCGTAAGAATGCTCCCTGTATATGTCTCACGCAAAAAATGACGTTTTTTCACTTTTGCCCCACTACTGATTTTACTTTGCCCCATCGGTGAGGCAAAGTGGAAAAATGTCAAATAAAAATGTAAGTTACTCTTAAGGCACTAAAAAATTCAAAAATGTTTTGTTAGCCTATAGTAAAAATATATTCTTTCTACGTGTTTTTTTTTTAGTCAAAATTTTGTTTTCTTTTCTTATAGTATTCAGCCTTCCAAATAAAGGGTGCCACTTTGCCCCGCCTTCCTTGCATATATGAAATGGCTTTTTTACTAAAAGCAATTGTTCTTCAACATAAATTTTTATCTTTAAATGATAGAATTAGAAACTTCTACTATGGCACTGGTGGCAGTCTGAAGATGTCAGCTGTTGAAATGCTTTTTTTCAGTTTATTTCGGAGTTTTAGTTGGTGATCTAATATCTCAAAATTTTCAACTTTGGAAATTATGGATAAAATTAAAGGAAATATTAGACATATTAGTCCTCCTACTCTGCAAATTATTGAAGGTGCACGTTTGAAAGTATTGGTTCAAGAACACCACAATTTATATATCCGTTTTGTTGGAGACTTAAAGCCTAAACATCATCATATGCTTCACTATGATGAAATATTTAAGAGATGTGAACCATTAATTCACTTATGTAGTATGCGCTTTGAACAAAAGCATAGACAATTAAAATTATCATCCAATATATCTGGGTCGTATAAAAATATTATTCATATATTAGCTACAAAGGTACAGTTGAAATTATCTTATGAATTACATTGGTCTTCCAAAAATACTTTAATTACAAATCTAAGTAATTGGGCTTCAATTGATGAAAATATTAAAATAACTTTTTTCTAAATTTTGTTAAAAATGATTTCAGTGAATTGACTTGGATAGAAATAAGAGGTATAAGACAAAAATGGTTGTTGTTATTAAACGTAATGAAGTACCAATTTTTGGTTCCATTAAAAATATAGTTATAAATAATGAAAATAATGTATATTTCGTTGTATCTGTATTTAATACAATTTGTTTTAATTACCATACACAAAGTTTTGAAATAGAAGTTAGTTCAAGTATTAGTTGTGTAAACTACGAAAACTTATATGATTATATACCAGTAGTTTGTACCAAAGTTAATGGTACGTTTTTTATAACTTTAAAACATGTACTTTAAATATTTTAGTTGTATAATGTACAGATTAAGATATGAATAATATTTTCTTGTTATATGATAAATAAATAAAATAAAATAAAAAATAAGGTTAAGTTATGTTTTTTTAAATCTATCTTTGAACACCTATGTATATAATCATTTCATTTTCAGGAAATGTACTATACATGTATGTATGTGCACACTTTCATTCTCTAAGAATCGGGCAGCAATATCCGCCGTAAAAGAGTTGTCTTGTAAGAGAACGAAACGTCAATTGGCAGTACAACTTCTACTGAATACGCGGTCCAACAGGAAACTCATACCGAAATAAAATTGGAATCTCGTTATTGCAAATAATTTTCATTTTTACCGAAAGTTTACTTATATGAATAAATAACATTATCTAAAATTCTTTTTCTTTTCGTTTATTTCGTTATTTTATCATAATTTTTGCTATAAAATTGTAGTAAACTTTCATATAAATTATATGGGAAAGTCATACAAAGTGCTGTAATTAATACAAACAAATATGTACTTTTTATTACAGAAGTGCATTAATTTTCATATTGGTTATATAGAAAATCATCAATTTTCAGAATAGAATTCAAAAAGAAATATACTTTTTATTACAAAAGTGTAGTAAATTTTCATATCAATTATAAGGAGGCCATACAATTTGCAGTAAAGAATACAAAAATTAATATATTTTTTATTACCCAAGTTTTGTAAATTTGCGTATTAATAGGGTATTTGACTAAAATTGAGAAAGTATTTTAAATTCTATATATGCCTCTAATATGTCTACAGAACTTTAATTTAAAAAAAATGTTAGAGGAAAGGTGTATTTTTAACGATTTAAATTTAAAAATCGAAATTTACCGCCAAAACGCAAGCATCTGTAAACAGTGACGCTATGATGTCACGCCTTCGTAAACACAATAACACAAACAGTAATCGAATAAAGCTTCTTAAATATAGCTTGTTCTGATTCAGTGTTTGACATTTTAATTTCCTCGAAAAGTCTGTCGTCATAGTCATGGGTCAAGAACTCTGCTCGTAATTTAGTCGTAAGATCGTCCCAATCCACTAAATATTTACGATTAGCGCGGTACCAGATTAATGCAGGACCTTTAAACAAATCCGGGGCCGAAAGGAAAAGTTGAACCTTTGAAACGTTACGCTAGATTCTCAACTCTTCGACCCGTTGCAGAAATGCATTCAGGGAAAATTCGTGATTAAGGCCTGAATACGTAATGTTCCACTTAACTGGGAGTTGAGCCTTAGTAAAGCATACCTTAGGATCATTTTTATTTGGACTCAAAAATTCCTCATCCGAAGACTCGGAACTAGATGTGACAGTCATCGCAGATACTGAATGAGCAGCCATACTAAGATCTAAAACCGTGTCGCCTACAGTCGACGAACGACGAGCGGACTTAGCTTTAGTTTGGAGTTCGGATAGTAAGGTAACCAAATCAACCACGTAAGCCGATCGTTTTTTTTTTCATCGTCAGGAGAACGATTCGCGCGACCTAACGCATGAGTGATCTTAGATGACACTTTCTTGTAAGTGGATGATTGAACCACGTCCGAAAAATCCCTAAGTAAATCTTTTAATTTCGCCACTTTATTCCCTAAGGCGTCCAAGTCCTCCGCAGCCGTATATGGGTATTCCGGGGACGAAAAAGAAGTTTCCCGTTCCATACGTAGTAAATTACGTAGGGTAGTCCGCATAGCAGCTACCGTTTGTTCCGAAGAGACACCACGAATCCTCAATTCGTACACGAGTTCTTCTTGGGACAATCTATTAATCTAAAATTTTGACCCCATGATCAATGACCGACACGATAAGTCCACAATACAACAATATATCGCGTCGTTAATAGTGAAAATTGCGACAGGGGGGGTTGAGATAAGAAAAGAAATTTCCCCAACAACTTGTGCGCGGCGGGTAATACGCTGAGGGGAATTCGGTCGAGCCGTTCGGACCTACCTGTGTGGCTCTCTTTTGCAAGGATACGCTGTCGTCCCAGAAGCTCAGTGGAGATGGTCGTGCAGTGCGAAAATTAAAACGCACAAGTGTCAACCCGCTCAATGGGGGAAGGATCCTGATGTTACAATATATTAGGGCGCCACCTAGCCGTAATGCAGCGTTCCTTAAGGTCATGGACCGACGCTAGGAGAGGGTCCAAAATATCAACACTGGGTAGAGCTCCAACACCGAAGGGCTCACCAGAAGGGCAAAACAAAACGAGAACAACCTCAAACTCCACCAAGGTGAAAGAAAACCCCAGCGAAAGTGTTAACAAACGGTATATTAAATAATAAAAAAAAGAAACGAGCGAAAAAATACAGCCAGCGCGCAGAGAACGTTGCGTCAACCGCAAAGTTAACAAGAAATTAAATATCTTTAAAAAAAAAGAACGACAAGCCTAAAGGGCGCAATATCTGTACATAGAGAACATTCAAATAAACAAACAAATAAATTATCCGCTCGCGTACGGGCCCATTCGCGACGTTCACAATAAATTTTACCCAAACGGGTGTATCAATGTTAACAGATCAAAATTTTCAAGACAAAAAAAAAGACTGAATGTTTGTAATACGGTTAAAAGAGGTTACGCCTCTTACAAAATTAAAACTCGGAAAATACAAAACAGGAAACAAAGATTAGTGCATTCGCGAACGGTTTAGCGTGTCCGGAAGCTCGGCACACACGCAGTGCGAATCGCCAGGTTCGTACGAAGTTATTCGACGACACTGAATCGCAGTCGGTGACAGAACAAAAACCAAAAGGAGGAAAGAAATAATGGTGTTAACGATACCAATCACTCCTTGTATACATCGGTTCGGTGGTCGATGATTCGGAAGCGGCGTCACCAGGTAGCTGGTCGGGCGTGGTTATCCAATCCCCCGGAGTCGGTCCGAGTCTGGCGGTGGGACACATGCAAAGAAAAGGGGTGGTCAGAGACTACCGGTCAATCAGGGCCCCAGCGGGGTCCGTGTGGCGATTTATGAAGATGGAAAAATCGGCCACAAACCACTTGCTATACAACGGAGAAAAGGAAAAAAAAATAATCGTAATAGGAAATGCAAACGCAAATAACCGAAAGACGAATTCACAAAAGAAAAATATAACTACACTTAGCCCGTATAGAATACGAGCCAAGAAATCGCAGAAAAGAAGCTTGTCTTCGGTGTGCCAAAAAAAATTCGGTGTTCACAGCAATTAAATCCGCATAAGCGAAAGGCTTGTAAAACTACAAACGGCCCAACAACATCCGTGGACACAATCCTCAAACGAGTCCCCTTGCGTAAACGAAATTAGCAAATCTTCCAAAAGGGACGTCCGACGGAGCTGAACACACGAGGCATACGTGAAAAATGAATGCCACCAAAGATGGCTTCCAGCCGCATCCACGGAAAATGTGACGTAGACGAAACATCATATCTAGGTCTCACGTTTTCGTTTTTCTCAAAATTTTGTATAGTTTTGGAGATATCGATTTGAAAAAATGTCAACGTGAGACCTAGATAATTACCTCATGAATACGTACTGAAAATTTGAGCTTATAATTTACAATGGTTACTCAGAAAAACTTTTTTAAAAATTAGCGCTTTGTAAAAGGCCTCTTAAGCTCAGTTCACATCTACCAGCATATAGCATGTCTAGCACGTAACGTGGCAGATACAGAAAAATCATTACATACATTTTATATTAGCGTATTCATATCTAGAGAAAATTCTCTCAAATGAGCGGAGCGTACAGACACGGATCAGCATTGTTTCGAAGAATATTTTGTCTCTACCGGTGCGTGTCTGGGCATGTCTGTGTGGTCGGGATGGTTAATATGAATGGAGTCAAGTCACAGACACCTATCTACCACTAGAAACTGTCATATGAAAAATGGACAACGAAAAATTAATCGAATTAGTTAGTGAATATATTTTTTTCTATGATTTGAGTGATCGTATACATATATAGTGACAATCACCGCAAAGATGACGCTTAGAAAGAAATAGCAATAAAACTCCAAGTACAAGGTAAGTAAGTATTTATTACAATAAATATTAGGCATATGTAACTTATTTATATTTCCCCTGCTGGGGAATCAAACAACGAAGCTAATTTGTCTCTGACATCCAAAGCGGTAGATTGACTGTTACCGCCCTGCCGTGGCATATTTCTCAAATTTCTAACGGTTCTATTTTCACATGCATGGATATGATTATATTTTATGAAGTTGTGGAGAATACAAGCAGTCAAATTTTCGGGTTTGAGCTGTATTCTTCTATTGTACAAACGAAATTTTTGAGCTAATTGCTCATAGGCATTTTCTACTACTTTCCTTGCGCGTGACAATCTATCATTGAATTTTCTCTTGCACTGAACATATATCTATTTGTGGCTACGGGTAGGGTCGCATTAGATAAGTTTTTAAAGGAAATGCTTCATCGCCTATAATGGCATGGGGCATCAGTATTTCAGTACCAGGTAGGAATTTATCTTCTGGTACATTTAGGGTATTCGACGCCAGAGTTTTCTCGATTGCTGAATTAGAGAATATTCCACCGTTACTGTTTTTGCCATATGCACCGATATCTACGCATATAAACTTATAATTGGTATCAACGATCGCCATTAGCACTATTGAAAACGTCTTTTTATAGTTAAAGTACAGAGAACCACTGTTAGCTGGAGCCGTAATAACTACGTGTTTGCCATCTATGGCACCAAGGCAGTTGGGAAAGTTCCATATATTCCAAAATTTGTCTGATGTCGTTGACCAACTTTCTTTGGTAGGCGTCGACGTACATTCTTCTGTCATTTCTTGTATGATAGCTGCACATACTTCTGTAACTATATAATGCTCACACCAAGTCTATAACTGTATGGAATAGTCAGATAAGAGTCTCCGGTTGCCAAAAACTTGAAAAATAAATACATTATTTATTGTTTGTTACAGAAAAAGACTACAAGAAATCATGGGCCTTATTACGCGATGCATTCCGACGTTCCATAAAAAAAGAACATAAAGAGACAAGAAGCGGTAAAGCTAGCTGATCTACAAGAAAATGGAAATATGAGGACGAGATGTCTTTTCTTTTGCTGTATTTTAAAGAGAGGACCACTCTCGACCCATGATGACAAAGACAGTGATGTTGATAATAATGTTTATTGATCCCAAATACAGTGTAGAAGTATTAGTAGAGGTACGTTGCAAAATTATTTTACGTCATATGGTTCACCGGAAAAATAATTTTGTTTATATAGTTGATTTCTAGTTTATTCTATAATAAAGTTCTTACCTCAAACAAACGGCTAATTTCTCTCTTGGTGATAAAGATTCCGTAAACACGGTGTTTTGTTTAGTTATCACGTGTGAAATTTTTGTTACAATGGTTTCGAACTCTCGAAACTCTCGACCGCCACTTACTCTACACAAACTCAAGTTTATGATTTTTTTAAAGATAAACTAGGAGGGGTTACATCGCTATTTTTTATATGTTGTGTAAAAGGCATTGGAAATTAATATCCTGAAGAAATATCCTAAGAATTTTCACGTCAAATATCCAGCCATAAGGTTTTTAATGCCATACCGTTACTTTACATCTCGAAGTATTATCCGAAGTCCATAAACGCCTGACTGAGGCTGGTTTGACCTTGAATCAGGACAAGTGCAGTTTTTGCCTTAGCGAATTGAAATACCTAGGTTACGTTGTGGATCGCCACGGTCTTCATGTAGATCCCGAAAAGGTTCAATCAATTTTAAGAATACCTAAACCCACGACGGTTAAGGAAGTACGTAGATTAATCGGAACCGCTTCGTGGTACCGTAGATTCATCCCTAGGTTTTCCACAATTATCGCCCCTTTGACCAAGTTGCTCAAGAAAAATTCTAAGCATCGGTGGGATGAAACCTGCGATGAAGTGTGGGAAAAGATCCGTGAGCATTTGGTTTCCGCTCCAGTCCTTTCGTGTCCTGACTTCACTAAAGAATTCACGATTAAAACCGACGCATCTGATTATGGTGTTGGAGCTGTCCTTACCCAACAACACGATGACGGCGAGAAAGTCATATGCTATCTAAATCGCTCATTATCCCGAACTGAGCGCAAGTACTCGACGATCGAGAAAGAACTCCTTGCGATGTTGTGGGCAATCGAAAAACTTAGGCCCTATGTGGAAGGTTCTCATTTCAAAGTTATCACCGATCACCATTCACTCCTTTGGTTCAATAAGTTGCAGAACCCTTCCGGTCGTTTATGTCCTTGGGCTGTACGCCTGCAACAGTACGATTTCAGTGGAAAGCAAAGGAAAGGAACATGTCGTACCCGATATGCTTTCTCGAACTGTTCCTATTATCGACTCCATCGACTTCGATAATGTTAAGGATAGTTGGTACCTAAACTTCTTAAAGAAAACTCGTTTGGCCCCGGAAAAGTTTCCGAGTTTTCGTGTCGAAGGAAACATTATCTATAAACTCGTCCGAAACACTTATTATTGACTAGCTGAGGATGAGCCTCACTGGAAGCCTGTTGTCCCTAAGGAATCTCGGTTACAAATTCTTCAAGAACATCATGATTCCCCGACTAGTGGTCATTTGGGTGTCTATAAGACTTACAATAGGATCGCCCAAAGTTATTATTGGCCCAAAATGCACGCCGATGTTGCGAAATATGATCATAGGTGTCAAACGTGTCTTCGCACCAAACCAGAACAGAAAGCTCCGGCAGGGCTAATGGGAGGTCACTCTCGAATATCACCTCCTTGGGAGGTCATTAGTATCGATCTTGTTGGACCACTACCTAGATCTTCTCGTGGCTATCAGTACATCCTTGTGGCAACTGATTGCTTAAAATCGTTCAGCACATTGAGGAAAACATTTTCTTAGTTTTTGGAGTACCTCGTACTGTTATTTCGGACAATGGAGTCCAATTTAAGTCCAAAGATTATCAAAAACTTCTGACGGCATACCACGTGCGCCCTGCGTACACTTCGTTTTATCATCCAAAAGCGAACCCTGTCGAGCGCGTTAATCGCGTAATCAAGTCCATGTTGACTGCTTATGTGGCGGAAGACCACCGCAAATGGGATTTATTCCTGCTCAAAGTCGCTTGTGCTTTACGAACTGCTCGTCACGAAGTTACTGGTGTGACTCCATATTTCCTCAACTTTGGTCGTGAAATGTGCTTAAAAGGTAGTCTAATCCCTGACAATGACCCTGATAAAGATGAGTCCTTGGAAGTTGTTCCTCAAGATCCTAAGGATCTGCAATCTCGTACCGGAAAGTTCGCAGTCCTCTACAAAAACGTTCAGGAAAGGTTGCAAAAGGCTTACGAAAAGGCTAAGCGCCGATATGATCTTCGTAGGCGAAAGGTTCTTTACCATCCCGATCAGCGGGTGTGGCGTAAAAATTTCGTGTTGTCCGATGCTTCAAAGCATTTCGCGGCCAAGTTGACCGATAAATTTGTTGGGCATTTCCTCATTAGTCGACGTACGTCTGCGGACACTTATGAACTTAAGGATTTTGATGGTAACATACTTCCTGGTACTTGGAATAGTGAACATCTTAAACCCGATCCCCCTGATGAGTAGAGTTCGTTTTACTCTTCTTTCGGCCTGCGGATTGTGGCCTCTTAGAATCCTTCCGACGTATCTTCTGCGTGGAGTAAAAGGCTCCTAAAAGTTTCCGTATATTCCTCACACCATCTGTGGAATCGAATGTCTTCGGATGTTCGCGTGCGATAGGTGTCCTATCGATCAGTCCCGTTGACTGTGAGATGCCGCCTTGCGATTTACGGGGTTTGTGGGAGTTACAAGGGAGTTGGATCCCGTGAAGACTCTCCTTGCCCTCTCTCTCTGTGAATCGGCGTATGAGCAATGTCTGACAGGCTTCGTGATTGTGACTTGGGTCATGCCTATCTGCCCAAGAATTTTCTTTTCTTCTTGCTTCACCCTTTCTTCTACTCTAACTCTGTCACCTTTTCGGATTGATCAGCTCGACCTTGACGGCTTTGAGATATCCTTCGGCATCCGTCAAAGCGTGTGGGAATGCCAAGCGTACTGGATCCCGTGAAAGTATGGCTTGCCCTCTCTCTCTGATGTACCGCTATGGGATACGCTCATGGAAGACATGTCTGTAGTATGGTGTGTTCCGTGAGGAAATCTTTATCTTTCCTGTCCTCTGTCTCTCTCGACTTTTCTTCTCTCTCGACTTTTCTTCTCTCTCTCTTTAGTCTCTACTTTCGGAAATTGGGTTGAAACTCTGTTCCGTTTGGAATGTTTGTTACTCGGATTCGACTTATTTTTTTTTATTTACCTCTACCGGACGTGTCTTACGTTGTTGAATGTGACATTCGTCACTACAGAAGCTTTAGTCTGGAGAATGTAGATTCTCTCCCCCCTTCTAAGCCGTCTCTACGTCAGGACGCAACATTCCCGGGGGGTGAATCATTTTTTTGTTCTCTAGTAATTTTTTTTTCTTTACCCGGCTGTGTCTTATATTAATCCGGCTGATGTAGTGACTGTGGGTAGTGCGAAGCGGTTTCCGCTGGGCACTTTCCTATTTCTAGGGAACTGTGGGAGAACCTGGAGTGGTGGATCTCGTGAAGGCACGAAAGCCCTCTTTTCTCTTGAGTACGGTAGGAATAGTGTCCTGGGGATTGCCTTGCACTACGCAGCGTCATGAAGAGCCAAACCAATTTTCTCGTCTGGAGGAGTTTTGTTTTAAGTGTCGTTTGGTGGGACGATGTTATTTCCTTCCGGTGTCCCCGTGTTAGGCTGTGCCGCCTTTGGGCCGGTCATGGCTTCGTATCGCGTTTGTTCGGCAGGATTCTGGTTGGGAATTCGTCGTCGTTGGGTCTTCTTTGAAGACATTATTTTGCTGCTTAGCAGGAGCTGACAACTCCTCGTGACTAGGGGATCTCCAGAATTTAGAGTCTTTAACGTTTCATTAATTTAATTCCCGCCATTTTTGCTTTGCTCTGGGAGTAGGATTTGACTTTAGGTATTTTATTACCTCGTCGTTTCGTCGTTCGACCTAATCAGTCGAACACAGATTTTACTTGCTTTTATAGCAAATTTCGTTTAACTTCGTTTTTTCTCTTTTATATTTCTTCTTTTTTCGGAAAAGACTTTCGATGGACCGAGATCGTTTGGATCTTCACTTTGCTATTTATGATTTTCTCACTCCATTCATAAAGTTCCGTACTCTTTGATGTAGTTTATCATTTGCAACAGTTTATTTTGTTGGTGATGTTTTGGTTTATTTTCGAAATTCGGTTCAGATTTGGTCGTTACAACCGTAGAGTTCGGCCACTTCTCAACGTCTGTGACACGCGCACGTTTGGTTTTGGTTTGGGCCAAGTATTGACCAAATGGGTTTATCTTTTTATATTTGCTTCGTTGCGTAATTGTTGTATATTGCTAAATAATTGAACAGATTTAAATATTATTTACGCGCACTCTTTCTTCAGACGTGCTGTATAAAAAGTTGTCTTGATGTTTCAGTTGTTGGCCAGTCCAGTTCAGATATGTGTTTGTTACACGTGTGTGTGTGTTAATAAAGTTAGTTACCTTTCGGACATGTGACTTTTATTAAATCTTGATCATAAACAACATATTGGCGACGAGGATTTTTTTTTATGTTTGCAAGTTGCAATGGTGTTTTGATCGCGAATTGGAGTGTTTTGCAGTTACACGTGTCGGAGAATTTTTATTACAATTCTTTTTTTTCTTCGGGATCTACCATAATGGAAGAGCAAGCGGTGTATCCATTTTCCAATGTGGAAAAATTTAATCATAATACGTCCGATTTTGTGATGTTCAAAAAAAGATTAGAACAAGTGTTAATTGTTAATAATGTGACGGATGCGGGGCGTAAACGCGCTATTTTATTATCTTCATTAAATGAAGAGACTTATAAGCTGCTCCGTAATTTGTGCACACCGGCATCGAAAACTTATCCAGATTTAATTAAAATATTAACGGATTTTTTTTCGCCAGTGAAGTCAATTTTTTCTGAACGTTTAAAGTTTTACCATGCCGTAAAATCGGAGTCCGAGACCGTGTTAGAGTGGTCGGCCAGGCTTAAAAGTCTTGTGGGAAATTGTAGTTTCGAGGCAGAACAACTCGACATTGTTTTGCGTGATATTTTCACGATCGGATTAGGCCAAAATGCTATCCGCGATAGATGTTTCGAGGAAGATCCAACCCTGCCAAGCACCACGTTTGCAAAGATCCTAAAAATTTCCCAAATTAAAGAAGCATCAATGGTGGAGAAGTACGACACGCCGCTGATAACTGTGAAGTCCGAGCCTGTACACTTTAATCGTTACAAGCGCGGTCCAACAAATCGTCAAGACGCTGCTCGACGCTCGGTAGTAGGCGACGCTCGAGAAGTTAAGAGTTTATTTCAACGTTCTGCAGCTGCAGAGCCGGCATCAGCAGGTAGAAACAGACAATTTAAGCAGAGACAGCTCCAGCCCGGACTTCAGCAGTCTTCTAGCAATAGTCAGGTTTGCCCTAGATGTAATGTGTGCGGCAGACGTAACCACCGGTCAAGTGAATGTTCGTATCGTAATAACTGTTGCCACAAGTGTGGAGAAAAAGGACATTTAGCCACCGTTTGTAAACGTCGCAGAAATTATTCTAATTCGCAAAATTATATGTCCGAAAATTTTTGTGATAATTTTGAAAATATTTTTAGCTTGAGATCGTATGAATTAGATTTTAAAGGTAATGTTAAACCTACGTATGTTAGTTTACTGGTAGAAAATGTGCCGATTAATTTTGAAGCGGATTCCGGTTTTGCTCATTCTGCAATTTCGAAGAAATTATATTTAAAACATTTTAAAAACAAAAAACTTTTTGAAAACGATTTATCGCTTCAAGATTACATTGGTGTCACTTTCAAACCTCTAGGTTTTCTTGAATTACATGTTGTTTATGATCAAAATATTAAAACAATTTTGAAAGTCTATGTAATTAAAATGGAGGTCCACCTTTGATGGGTCGAAACGGTTTAGATTTGTTAAATTTGGGTATCGGTAAAATCCGATACATACATTCTTTGACCAATGACCTAAAGACATTTGTGGGTAAATATAAAGAGCTTTTTGATAATGGTCAAGGTACGTTAAACAAGTGTGAAATTGATTTGAAGGTGAAAAAAGGAACCGTTCCTAAATTTTGTAAGGCTAGGCCAGTTCCTTTTGCGCTGAAGCCTAAAATAGAAGTCGAACTTGATAGGTTAGTTAATAATGGTGTGTTAGTTCCAGTAGATTTTTCTGATTGGGCTACGCCCATTGTACCAATACTTAAATCTAATGGTAGTGTTAGGATTTGCGGTGATTTTAAAATAACACTAAATCCGCACCTGGTAGTTCAACAATATCCATTGCCTAGGATAGAATATTTATTCAGTCAACTACACGGTGGTCAGAAGTTTTCTAAAATCGATTTATCGGATGCTTATCAGCAAGTTTTACTTTCGAATAATTCTAGAAAGCTTGTAACCATCTCTACCCATAAAGGGTTATTTTCTTATACTAGGCTACCGTATGGTATCACGAGTGGACCTATGATTTTCCAAAATATTATGGAAAAACTATTCAACGGTATGCCGGGGGTAGTGTGTTGCATGGATGATATTTTGATAACAGGGAGAGACGATGACGAACATAAGTTTCGGCTTGATGAAGTATTGAAACGATTGCATGAGTGTGGTTTAAAGGTGAAGCGCGAGAAATGTTCAATTTTCCAAGAATCAGTCGAATATTTGGGCCATAGAATTGACAGATTTGGTTTGCATATGACTGAGGATAAAATTTTAGTAATTAAAAATATTCCGGTACCTAATTAGGTGAGTGAGTTAAAGTCGTTTTTAGGGTCAGTAAACTTTTATTGTAAATTTATTCCAAACGCGTCGACAGTTCTTCAACCTCTTTATAATCTACTTAAAAAAGGTAAGTCCTGGAAGTGGTCAGTTTCTTGCAAACAAAGTTTTGAAAAAGTAAAGAATATTTTAGCTTCGTCTTCAGTTCTGGTTCATTATGATCCAGATCGGACAGTAAAGCTTACTGTTGACGCTTTTCAGGTTGGTTTAGGTGCAGTGATTAGCCATGTTTATCCGAATAAGTCGGAAAAACCCATCGCCTTTGCCAGTCGCTTACTAAATGCTGCTGAAAGTAAGTATAGCCAAATAGAAAAAGAGGCTTGTGCTATTATTTTTGGTCTTAAGAAATTTTTTCAGTACCTTTACGGTAAAAAGTTTTTGCTTTACACGGATCATAAACCTTTGCTAACTATTTTTTCACCTAGTAAAGGAATTCCTGTTTTTGCTGCAAATAGGCTCCAAAGATGGGCGCATATACTCTCAGCTTTTGATTACGAAATACATTTTGTGTCATCTGAAAAGAATAACGCTGATTTTTTATCAAGATTGCCTTTATCAGATCAGTCTGACCCAGTATCAAAATGGAATTATTTAAATACCGTATCAAATGATGCTTATTTAAATTATGTTCAAGAAACGGAAATTCCTATTAATTTTGAAAATATAAAGAACGAAGTAGCTAAAGATCCATTACTAAGCAAAGTTTTTTTTTACGTACGTAATGGATGGCCATCAAAATGTCCATCTCCAGAATTTATGCCATTTTTTATTAGAAAAAAATGAGTTAAACATTGAGCAAAATTGTGTGCTTTGGGGTTACCGTTTGATTATACCTAAAAAATTTCAAGTTGCATTATTACAGGAGTTGCATTCTGCGCACGTAGGAGTGGTAAAGATGAAAGCTTTAGGCCGTTCCTATATCTGGTGGCCGGAATTTGATAAAGACATTGAGCAAACAGTATCAAATTGTAATACTTGCGCTAAATTTAGTAGTCGTCCAGCGAAAGCGCCCTTAATAGTGTGGGATTGGCCAAAAGAACCTTGGACTCGCCTTCATGCAGATTTCTTTGGCCCATGTTCAGGGAAATATTTCTTAGTAATAGTTGATGCAACGTCCAAATGGTTGGAATGTTTTGAAGTAAATAATTTGACTTCTACCATCGCTATCAGAGCTTTTAGGTCTCTTTTTGCTAGATACGGGTTACCAAGAGAATTGTGCACGGATAATGCGACCGCTTTTTGCTCGGAAGAATTTCAAAATTTTTTAAAATCTAATGGGATTAAATACGTATATAAAACGGGGGCACCTTATAACCCAGAAACTAATGGTCAAGCTGAAAGCGCGGTGAAAATTATGAAAAAGGCCATATTAAAAGGGAGAGATGAAGGGTTACAGGATATTAATTTAATAATTAATAGGTTTTTATTTCAATATAGAAATACTACTCATTCTACAACGAATGAGACGCCTGCAAAACTGTTAATAGGTAGACCGCTTCGTTCTAAATTTGAGTTGTTGTTACCATCCACTGAAAATGTTGTACTTAAAAAACAAAAGGCTCAGCAAAGATATTATAAACACAAAAATACTTTAAGTTTTTGTGAAGGAGATAACATTTGGGCCAGAAATTATAAAGTTGGTGGTTGCATTTGGGTTAAAGGTAAAATTCATAAGGTCCTTGGTCGGAGAACTTATTTAGTTAAACTTGATTCTGGAATTGTTTGGAAACGTCATATTAATCAAATTAAATTAAATAAAGAAAGAGTTCCCGTTTCGATCATTTCAAAATCAGATTTAGAAAAACAAATTGGTGAAGAATCTCAAGAATCACCCGTCATTATCAATGTTGATGAACTCGCTCCGGGTCCTTCAGATCGTAATACTGATAGTCGAATTTTGATACGTCGTAGCAAGCTGAAGGCCCCTGACCGATTCAAGTTTTCTGTAAATTGATATTTTGTGTGTTTTATACTTACCTATTGTTAAGTAATTTATATAGCGTTAGTGCATGCTTAAGAGGAGAGGTGTTGACCAAATGGGTTTATCTTTTTATATTTGCTTCGTTGCGTAATTGTTGTATATTGCTAAATAATTGAACAGATTTAAATATTATTTACGCGCACTCTTTCTTCAGACGTGCTGTATAAAAAGTTGTCTTGATGTTTCAGTTGTTGGCCAGTCCAGTTCAGATATGTGTTTGTTACACGTGTGTGTGTGTTAATAAAGTTAGTTACCTTTCGGACATGTGACTTTTATTAAATCTTGATCATACACAACAGTAATCCAAGTAAATTTATCGGTGATGTCAGTCTTTTCCAGGATGTCCCAGCATCCTTGATAACCGTCAAAATTTTACGCTTTGCCTGGGAAACTCTTTCGTAGTCGATATATTAATTTAACGTTTCAGCGAAAGTTGCTGAGTTGATGTCGTGATTGGTTGTTGTGTTGGTCGGACTGGTATAGTTATTTTGGTCAGTCGATGTCGACGCTGGTTGGCATGCGGACCCATTTTGACCCTCTCGTTTCTCTTTGATCTTTTGCTTATCAGTCTGTTCAGTGCGTCGACTGGGCACGGCAGAGGTTCACAGCTTTTGGCTTGAATTTTCTTTCGTGGTCTGCGACCAAAAGTTCTGCGTGATATAAGATTCCGCCCGTGATTATGTTTCGTTCTATCACCAGGTCGAATACCTAACTTTGTTCGTGATTCAATTGTTTTGTTTGGTTTAGCCCCGTGCGATCGTCGTTCGTTCTCGTACCTCTTTGGGCCAATTTATCTTTTGGACCTCAGAAATTTTACCTGTGGGCAAAATTTCCATTTTAGTAAGGAGGGGATTATTACAGTGTATTTTCCGCCTGTGTACAAACACACCCTGTATAGGACATTCCAACGCCGCGATCTATTTTTAGCACGCTGATTTATTTCTCACATTGGCGTAGAAATTTACAATTCCTTCTTCGTCTAATTTACCCAAAACTTTCTTTTTAACTTGCTTTTCGCTAAAAGCTTCAGATCAGACGAACAAGTTCATTATATAAAATTAGCCACGTCCTTGCTTAGGGTTGGAATTGCGTTTACGCGGTGTTTATTTGTTCATTTTTCCGGAATTACTGCGTTTGCTGACATGACCCTTGCCCTTTATTTTGATTGGTTTCCGCTGATGTCACATTTTTATGTTATTGGTACAATTCAAACAGACCCTCGTTTATCTCATTTTATGCTGTTCTCTACCCTTGTCGATTCTGCAAAGCTTTGGGACCGGTCAGCGTGGTTTTCATCGTCAGACAAATCGTGTCGTCTTGACCTAGAAGTTTACCGCTCTATTTGCCCTAGGAGGGTGTGAATAGATTTTTACGGCCCCGTCCGTCTTTGAAGGATTTGCCTGCACGAGAGAGTTGAGCGTTTGCCAACTCGGCTTCAGCTTAAGTCGCAGTCGACTTATGTAAGTTTCTCCCATCGCTTTGCACAATCTTGCCGTTCACACTCGTTTCGTTCCCCCCCTTTAGGCTTTTACCTTTTGGTTTATTTTGGGTTTTCCTTTCGTACGACTTATTGGAACACCTTACCACCTGTAATGAAGTACCGTCGCCAGTGCACGTGCCAGTAAATTCCCCCTTGAAGAGTCCGATCGCCGCGGAGCACCGACGCCGCTTGCAGCCTCGCTTCGGTGGAGCCCCTTGACGTGACGGACGTTTACGCCACATAATCAGGTCGGATTTATACATTTTATTATTTTTTGGTGGTTACATTTTTGTCGCGATTGTGCACGTAATTTTGCGTATTCTTACGAAGTAAACCTCGTTTCGGAGGGATTATTAATATTATCATCTTACGATTTACGTCCAACACGTAACTCGTCGGCCAGTTTACATCTGCGTTAGTTTAAGTGAATTTTAGCTTTGTATGACCAATTTCGGATCCGAATATTTAGGAACTGTCGATTAATATTTGACTTATCGTTGACTGTTTAATTTAAGTGCTTTTCTTTTGTGAATTGTTTAATAAACTTGTGTTCATGCTTTGGACGTATCGTGTTTTCATAACTTTTACGCGAATTCCTTTCAAAAAAAATTAAGTGGCGCCTTTTTGGATTGGCCTTCGCGTTATGGTTTAAGGACCCATTCCCGTCCCACTGAAGCTGTCGGCGACACTGGATTAATTTCGCTCCGGTGTTAAACTTCTACTTATCTACACAGGTAGGTAGCAATGCCTGTAAGCATTCATAAAATCTTAATGCATGGGAAAGAAATTATTTCTTCCTGTATACTACCACTTGGAGAATTAGCTGCAGACGCTCACGAGTCGCGCAATAAAGATTATAAAAATTTCCGGGAAAACTACTCTCGAAAAATATCGCGAAAGGCTACGAATGAAGATGTATTACATAGATTTTTATTAACATCTGATCCTGTTCTATCAAGCCAAAGGACACCTGCACCAAAGACATCTCAAGGATTTCATCATGATATCTTACAACTTTTGGAATGCCCTATGGTAGGATCTCAGTCCGAGGAAGAATCCTCGTTAGAAGACTCCGATTAATAAGTAACAAGAATATGTCGTTCATAAATTTTAAAACTTCTAAAATCAAATAAATACCTACTTTACTAATAAATTTACTTGCATTATCAACATGGTATTACCTATAAACGCGGAATAAATCTCCATGTAGTTAATTGTCAAGTAAATTTACTTTCGTAAATCATAAATAAATCATATACATAGATTTTCTATGGCAGAAAATTTACTTGACGTTTTGTATACTCGCTCATATTTTTTGTTTCTAATGCAAGTACATTTATTTTAAAGTTGTACATTAAATAAAACTGCTTTTTCTAAAATATTGTAACGATTTTAAAGGTTCTATTATTTTTATTTTAATCAAAACACGAAATAGTTAATAATCTAATTTATTTAAAAGTAACACTAATTACCACTAACTTAAGAATAATTTACTTAACAATCTAATAAATAATTTATGTTAACAGCCGAGCGAATATTTATAACGCGACTTCAATTTCGAACTGACCACTTGCTTAATTACTGTCGAACTGTCCCCCGTTTGGCTGCGTGCATTTTTATATGCCGGGGTTGTTTCTCGCGAACATTCTCGCTCGTTCGACAGAAAGTCTCGGATCATCGCTTACGTGATATCGAAGCTTCTCGTCTAAGGCGCGTCGTTGTTGACGCATCAGACGGGCTGGGACCGCAAACGTCACACTGCCCCCTTCTTAAAAACGTTTCGTCTCGGAACGTTCCTTGTGATAGCCTTGAAGGAAAATGTCGAAATCGGCATGCTGGTCCCTCTTTACAACATCCGGTCTGGAAGAAATAGCAGTCTACGGTTTTCCTACTGCCAACAGCTGCCTGTGGGTGGTGACTGCAGACTAGAACTTCAATTCCCGTTCCGTTGAAGATGACTTCTATCATGCTGCGAACGACCCTCCAGTCCAGCCCATCTAGTCCGCAGCCTATCTTGGAAATGGCTAATTTCGTCTCCTTGCCTTCCACCAACTGTCTCTTCAGGCTCCATAAAGCTCTCCAAATACTGCGATAGTCAGGCTTACCGCTTGATGTCTTCTTGGTGACTAAGTAGTACACGTGTCGTCATCGTTCCGCCTCCGTGTGGATGATCTGCAGGCTCTTGCCCACCATGGGGTGCTGTCTTAGGAGTTCCTCGACCTGACCAAATTTCTTCCGGAAGACTTGGGCTATCCCCTTGGACATCCTTAGGTCTTCTGCCACACAGTGGGCCAGACTGTACTCTGGTGACACTTGAAAAAGGTCTTGCTGTCTCTCTGTGGTCACTCCGAATCGCGTCTTACTTCCTGTGGCGTGATGAAACATGAAGGTTTCGAAGTTTACTTCGGAACCTTGCGTCCGTTGTACTGTCCCCTCATTTTCTTCTCCGTTGTAAGGAGCCATTCGGTTGAAGTGGATAACCTTGGGTTTGCCATGCGGAACCTTCCTGATGCGGTAGATGACATCGTTAATCCGTTTCATCACTCTATAAGGACCTTCCCAAGATGTCTGCAATTTTGGGGACAGACCTCTACGTCTTTGAGGATTGTAAAGCCAAACCAGTGCTCCAGGTTGGTATCCCCCATTCTGAGCATTGATGTCATAATGCTCCTTCATTCGGTCGCTGGCCGTCTGTATATTGCGACGCACTTGATTGTGAATGTCGTCCATTTTCCTGCGTAGGCCGCTAACGTAGTTCTCGTCGGCAGGGACCTCACCGGGCTTCACGCCGAACTTCAAGTCGCAGGGCAGCCTTGGCTCTCGCCCAAATACCACTTTCGCTGGTGTCTCTCTTGTTGTCTCATGCACGGACGAACGGTATGCCAGTAGAAAAAGGGGAATGTACGTGTCCCAGTCTCTCTGATGATCGGAGACGACTTTGGACAAATGTCGGTTGATGGTTCTGTTGAATCTTTCCACCATTCCGTCCGACTGCGGGTGAAGTGCAGTGGTTCTAGTTTTCCGGACGCCGAGCAGAGTACACACGTTCTTGAATAAAGCCGATTCAAAGTTCCTCCCTTGATCTGAATGCAGCTCCATGGGCGCGCCATACCGACTGATCCATTCTCGGACAAGGACTTCAGCAATAGTTATCGCCTCTTGGTTTGGTAGGGCGTATGCTTCAACCCACTTGCTAAAGTAGTCCATCACCACGACGATGTACTTATTTCCACTATTCGTTTGTGGAAATGGGCCGGCTACATCTATGGCAACTCTCTCAAAAGGACTTCCCACGTTATACTGTTTCATAGGAGCCTTGCCTCGTCTGTGGGGGCCGTTACTAGCTGCGCAGACTACGCACTTCCTACACCAGTCCTTTACATCTTCCTTGCAGTTCACCCAATAGAATCGCTCGCGCACCTTTTCCATAGTCTTCTTGATTCCCAGATGCCCTCCCGAAGTTCCATCGTGAAGTTCCCTCAGAACTTCCGGCACCCTATTCTTGGGGATCAGTAACTATGTCTTCTGTTCCGTGCCTTCCTGGTTCTCGATGGTTCGTTTCAGAAGACCATGATCCAGCACTATGGAGTCCCACTGCGCCCAGTACGATTTCACGGATGGTGCGCACGGTGCTATCTCTTCCCAAGTAGGCCTTGCCTCCCTACTTTTCCATTCCAGCACCAATTTCAAATCCTGATCGTTCTCCTGGTCTCGTCGCAATTCTTCACCTTGCCATTTGTCGTCTACGATGGCCGTCCTCGCAGTCGTGGCGTCGTCTCCTCCAGCCGACTACAGTGCTTACAGTCTTCGGCACAAGGTCTTCTCGACAAAGCATCGGCATTTCTGTGGCTAGTTCCGGCCCGATGCTGGATTTCAAAATCGTATTCCTGAAGTCGTTCGATCCATCGTGCGACTTGTCCTTCAGGATTCTTGAATCGGAGGAGCCATTTTAAAGCGGCATGGTCCGTCCTCAGGAGAAAGTGTCTGCCATATAAGTACTTGTAGAAATGTTCTATGGACTTTACCACGGCTAGCAATTCCCTTCTAGTGACGCAATAATTTCGTTCCGGCTTTGACAGGACTTTACTGAAGTAGCCAATCACCTTCTCTTGCCCTTCTTGGATCTGGGACAGTACGCCACCGATACCAACATTGCTAGCGTCAGTGTCCACGATAAACTTGCCTTCTGGGAGAGGGTAACTTAGAATAGGAGCACTTATCAAGTACTGTTTTAGTTGTTCGAAACTAATTTGGCAATGTTGGTCCCATTCAAACGGACGACCTTCTTCAGTGAGTTTTGTCAACGGTTTAGCGATGTCCGCAAATCCGGGAACATAGCGACGATAGTAAGTGCATAGGCCTAGGAAACTCCTTATCTGGTGTTTATTCTTGGGAGTTGGCCAGTCCTTCAGGACCTGGATCTTTACTGGGTCCACGGCGATTCCATTCCCATTAACAATATGGCCTAGATAATTCACTTCCTTCTGGAAAAGGTGGCACTTCTTGAGACTAAGCTTTAGTCCAGCTCCGCGAAGCCGCTGGAACACTCCTTCCAGGTTCTTCAGGTGGTCGTCGAAAGTTTTCCCCACCACAATTATGTCGTCCAGGTATACCATGCACGTTGTCCAGGACAGACCCTTCAGAACCGTCTCCATCAGCCTCTCGAATGTCGCTGGTGCATTGCATAACCCGAACGGCATCACCGTGAATTGCCATAGGCTCATACCATGGGAAAACGCCGTTTTTTCTCGATCTTCGGGCGCTAGTTCCACTTGCCAATAACCACTCTTTAGATCCAAGGTCGAGAAGATCTTTGAACCGGCCAGGGTGTCCAGGGTGTCATCAATCCGTGGCAGAGGATAGCTATCCTTTTTGGTGACGTTGTTGAGCAATCGATAGTCTACGCAGAACCGTGTGGATCCATCCTTTTTCTTCACAAGCACTACCGGTGACGCCCATGGGCTGCTCGATGGCTCAATTACATTGTCCTTTTCCATCTCACGAATAATGCGTTCTGCTTCCTCACGCTTCGCCAATGGTAACCTCCTTGGAGCTTGACGGATGGGCCTTTCTTCTCCTGTCTCTATCTTGTGTTTGACGATGTCGGTTCTTCCCTTAGGTCCATTGTCTACCTCGAACACATCTTGATAGCGACATATCAGGTTCTTCGCTTTTGTCTTTTGTTCTGGAGTCAATTCCTGGGTCATTGACATGACCATTTCCAACAACTTCTTCGGGACCTTCGAGTCTTGTACGTTTGCTTCTATTTGGCGGGAGATGGAGGACACCATGGCACAGCTTCCCAAGATCGTACCTTTCTTGATGTTGACAGGGAAACAGTTCACATTCATCAGGCGGACTGGTATTTCCTTCTTTGCTGTCAACAACATTTTTCCAACGAGAACTCCTTTTCCAATCTTCTGATCGTCAGTGTTAGGTTCGACCATAATGACTTGCCCATCTTGGAAAGCGCCGTTCAGGTTTGCGTCGACTATAACCTCGGTTCTGCTAGGCAATACGACATCTTCTGCGAGAACAACTCGAGCGGCCACGTCCTCTCGTTGATGTAGAACCAACTCCTCGTTGTTAACCGCCATTACGCCACGTTGCAGATCCAATTGGAATCCATGAGCACACATGACGTCCATGCCCAGAATCGCTTCGTCCTCTATTTCTGCTACCAGCGCACGATGTTTGATGGGGGTCGATCCAATGGTAATGGTCACCTCTACTTCACCATGGACAGTGGCTGATGTTCCGGTTGCCGTCCTCAGTCTCCACTTAGTCGGCTCGGTGCGTTTTGATGACTTGATCACATCGGGCCTCAGGATAGTCTTCGTCGCACCCGTATCCAGTAGCATGGTGTGAGGGATGTCATCAATGGTGGCATCCACGAAGACACTGCTGGTTAATCGCCGCAGGGCTATTACTTTCGTGGCTTTTGTCTTTGGGGGCCTTTGAATACGGGTCGACGTTTGCCCCTCTGCACCGACCCGGCTTAGTTTCCCTGTGGCTTCCTCCGTGGAGGTTCCTGCCTAGCCTTGGGACACCGCCTACGAACATGTCCCTCTTCCTGGCAATTCCAACACACCAGAGGATTCTTCTGCCTCAAGACTTGTTCCACAATGCGGCGAACATCCTCCGTGGTGGTATAGTCCTTGGGCCGCTCCTCTGCAGCAGATCGCACCTGGATGCTGGCGAGTTCTTCTTCTTGGGAGTCCATGGCAGCTCGTACATTGACGTGTCCTCTTGAAACTTGATTCGTCGCCTCGTATTCCAAGGCGTAGGTCAATGCGTTCTTGGATGTCTTAGGGTGGGCCATTCTTAATGCCTGCTGATTGTCCGGATCACGGATTCCACCCACGAAGGTTTGCAGCGTCAAACATTGCAGGAAATCATCAGGAGCTGCAGGATATGCCAACCGGGCTAGGCGCGCTACATCAGCCTCGAATTCCTGAAGACTCTCTCCGGATTTCTGGTAACGGTTTCTCAGCCGCGCATGGTACACGTCGGTCAGATGCGCCTGGCCGTAACGCATCTCCAGCCGGTTCACCAGCTTGTTGAAGTCTTCTTGTTCCTCTAGCGGCATCATTTGTAGCACATCGATAGCGTCCCCCCTCAAGGCCACAATTAACGAAGTGGCTTTTTCACTGGCCGTCCATCCATTCGCTTTTGCTGCAGCTTCAAATTGTTTGAAGTAGTTAGGCCAAGAAGACTTCCCATCGAACGTCGGTGGTTTTATTTTCAATTTAGGAATTTCCGCTGGTCCTACCACAGTTTGGATCTCATTATTTTCTGGTATTTCTGCTGGTGACGGATCCCCGAACATTCGCAACCCTGTCATGATTTGTTCGAGATTCTTAATTTTGTTGTCCTGCTGGAATAATATTTCTTCCACATTGTCTTGCAGATTCCTCGTCTCTGATATTTTCACCACTAGTTTATCTTCTAAATTTCTAGATTGTTCGAGCAATTTACTTTCCAGATCTGTCGACTGTTGTATCAATTTATTTTCAAGTTTCTCCTCTAAAATTTTCACATTTTCTTCCGTGTTTCTGGAATATTCCATTAATTTACCTAGATCGTCTTTCAAATTTCCGAGATCGTCTTTCAGATTTCCGGATTGTTCTCTAAACTTTTCGTCTAAACTTCTGGATTGTTCCAGCAATTCATCTTTGAAGTTTCCAGATTGTTCTCGAAATTTCTCGTCTAATATTTTAGTTAAATCTGCAGGTCCGCTCGAGATTTCGAAAAGAAAGTTTTCCGGGTCCTCTCCTGCTTCTAGTAGCGCTTGGTGAAGTCTTTGTTGCAAAATCGATTTCTTTCCGGAAATTTCCAATTCGCGCTCTTCTAATTCGGTTTTTAAGTCGTTCACTTTTAAGTCTTTAACAGCACTTTCTTTGAAGCCATTGTTTCTTTTTTTCTTTCCAACACTGCACTTTGTTTAATAATTTGTTTAATTCAATTTAATTTTAATTGTTTATTTATTTTCACGAACCTCACACCTGGCACCAATGTAACGATTTTAAAGGTTCTATTATTTTTATTTTAATCAAAACACGAAATAGTTAATAATCTAATTTATTTAAAAGTAACACTAATTACCACTAACTTAAGAATAATTTATTTAACAATCTAATAAGTAATTTATGTTAACAGCCGAGCGAATATTTATAACGCGACTTCAATTTCGAACTGACCACTTGCTTAATTACTGTCGAACTGTCCCCCGTTTGGCTGCGTGCATTTTTATATGCCGGGGTTGTTTCTCGCGAACATTCTCGCTCGTTCGACAGAAAGTCTCGGATCATCGCTTACGTGATATCGAAGCTTCTCGTCTAAGGCGCGTCGTTGTTGACGCATCAGACGGGCTGGGACCGCAAACGTCACAATATATTCAAATAATAGTAAGTGAACTGCACCGCTCTTAATTAAGTGCCGCTAGATCTAGCAAATAGTGTTACTGCTATTTGTCTAATTAATTTTGCTCTTTCAGACAACGTATATAACTAAGATGTCGAGTAAATCCAGATATATCAGGGGGTGGGATCTTGAATATATTCTGTTGCTGACAAAAGAATAGTTGCATGAGAGTAAAACAGCGCTCAATATATTCCGCAGTAATTGTATGGATCCGGTGGCAATGAAAGACAGAGTGGGCGCTAAATACCTTTTCAATGAGAGAGACAGAGAGCAGCATATATAGCAGAAAGACAGTAGTACTAAGGATAGATTGATCTAACTCGTAATGCTATTGGCTGATGGTGGTGACTCAAATTGCGTATTATTTAAAAAGTTCGTAATTCTCTGATATTGAATGCGAGTAAACATTGTTGGAGTAGAATTGTTTCAAAAATCAAAACAAATCAAACGTTTAACAATGTCTAAGCGGCCGTGTTGTGTTTCTGCTTGTGATGATAATACATCTTCCATATTTACCTTGTTTAATTTTTATATGAACCAACATTAATATTATTTAAGAGAGTATATACATATATGTATAATATAGTCGGTCTAGAAAGTATCCGGAAAAAAGAAAATAACACTGCAACTTCCAGTTTTTGAATTTATGAACGAGATAATTACAATAGAGGAAGACAATTCTAGTTTTTTATTTGTGTAATTTCAGTTTAATCCTGAACGTTATATTAAACGTTCAGGGAACCTGAAATCAAACCAACTGCATCCTGAATAGATTTGGTGTTTCATGCAAGTAAAATTTATGCTGTTATTTTATTTTTTTCTTACATATTTTGATATAAACAGTTTTACAAATCCTTTTTCTTTAATTACGCACCCCTTTGTTGAAAATATGTTCTCTCAGTTTTCACTTTTCTCAAATTTGATACAATTACTCAAATTTTTCTGCTTGTTTAAAAGTGTTAACATTAAACATCTGTGGTAACTTTTTTTTGTTAGATTCTTAGAAAAATATGATTCTGACAAAATACTGCGCTCCTAAAAATATCGTAAATGCAATATAATATTTATAATAAGCAATATATTGACAGAAATTTAAAAATTCCGGATATTTTCTAGACGGTCTATATATAATTTAATTCATCCTATGCACCCTAGGTATTCATTACCTGCAGATGCAAGAACACGACAAATTTGGATAAATAGGATAGGTAATCCGAAATTAGTTGGTATAGAGGACATGTCAATTTTACATAATTACATAGTTTGCCGCAATCATTTCGCTGATAAATGTGTAAATCCCAATGGAAGATTGATTAAATTGGCACTTCCCACTTTAAATTTGCCTGGTAATATTTTCGTGATTTAGAAATTGTAAAGATTTTTAATAACTTTTTGATTTAGCATAACCAACCTCAATTCAGAATGAAAGTTGTTTTCTGAGTCCGAAGCAATCCTGTTATCAGACTCCCAAGAAGATACAAGGTTTGTACTATAAAATTTTATAGTTGTATTGCTGAATATACATATCTATCTGTGATTTACAATTCAATTACAGATAAATATGTTACTTTTGTTTAGCAAGATAATGTAATTTCATGGGATATTTTCACTTACAGATACGCTTCAAATGTTAACGTCAACATCTACTTCCCTCAGTCCACCAAAGACTAAAATGAGTGTCCAAATACCAATAAATGTATATGTATGGAATTCATTCAGTAGAGAATTGGCTACTACAGAAGGTAAAGTTAATATATTTTTTATGACTAATTCTTTTAACAGACACCAAAAAATCACACAATTGTTTAACGTTTCACTAATGGTTGATAGGTTTGCCATATTAAACCAGTTTTACTTTTCAATGTAATCTCCATTAAGAATACACATTTATTCCACCTTTGTACCAAAGCTCTAAATCCTGCAAAATAGAAACTTTCTTCCTACTGTCTAAGCCAATTTAGAACACAGTTTTTATGTGCGTCTACTTCTTGAAATCATTTGCCTCCTAGATGATTTTTAAGGGGTCCAAACAAATTAAAATCTGAGGGAGCCAAGTCAGAGCTATAAGCAGTATGCGGTAGTTACCCAACCCAATTTGTTCAAAAAATCCCGGGTAATCGTAGTCGTGTGTGGCACCCATCGAGCTGACACTTGTTTATAGTTGAGGTGTTTATTGATGACTTTTTCTATTGATCCAGTACTTAAAGTAGTTGTTTTTCTAAATCTTTGCTGATTTAACCGAATTTCTATCTCTAAATATAAAAACCTTAACACCCGACATAGCAGAATTAAAATAATTTCCAAGATGTGATCTTTCATCTCTTTTAGAAAGAAATGAATACACATTCTTTTCTGGTATGTATGAAAAGTTTTAAACTCTTTAAAGTACGGAAAGTTGTAAAAAATAAATAATATTTAAAAAAAATCCAATGAAAGGCGACAGCAGTGGAAACAAACTCATAAAAAATGTAAATGAAATAATCAAACGGAAAAATATAAATCACAAATTCAGATACTGAATGCGATGACATTACCGATGAAGTCCAGAAAAAGAAAATAGTTGGCGAACACTTAACAATTCTTGCCAAGAACTATAATACATAAAAATTTTGCCCAAAATGAATGAATTTAGTAAAGAATGAAGCGGAAGAAGCTTTAAAACAATAGAAAAATAAAGGTAGCAATAGAACCTCAGAATTATAACGTAAAAATTAAATTCATTTTCAGATTTATTTTTACTATAAACTCTTCAAATACAAAAATTTAAATCACCTCTTGCATTTTATTAGTGTTATCGATACTGGCAATCCTAGCAGTACCGCAATATTGATACGCCTTGCAGGCAATTTTAGCAGTAAAACCAAACTTACCGGCAATATTGACAATACTTCGGTTACTGACAATACTTCGGCATTACTAATACTTCAGCATTACTGACAATATTGGCCATTTAACTTAAAGTACTAATTACAATAACAGGTGGATTGGACGCTATGCTCCAGTACTTTGGCCCCCGCGGTCTCCAGACTTAAATCTCTCTGATTTTGTGGGGGTGGATGAAACAGCTTGTCTATTCTACCCCAGTGAATACTGTACAGGAGTTGCATGAACGCATCGAACATGCTGCTGAAATGATACGAAACACACCTTGGACCTCTATTCTTGAAACAATTCCGAACAATTTTCTTCTGAGAAGTAGGCGGAGTTCTCTCGAAAACGTATAGTTGGTATTCCTGAAAAGTTTACTTACTCCTATCGCCTGAACGTCGTGAGAACTTGTTTCTACTGGCTGGTGAAAATAGAACTTTCAATTCTTAGGAGAAGTGTGTTTATGCTATTTTAACCGCTGAATAATTTTAGGTTACCATTAATATTCTATAGTAAGTAAATTCTTTCATAGCTGTTTCATAATAAATTTTTTCTACTCTGCGTTCACAATGGATTCATTGTGACACCAAAAACAGTTTCACAATGAAGCTCATTGTGACACTGTTTTTGGAGAAATTTTAGTCATTTTTAATTGAAAATATTTAATAGATTTTACAAAATAGCTCAGTATTTATTTGTTACTTAACAATATACTCACAATGAAGCTGGATAAGAAAAATTAATAACTTGTTAATGTGACTTTTGATTAAAACGAAAGGTTTTCAGTGTTGCCACGCATTACAACTAAAATTCCCCATATACTAAGAAGATCCAATATTTTTCATATTTTTGTTCAATAAGTGACGCAAAGTAGAAAAAATAGTATATTATACACGTTTCACAAGAGGCATTGTAACACTCGTTCCGTTGGGCCACTCCTAGCTCGCTACGCTTCGCTAGTCGTGCCCCAACCCCACTCGTGTTACAATAAGCCTTCTTATGAAACTTGTATAATAATATACTATTTGCGTAATTGTATTAATATCATAATTTGATTTAGGGTCGGTTTATCAATGCTAGGTTAAATTTCTCTTTCAGTTTGTTACCAGTGGCAACAATTACAAAGTATACGTTTCCATTGGTAGCAAACTGAAAGATAAATTTAACCTAGCATTGATAAACCGCCCCTTAAGGTAGCCACACAAAGAAAGCAGATTGCCTGCTTACTGGTAATCGGCGCCGATAGGTTCAAGTTTTTCGCACATACGGATACAGAATGAAAGCCGATAAAAACAGATATTACATATTTCGTATTCGTTTGTTTTAACGAACCCGGTGAGTCGATCACATAAATTCTAAAATCTAAGTTGGAAACAGATATCTATTGAGAAAAATCAGGAAAATGACCTACTTTCATTGTAAATATTTAAGAAAGATATTCTTTTCTATAATTTCCAAATGTTCTTTTATTGCAAACTAGTTTCACCTACAATGGCATCGTCAGTGCATCAAACCTTCAAGTTAAAAAATACATAATAGTAAAATATAATATTAAGTTAACAATAAAAATTACTTACGGGTATTTTATAAAATTAAGATTTTAAATTATGTGTAGAATAGATGTAAGTTGTATGTATTTTTTTGTAAAATGTCATGAAATAATAAATAAATAAATATCTGAAGAACGTAAAATTTAGCTATGTGTTTTATTAGATACAGGTTACGAATTGAAAATGTATTAGAAATTGAGAATTTTGAAGTTGATGAAATTATTTATTTATAAAAATATTTAAATAACAAAAGGACGCTAGATGGCCTGACTTATTAGATTGAAATAAATATAGTTTAGTCCGTCAGTGTCGGATCTAAAATTGACAGTTACGTCATTATGTTTCTCAATACAAGACATTTCAAGAAAAATTCTGGTTTTATAAGAAGGTTTTTTTTCTAAAATTTTAACGTTATCAAAATTAAATCGATGGTCCTCATCGATTGTATGAATGGCTAATGCACAAGATCTTTTTCCAATCCTACAATCACTTTTATGTTGTGTAAGTCTGTTCTTGAGCCATTGTCTTTTTTGGCCTATATAACATTTGTTACAGGTATCACAATTAATTTTATACACAACATTAGAGGAGTTGGGTTTTTAATAACTTCAATGATAAAATTCAATTTACTATTGAAACTACAAATAATAATTCAATTCCATTTTTAGATACCAGATTAATAAGAATGCCAAATAACACCATCATCTTGGACTGGTATCAAAAACCGACTTTTCAGGAAGATTCATTATCTTCTTTTCAAACCATTGTCTCAAACATAAATTAAATACCATCCTTGCCATGAGAAATCGCATTAAGAGAATATGTCATGAATCATTAATAGAGAAAAATCTTAATAAATTAGTAGATATTTTTGTTAACAATGGCTATCCACAACATCTTGTAAAAAAGATAATTTTTGACATACGTAATCCTGACGTGACACATGAAAGAAATAATACTTTAACATCAAATTTAATATACAGTAAATTACCTTTTATCAAAAATATTACTCCAAGAATAACTTCTTTATTAAAAACAATTCCAATCAAAATAGCTTATTACAATCCTATCACTATTAAACAAATTTATACTAGTTTAAAAAATCCAACTCCTCTCTTGCTTAACTCTAATGTTGCGTATAAAATTAATTGTGATACCTGTAACAAATGTTATAGAGGTCAAACAAGCCAATGGCTCAAGAACAGACTTACACAACATAAAAGTGATTGTAGGATTGGAAAAAGATCTTGTGCATTAGCCATTCATACAATCGATGAGGACCATCGATTTAATTTTGATAACGTTAAAATTTTAGAAAAAGAACCTTCTTATAAAACCAGAATTTTTCGTGAAATGTCTTGTATTCAAAAACATAATGACGTAACTGTCAATTTTAGATCTGACACTGACGGACTAAACAATATTTATTTCAATCTAATAAGTCAGGCCATCTAGCGTCCTTTTGTTATTTAAATATTTTTATAAATAAATAATTTTGTTCAAACATCAACTTCAAAATTCTCAATTTCTAATACATTTTCAAATAAGAAAGGAGAAATAAATTATTTTCACCTTCAGTAAGGAAATAATCAGCTTCAATTTTCATAAGTATACAATGTAATTTATTATTGTAGCAATTTTTGGTCCTGATAAAGTAATAAAAACATTACGAAATATTGACCAACAAAAAAGATATTTTATTTACAATAGCCGTTAATCCCCGTTAATAAAAATAATTTAAGAATTGGTTTACCTAACAAGTACGGCATTACTTCCCTACGAATTATATATATATATATACAGTGACTTTCATAAAGTTCGTAACAAATGGGAAAAAAATTTATTATTGACTTTTGCCGAAAAAGTTTTACTACAGTTGGTTCGTGCAGCAATCAAAATAACAAACAACATAATTCCATCCAACCAGTCATTTAAGATGTGTCTCAAAATTTGAAAAATAGAAATTCCCGAAAATGAAAAATTGTGTTTATTCAAAAGTTATTAGTCTTTTTCTTCTAGAATCGATGGAGTCAGATAAAATTAAGTGTAATCAACAACCTACAGCGTCTAAATACAATATTTTGCTAAAATTCTGACCAAAAATCATTCTTTTAGAATTCTATTTTATGTGATTTTGAAATTAAGATGCTGTTTTAAATCCTTCAAAAACAAACATCATCTCTTTCTTTGAACTTTGTTTATTAAGGCAAATACTACTAATATGAAAGTATTACTTTAGATCGGACGTCTTTCAAAAAAAAAACAGAAATTTCGCTATAAAAAACACGTCTTTGTTACAATGCGTTTTTAACAAATAAAAATAAGTTGTTTCCGTTTATTTTTTGCATAATAGAAAGGCAAGATGTAAATACATATGCTGTTTTTATACAAAAAAAATGTGCTTTACAGCATATTAAATGCACACTTGTGGCCTTTTGAAAAATTTTAAGCGTAATAATTCGTAAAATAGTATTAGCCGTTAAATTAACGTCAAGCGAAAACATCAGTTAGTTCGTTGATATTTATTGTTGAATCAACTTTGTCGGCATCTTTAACGGAACATGTATAAAAATTAACTTTGCTATCAACAAGAAATATTAACGAACCAACTGATGTTTTCGCTTGACGTTAATTACTCGGCTAACACTATTTTACGAATTATTACGCTTAAAATTTTTCAAAAGGCCACAAGTATGCATTTAATATGCTGTAAAGAACATTTTTTTGTATAGAAAGAGCATATTTACATCTTATCTTTCTATTAAGCAGAAAATAAACAGAATCCATTTATTTTTATTTGTTAAAAACGCAATGTAACAAAAACGTGTTTTTTAAAGCGAAATTTCTATATCTTGTAAAGAGCGCCCTATCTAAAGTAATATTTTCAGATTAGTGGTATTTGTCTTAGTATACACAGATCAAGAAACGAGATGTTATTTGTTTTTGAAGAATTTAGAACAGCATTTTAATTTTAAGATCACATAAAACAAAATTCTTAGAAAATGGATTTTTGGTCGTAATTCTAGCAAATTATTGTATTTAGACACTTGTAGGATGTTGATTACATTTAATTTTATCTGACTGCATCGATTCTACAAGAAAAAGATTAATAAGTTTTGAATTATCGCAATTTTTCATTTTCCAGACTTTCTACTTTTCAAGTTTTCAGCCATATTTTAAATGACTGGTTGGATGGAATTGTGTTGTCTTTTATTTTGATTGGTGCACGAACTAACTGTAGTAAATTTTTTTCGCAAAAACCAATAATAAAAATTTTTCCCATTTGTTACGAACTTTATGAAAGACACTGTATATATACTTGAAAAGAAGTAACGACCGATGCGTACTTGTTAGGAAATAAACAAATATCGGGTATGTCGGTCAATAAAGGGGGCAGATTAGCTCAAAACTCCTTTATTAGTTCAATATTTCGTGTAACATTGCACACTTCATCAGGAACATAATTGGTGTTTCGTGAAATTGGCAAACAATGTTTAAAATATAGCGTTTATACGTTGTCAAATATACTTAGTTATAACTATTAAAACTTTATTACAGTTGATGATGAAAGATTCATGGTTTAAACAAGTTAAAATTAAATTAAAAACAACTTCTTAACAGTTCACAGAGAATTAGACGCCATTTTGAAAATGGCCATTTTGAAATATATATATATATATATATATAAATAATTTTTTATTTTAAACATAATAAACATTTTATTTTAATAAATGTTAAAAATTGACAGATCTATATTCTATTTAAAGAATTGAGAAAACTAGAAAACTTGCAAAATCTGTACGTTTGTTAATAGAATTCGACGACATTCTTATTTTACACATTTCTATAAAACGTCTTTTGAAAATATTAGACTCATAATATAAAATATTAGTGTTTTCAAAATCAAAATTATGGTTATTTTCTAACGAATGTTCAACAAGCATTGAATGATTTTGATTATTTTTTTGGATATGATATTTATGTTGGTGTAGATGTTTCTTTTAAATTTTGACTTGTTTCTCCTATATAACATGAATTACAATTTAAACATTAAATTTCATAAACCACGTTAGGTTGTTTTAATATCGGTGCTTTTTTTTTTAATTTGAGAAAATAATATTTAAATTGTTTACAGATTTGCTAGCTAAAATTAAATTGTGTTTTTTGAAAATGTGTTTAAATATGTTATAGAGTGGTTCAGTATAAGGTAATCATATATATTTTTTGTTTGAAGTTTGTTTTATATTATTTTAGATTTTTGAATTTTGTAGATATTTAACACGATTTTTAATTACTGATTCTATAAGATTTATTGGATAAGAATTTTGAACAAATGTCTTCTTTGTTAAATTTAAATTATCAGAAATGAAAAGTTTATCTGAAAGTAAAACAGCTCGATCTGTCAAAGAAATAATTGTTGCAATTTTATAGTTTTTAGATGTGTACGAATGAAAATTAACATATCTACCTGACCACGTTGGTAATTATTATTATTATCTCAAAATTTTTCCCATAAAACACAGTAAATTTTTGATGTGGTTGGATAGAGAATTTATTGAGCTATCAGAATCAAGAAAGAAAATTGGGGGTTGCCATTTAAAAAAAATGTCGATGGCGTCATTACTCGAAAACAAATGACAGTCAAAAATTCATTTTTACTTGAAAATGTGTGCTTTTTAAAAACAAAATTTAGCTGTCCGAGCGTTTTTTCGAAAGGTCAAAAATAGAGAAATTACGAATTTTATTCCATACTTTAGAGGCTCACTGTATGTTATGCGGCACAAATCGCAAATGGAAACAACCAATATTGTTTCAATGTCCATGTCCATGGAGCAGCAAAAGCTCATCAGATCATGAGAACTTTAAAAGAGCTAATTAGTTACATCTGTAGTGCTGGCTTTCATGTTGTAGCAACGACTTGCGACCAAGGAAGCAATAATTGCAGTGCAATACATCAGTTGGTCGAAGACACCAAAGGAAAGTATTTACGAACAGGAGAGCCTTTATATGAATATATACATATTTGAAGTTCAGAGCAAAAGAATTATTCCTCTATTTGACCCTCCTCACTTGCTAAAGGGAATACGCAATAATTTATTGACGAAAAACATACATTTCAAGCTAGAAAATGCTGAAAAAGAAAAAGTAGCGAAGTGGGAAGATATTGATGTTGCTTGGAAGTTAGATGGTTTCAGTGGCGAATTGCGAGTAATGCCAAAATTAACAGAATCTCATGTTAATAAATAGAAAATTAAAAAAATTAAAGTTTCTGTGTGTACCCAGGTATTTAGCCATAATGTATAATCGGCAATAAATTTAATGGCAAAATCAGGTAAGGTATATGTTTGTTTCTCAACATTATTCTAAAAACGAAACTTTTTTAGGCTATAGTGTAGGTAATTTAAAATTGGATAATCCAGCAACAGAAACGTGATGTCGCTGCAATGGGATATAATGATCAGTATGAAGGATACAGACAAATGCAAATTGAAGCGAATGAACGCAGAAATAATAATAATCAGCCTAGACGTGGATATAAAAGCATTGGAAAACGTCAACATGATCGTGCACGTGTAAACCAAAACCGTGAGATCAGAGGAAAGGAAACGATGCGTCAGGTGTCTGAAGGTTTAGATGCAAAGATTGGAGTTGGATTAAAAGAACTTGATGAAGCGCAAACATTAATTGCAATTACCACAATAGGTACAACACGTGGAATTGGTTTCAGCTTAACCCAGATTTATTTTCAAACAAGTGCGCTGAGAAACCCAGTTTACTGTAATATTTACAGTTACTATCCTATTAGTCTTGCAATGTTTGAGACTAGATTGTATAAGATAGGCGCAGTTCAAAAAGCACCACATGTTTCAACTGACATGATTTATCAGGTGCCAAAAAACCCAGAGTTATTCAGCGCAGTTAAGACTGTGAATGCATATTCAGACATACTGGGACGATTAATTAACGCACTCGGACCAATTGAGGATGTACCTATGTACCTGCATTGTGTCAAAACCGTGTGAATGCAAATGGGCAGATCATTCCGTTGCCTGAGCAGGTAACATTTAGTAACCTGAGAGAAGTAGTAGTGAGGCTTGCGAATCCAGCAAGAGTTCGCTAAAATTTCTATGCAAACAACGCAGTACCAAGTTGTGTATGGGAAAATGTAAATAACCCAGTTTTGATGAACGCAGATGAAATAATGCCTGCAGAGTATGCGAACGATGATTTGATGGATGATATAGATGAGTTCAATCGGATGTACGCATATGTGCAGAAAAAGCTGCCCAAATTTGTACGAACAGAACGTCTCAACTATGAAAAAGCAGGAGCACGTTCAGTATTTGTCTCATCTAATCAAGAGAATGATCGAGCAACAGAAACAGCCGAATTTTTAAATTTTTTTGATAATTTATTTGACAGAGTCAACGGAAACGCGTCATTTGATAAAACAGGGAATCCGTTAAAGACAAATGTCAATATTGTCCAAAAGAATAGCATACATCGCTGCTTTGCTTTGATAGTGGCACATCTGATAAAATATCAACGGGACAAGTACACAAATTTATGACTGTTATGGTTTTAATCAAATTATACCAATGCAAGCATGGACAAGCGATGAATTGATTTAATTAAATCAAAAAAGAATTATAGAGTTTTTACTTTCGGAACATTTTTAAAAGCGTCTCCTGTAAAATTATCATATTTCGAGTTATGCCAGTATCAAAGCAAAGCAGCAACATATAGAATTTTGGCAATCTGCCATCAAAGTTCTTTCGTCAATGTATACCATGCAAAATGGAAAAAAGAACATTCCACTAAGTTTTAAGAACTGGATTACAACATTAAAAAATTTTTTGCTGCTTCGAACTACACTACAAAGAGCAGGTTTTAAGAAGTTTAGTCCCAGGTTCTTAAACCAAGACCCATTGAAATAAACTTCTTCGCTTTTGGTCCTTTATATAAATCGCTATTAGTTAATAATTTAACTAGTAAACAGTCTTTAGGAGCCAACTGTGAAGAGGATAACACCAATATTTTATTAACTTTAAAACGTTTTGTAATTGGAGTAAGTTATCGTGTAGTCATGATTGATAATAATGTTCATATTCTTTTGCAGGGACATTCACTAGAATATCCTATTTCAAATACTGCAACATCGTTACGAAGTGTTATTCTTCCAGAAGCTTTTAATTCACTAACTCCTCTACAATAAAATGCTGTGGCATATTGCGGTGATATTTAATAATTAATTAAAATAAATTGTATATAATTTGTAAATAAATAAAACAGAAAAGAAAAACATTTGAAAACAAAGTCATGATACAAAATATGCAAATTCTTAAAATTAAAGGCAATCAAATTAAGTCAAAAAGTGAAAGTAAAAAGGAAACAAAAATGCAAAATACCGAAGCTGAGATCCAAGTAAATGTGTCTGCCGAAGACAATAGTTGGTTCGAGGGCAGATTACAGCAATCATTGTGGGAGGAATTTTGTGCATTTATGGACAAACACCATAAAAAATTGAAGGGGCCCTCGTCTGCACGATATTGGCCTGTCAAGGAACAGACAACCAAGAGAAGGAGACGTCTAGTGTATCTGGAGGACGGTCGTCGAGTACGGCTCAACGCTGCGAAGATCCAGGACGTGCAAGTTGATTTCGAACAACTTTTAGAACAAAATCTAAAAACAACAAAACATTGAGTTAGTGATGTGATTGAAAAGAATCTTTTGTGTTAATTTAAGCGAAAAGGAATTAAATTTTATTTACATGTTTTGAAAAATGTTAGGTTAGAAATTTTGTTATTGTTTAATTTCAGGTTTCACAAAGAAAACTACTTACGTTTATGTTTGATGATAATCAAATTAATTTAATTAATCACTTACCTGTGAAGATTGTGGGTAGTAATTGAAATTTTTCCAAATTTAGTTTGCATTCATGTGAATATAAACATCGCTAAAAAAACGTAAGGAAGTTAAAATCCCCAACCAGGATGGGAAACCTATACCAAAGATATAACTAGAATTTTTAAAGGCGGCGCAAGCGTATTCCATTCGGGCAAGTTTCAACACGATTAAACAAAATTTAGTTTGACCGTTACGGGGAGGAGATTATTCACGGACGAACTCTCGCAACGTAAAGTTCGCACGCTAATTTTAAAATTTCAGTTAATACGATTTGCATTTTTGGTCAGATTTTCAATTTTATAGTTTTGAACAAATGTTTTTCTGAATGACAAAAATTTTAAACTATTATTAAAATTTATTTCAAACTTAAATTCTTATTATTTATTCAACAAATAAAATTAAAATTTTGCAACAGGCTTAAATGATTTATACTGGTTCGAATGCAAGTTTGCTGGTATAAATTACTGGAAGCCTAAACAATTTAAACTGATTTGAATGTAAGTTTGTTGGTTTAAATTGTTTATAAAAAAATAAAAATAAAAATAAAACCATAAAAAGAAAAGGATCAAAAGAGAAAGTAATAAGCAAAGAAAATAATAAAATAAAAGACAAATATTCTGAATGCCTAAGGAACCCAAACAAGACAGATAGGAATAAGCTGGAGCAAATAAGGGAAAAGAAACAGGTAATGTTGGAAATCGGTGGTTTAAGTTAAAAAAAAAATTAAAAACAAAAAAGGGAAAAATTTACAAACCACCAAAACCATTTAAACCACCAACGTGGATACAAAATTACCCACAACACAGCAATATGTAGCAGGCTACATAGTAAAAATAATATTACAAGTAAAAAACTGCGTTGCTTGTCGGTATAACATATTATGTAGAGATGGAGAGGAACAGGATTTTAACAGATCCATATGTCTTAAAGAAATTGGTGGTGCTACATTGAAACGGCTGCAAAATTGTAACGGATATTTTCCTAAATTTTGTACAGATATATAGGCTGAGTCGTATTTAAGCGGTCAAAAAATCAAAAGCAATGGCAGAAAAAACTCTACAATATACCAAATTTTGCGTCTTTAATACATTTAAGACAGCTGCATGACAGCTGTCAACTTTTGTTTTTTAAATACAATGGTATAATTACTGTAATAAATTTCGAAAGAACTTTTTTTTCTGTGTTCAATAATGTGCTACAACAAACACTTATTTTCCAAAATAATAGAAAAAAATTAAAAGAAATTAATTAATTATTAACATAAAATGACGTAATGAACAGTTGCTGAACAATAAATGATATCAGTTTTACGGTAAATAGTGTAGTGTCTATAAGTACTTCCTTATAGGCAAACTAAAACTGATAACTGTCAATATTTTGTTTTTGTTTTTTTTGACAATAAAAAAAATGTTGAGAGTTATCGTCATTTGTTTGCCTATGAGGAGCTGCTTATAGCGACTACACTATTTACCGTAAAACCGGTATAATTTATTGTTCAGTGACTATTTATTACCTCGTTTCATGTTAATAATTAATTTATTTCTTTTTATTTCTTTCTGTTATTTTGAAAAATAAATGTTTATTGCAGCACATCACTGAACGCAGAAAAAAAAGTTCTTTCGAAATTTGTTACAGTAATTATACCGAGTGACTTTTAATGATTGAGAATTATTTTATTAGATTGGCAACACTTTTCAATTTTTATGTTGGTGTGCTGGATTTTCAAATTCAAAATTTAGATTTAGGTTAGTGCACTAGATTGTCAAACTCAAATAAATTCGTTTATTGTCGAATCAAGAAAACCAAATAAATAAGATATTTAATTATCACAATTTATTACCAAAATGGTTTTGAGCACAGAATAAAATACATTTTTAGTAGTGGCTTATTTTCGAAGCGGAGTACAAAATGAAAATGGGCACATTCAGCAGACCCGAAAGTTGTATAACTTTGAACAAATTTCCGCTGAATGCGACCTCATAAGGTTGATGAGTTGGAGGGTTTGCCATTTTTTGTAGCGTAACTTCTCCGCTACCTGACTGAACACTATGATGAGTGAACTTCATTCAGCAGAAATGAGTATTCAGTCTCAACTGTTGGATCAGGAACTGTTACTGATATGTTCTGCTGAATCAGCCCAATAGTAATTGAATTTATTCACAGCAGCATGCCTATGACGATTTCATTGAAATATACCCTGAACAACAAATTGAGTTTCGTCTTTTTTCACAACACTGTTTTAGAATAGCCGTCCTCCATTTACAACGAACACGAATCGATTCAAATCATTGATTGCATTCCATTTAGTTATTCAATTGGCGACCAGTGATAAGGAAGTGATTGAATTTCCCCTCCCGAACACCGTACTGTACAATGAAAAGAAGCTTGTTTAACATTTGAGAAACAAGCTAACGTTGTCTTTACAGATTTTCTTACAAGTAATCAACTAGATATAGCTTTAAAAATAAAAAGCAAAGCTAGATGGACGCAGGAAGAATTGTCAAGAGCCTTCACGCTTAGGTATTTTAACAAGAGGTGCCAAACACCGTGTTCAGAAATTAGGGAACTCGGAGGCCGTAGCGCAGTTCCTTGCATGATTCTAAGAAGAAAATCTTAATAAAAAAATGAATTTTATTTTACTTTTATTTTCTTTATTTTATTAGTTTTAATTAGTTGAAGACATGTTAAAACAACTTAAAATGAGGAAAAACTGCAAGGATAACAAAAACTTCTATATAATTATAATTTGAACAAATTTTGAACGGTTAAATGCACTTCAAACGCATTTTTCATTCCTCACATCTTCAACTTTGATGACCTCGTATATAAACAAGAGGGCTCGTACAAAGTTTTTGTATTAAGATTTTCTTCTTAGAATCATGCAAGGAACAGCGCTACGACCATCGAGTCCCCTAATTTCTAAACACGGTGTATATACTTAAGGCAAACTTTACATTATCCATTACCTGGAATATCCACACTACAACAGTGGGCTGCAGGAATAAATATGCGCAGTGGGAATTTAGAAGATGTTTTAAACATTATGAATGCAGCTGGACAAGAAAAAACAACACTTCAAAGGATAGTAGCTTTGTCATACGATGAAGTAAAAGTTACTGGAATGACCAAAAGGCTGATGACATTGTCGGCCCGCACCAGTACATGCAAGTTGTTATGGCGAGAGGTACATTTGATAAATGGAAACAACCAATTTACCTGCAACTGTAAGTAATTTTTCTTTTGGTAACATTTTTTAAATGACGTAAGGCGAAGTATGACCTATTGATACGTTTACATACATAGTCTATGTGCTTATCCCAAGTCAATCTCTCATCAATGTACATTCCAAGAAACAGTGTAGATTGCTCAGATTGTACTGCCGTTCCAGTAACTGAATAAGATTTTGTTCCTGTATCTTTTCTGTTAAAAAAAAATTATGATGACCGTTTTTTGAGAATTAAAGAATTAAGCTTGTTTTTATGACATCACAAACTGAATTGTGTGCTTAATTCCGAAACTTTTTCCTGGAGTCTCTCAGGAGTCTCAGCTGAGACCACCATAGACGTATCATCGGCAAACAAGGTTATTTTATCAGTTATTACATGTTTCGTTATATCGTTAATAAATAATAGAAAGATCAGAGGTCCCACGACAGACCCCTGAGGAACTCCAAGATTGATGTCATATTCAGAAGAAAATGTACTTTTTACTTTTACACACAATTTCCGAGATGATAGGAAGGATTCTGTCCAATCTAAAATTATACCTCTAATACCTAGTGCATTAAGCTTACTACATACAAACGTTATATCTAAACAATCAAATGCGCGGGAAAGATCGAAAAAGAGGCCAGCTACATGACGACGGCGGTAATACTAGAAAAGTGCTCTGCAAAAGCTTCTGCTATCTGTAATGGTTCAGAATATAATTCATTATTAATGGTCAACCTGAGTTCTTTAATTTGATTGGATGGATGTAATTCTGCATTAATTAATTTCCAAACGGTTTTTTGTTTGTTAGGAGAATTTTATATGATCTTACCAAAATGTTGCTTTTTAGTGTCAATGATCATTTTATTATAATTTTTCTTTTGAATCTTATAGTTGTCTATAATATCAGCATTTTGAGTCCGACACATAAGCCAATACAGGTCTTTTAATTTATTACTTTCTGTTTTAACGCGATTATCAAGCCAGTTTTTGTTTTCTTTAATATTTTTGGGATTACAACGAACTAGAGGACAAGTCATGTCAATGCTCCAGAATAAGGTGTTTGAAAATTCGTCAAAGAGCGAATCGGTATCAGTATCGGTACTAAAATTCTTTAGTAAACTGTCAGTTGAAAGCAAAACTTCATTTAATTTAGTAAGTGTTGCATAATTAATCTTCCTACGTAATTGAAAATTTATCTTACTTTTTTCACTAGCAATGTCAACACTGTTGTGTGTGTGAAAATTGGAAATGATTGCGAGATGATCACTTAAATTGGGTTGTATAACTACCGTGCTGCATGATTCGTAATTTACACTATCGACTATAATATAATCAAGTTTTGATTCAGAACATAGTGATTTATCATTAAAAACTAATCTAGTTGGTAATTCCGAAGTGCATTTCAAGTCAAAACTTGTTAATATGTCACAAAATATTTTCTTTCCTGGTACGTTACTCAAAAGATTTATATTTAGATCTCCACATAAAAAAACATATTCAGTATTTTTTTTGCAATACAGCAGGGATTCAGTAAGTCCTTCAAAAAAGAAATCAAGAGAACCACTAGGTGGCCTATAAACATTTAAAATACAACATTCAAATGACCCTACTTTCAGTTTCAATATACAAGACTCAAAATGCATTTCGTCAGCTTCGTCATATTTACGATTCAAAGGCATTGATTCCAGATGTGTGAGGTTTCGTATGTAGATTAAGGACCCTCCATGTATATGTTTCTCCCTGCAGAAGCTCGCTGCCAAAATGTAGCCATGTAACTCCATGAGGTCAATGACATCTTGGGAGCACCAGTGTTCCGAAACACATATGACATCTGGTAGAATATTGTTTGCAATTATCAGCATGTTATCAAGTTTGTTACTTAATGATTGAACGTTGACCTGCATTATTCGCAAGTTGTTGATGTGTGTTAAATCTTCTGGACAAGTGTAGAGGCTGCTTCTTGAAAATTCTCCTCGGTTTTATTTTTCCGGAAGAAAAATCTTCTTACTGCTGTTCCAGTGGGCCAGATTTCTGGGTTGTAGACTTTGCGCCAATGCTCAATAGGAAATTCAATGTATTTTGAATGATGCTGAAGTTTCCGCCTTTTTTAGCAACGTACTCCTGAATCCAATATCTGGTGCACTTTGTTGCAAACAATCGTTTAGTATTTTTTCAGTAGTAAATATTGGATTCTTGCGACGAGAGTAAGTGACTACATAACATTTACTAATATTAAAATCTATATTATATTTTAAGCTCCACTGATATACAGCATCAATATCTGATTACAAAAGTTTCGAATCCTGTTCGTGTTTTACTTCTCTAAAAATCTTTACATCGTCAGCATATAAGAGAGAATATGAATTTTTAATGCAAGACGGAAGGTCATTAATAAAGATCAGGAAAAGTAAGGGGCCCAAGTTACTTCCTTGAGGTACCCCAGAAATTGGTGTAAATAAGTAGATCTAATTAGATCTACTACCATTATATGTTACGAATTGTGCCCTTTATTTTAAATATGACGCAATCAAGGTTACCAAATTAATAGAAAGGTCAAATGCAGACAACTTGCTAAGTAAAATATCATGGTCCACTCTATCAAATGCCTTAGCAAAATCAGTGTAAATAACGTCCATTTGAGAGCCAGATTCAATTGCACAGGACACTTGATGAGTGAAAACCGTCAAATTTGTTACGATAGATCTTTTCTTAAGGAAACCATGTTGGTGGTCTGTGATTTTTGACTTAGCAAAACTGTAAATTTTGATAAACAGAATGTGCTCGTCAATTTTGGCTATGGTCGAAATAATATGGGGCGATAATTTGCAAACAATGACGGATCACCAGCCTTTAAAATCGGAGGATTTTTGATTTCTTAAATTCACTGAGAAACACACATTGTGACAAAGACAAATTAAATTAACGCACCACTTATATTTTTTATTGCATTTTTATAATTGGAGAAGTGACTGATGTTTTATACTAAGTCATAGGTGGCTTGCTTCATAATAAATAAAATTTGACAATATTACGTCTTGTTAATGCATCAAACTGTTCATTAGATGAAGTTGTTTTATTAAAGTATACAATTAGCTTAAGTTGAAATTCAAGTTTAACATTGGTTTCCTCAAGTAATAAATTTTGAAAACTAGTGAATATCAAACAGAATATCAGTTTATATTCTTTAATTCCAAAAACATGAATCGACCACGATATTTATCTACTGAGGAGTGCGTAAGAGCACCAACTTTGTTAAACGAAGGACAAAGTATGCGTTATGTGGCCAATTTGCTAGGTGTTGACCATTCTACAGTTAGTTGGATGATTAAAAGATTCAGAGAAACTGGCTCATATGTAAGAAGACGTGGACAGGGTAGAAAGAGGATTACAAGTTTAAGGGATGAGCGTTTTCTTAGGCAACAGGTTTTAAGAAACAGGAGGTGCACAAGTTCGGAGCTCAGTAATTAACTCGCAACAGTTAGAAATGTTAGGATATCAGCTGTAACTGTGAGGAGAAGGTTAAGACAATCCGGGTTATCCAGTAGAAGGCCTGCAACTGCACCGTTGCTCACCACAGTACACAGAGTGGCCAGATTAAGATTTGCGAGAGAGCATGAACAGTGGTCCGTAGACGACTGGAAGCGAGTCTTGTTTACCGATGAAACAAGAGTAAGCTTAAAATCACCAGATGGTCGTGAACGAGTATGGCGCAGGCCTGGAGAAAAATTTGCTGCTTGCAATATTTCTACACGGGAACTATTTGGTGGAGGATCAAAAATGTTCAGGGGAGGAATCTCTTTCGAGGCCCGTACAGACCTAGTTCCTATTCAGCAAAGGTCAATGAATGCTCAGTTTTACCTGGAGAACATTATTCTGAGTTACGTTATGCCCTTTGCGCCATTTATAGGCAATAACTTTATTTTCATGCAGGATAATGCTCGACCGCACGTTGCAAGAAATGTGTTGAATTACTTAAATGGGTCAATATTCAAGTATTGGATTGACCACCTCGTAGCCCAGACTTGAATCCCATCGAGCACTTAGGGGATACTTTAAAAAAAGCAGTGAGGTGTCATCTACCCCCTCCCAGAAATCTTTATGAACTGGAACATCTCGTTCTTTCAAAATGAGATAACCTTTCACAAGAAACTATCCAGAATTTGATAAGAAGCTTACCAAGACGTATTCAGGCAGTCATCAGAGCTAGAGGTGGTGCTACACGTTATTAGATTTTTATAAAATTCAGTTTTTGTTTGTTTACGGTGTTCAATAAATTTGTTATTATTTAAAATTTTTATCTCTGAAAGTTTAATTTGTGTTTTATTAAAGATTGTTACCATAAATGAATAAATGTATTGCTGAAATGTTGTCTAATTATCTGTTTTTATGTTAAGATAAACTATTGTTGAATAATAGTTGCAAAAATACAAAGTTATCAGTTATTATTGTAGTGGTGCGTTAATTTTGAACAGGAGTTTATATAAATTAAAGGATACAGTAAAGATTCAGAGCATGCTTTAAAAATAAATGGAGGAATCATCTGGTCCGGCAGTTTTTTTTTTTTGTTTAAGGTACTTTATTGCATCAGTAATATCTTCACTTGTTATTCTATCAATAGAAAAATTATCAAATATATTGTAACGATTTTTAAAGGTTCTATTAATTTTTATTTTAAAACAAAACACGAAAAACAAACTAATTAACACTAAATTATTTACAAGCTTATACATAATTTATTTTAACAACCGAGCGAATGTCTACGGAACTTTTATGTCGAACTGTCCAACGCTGAATTCCACCGAACTCTGTCCCACCCCCGGGCGCATGCATTTTATATACCGAAGTTGTTTTTCGCGAACATTCGAGTACGCGACGGAATGTCTAGGGTTGTTTCCACCGCTGACATGATATCGGAGCGCCCGAAGTTTCTGGTCTAAGGCACGTCGGCGATGACGCAAGAGACAGACTGACGCCGGCTGCTGTCAGCAAATCATTACAATATTACAAGGAATAGCGGTTACGTCATATGTCGAGATATTATTCAAGTAGACACTGCTGAAGTAATCTGCAAATCCCTATGAAATTTCATCGTTTTAATAATTTCTAATAATTTCTCTACCATTGTCAAAAAAAGTGCCTTTAGGCGTTGATGATCGTTTCCTTGACTTTACATAGATCCAAAACTGGTTAACATTGATAGAGGTAATCGCACTTTGTACATTTTTTTAATATTGTTGATACGCCTTTTGAATTTTATTTTTTAATGTGGTCCTAAAATTTCTGTACTGGGACATCAACTTAAGAGTTTTTCGAAAAAACTCTTTAGAACGAAGACAGGAAATTATATCCTCATCAAACCAAGGAGCGTAATTATTGTTATTGGTAATTTTTCGTGTAAATTTTGGTACACTTTGATCCAAAATGTTATATATTACATTATAAAAAAGAAGAACAGCCTCATCTACAAAATGACTAGAACCAAGTACATATTGACCAATCATATCTGCTAAGTAGATGATAAAACAAGTCGAAGTCCGCACGTTTATAATTATATGTTTTAGGAAAAAAATTGTGAGTAACACTGTTTATAGTGAAATGAGGCTCTTACATCTTTATCTTTAAGCCGGATGATGAATATCTTCATCTACTAACAGTTCTACAGATCGCTCTATAGATAAAATTACTGAAGAGAAAACTAAATCTAAAGTTCTGCCACTAGAAGATTGTAAATTATTTAAATCTATAAATTCCGAGAGTGTTCGAGTTATCAACCCACCATTTGCAAAATTGTACAGCCGTCCATTAACCTGCGGAATGTTAAAATCTCCAAAAATTAATGCGCTTTGGTTAGGCAGACTCGTAATAATGTTTTCAAAATTATCAATGCAGTGTACATAAGTATCCAAAGTTGAAGTTGGTGGAAAATATACTGCACTAAGGAGGTAGTAACTACCTTTAATAACAATCTTTACAAATAGCATTTCAATTTCCGAATCAACTTTGATAAGGGATGAGGTAAATTTATTGTTTACTGCAATGAGAACTCCACCTCCTCTGCGTGAAACATATCTCTCCTTTCTTTATACTGCATACCGATTATCTAAAAATTCGGCATCTATAAAGTTAGTATTAAGCCACGTTTCAGTTAATACAATTATGTCATAAGAATTATTCAAAACATTTTCACTGAAATTTAAACTTGTTGTGCGTAATCCCCTGACATTTTAGTAGTATATTTCAATACTCATACAATTTTGTTAAATTAACAGAAAAAATGAAAAAAAAAACTATAGTAATAATAGTTTTAGCAAAATTAATAAAACTCTGAAGTTCAAAAATGTTCTCTGCGTGACAGCTCCCAAATTGATAGAATGTACGTATTTCAAAAGTGTTAATAACATAACGATACTAAATAGTAAAAATTAAATTACAATACTAAAAGGTTTAAAATTAAAGAGAGCTTACGATTATGAAAGATATTCGCATCCATGATGAATTAGACTATGAAATAGTAATTAAATTCAAATCATCAACACTCTTGATGACTTTTCTCGCGGTAGCCCCGGTAACATTATCAGTATATTTTACTTGAAGTTTTCCTTCTACAGACCAAGCATTGTGACGCCTTTAACTGAACACCTTTTAAAAAATTTAAGAAATAATTTTATGAACGAAAAATTAGAACTCTATATAAATAATAAGAAGATCCGCTGGTCAGATGTTATAAATTCATACAAAATAGATAACGCAAGTACTGTCACACGATCGATGATCAATATAACTGGCAGACATATTAATCCCACAACATTTCAAAAAATGAGGGTAAAATATGCTGCGCAAATTTTCAGCACTTCTGTCTCTGCGGCAATTTTAACATGTTACAGTACAGGCCAATTACAGTCTGAAACTGCAGTAGACACTGCATTATTTATAAAAGATATTAATAATGTGTTTGACTGTTTAAATAGCAAAACAGTAGGTGATTCAAATCCGTATAAATACGCTTTATCCATATATAAGTTATTGCCCTGCAACTCGTTGACGCAAGCCCAAATCTATTTTGAAAATATTAAGTTCTTTGAAAATGGGAAAGAACGGAAAAATATTTATTGCTTAGATGGATTCAAGTGGACAATTAATGCAGTTTTAAAACTGTGGCAAACATTACAACATGAAGGGAAAAAATATTTATTGACTTCAAGACTGAACCTGGATCCCATTGAAAATGCGTTTTCAGTCATTAGGAGTAGAGGTGGTTATAATCCTCATCCTTCGGTTAGAGAATTTCGTATTGCTTTACAACGTAACATGCACATTCGTTTGCAAATGTCGGTAGAATCAGCTAATTGTGAAATCGATAATGATGACATTTTATATGTACATAACGACGACGTTTTAAAAGTAAATAACGATGATAAAATTGACCCTACTGACAGTCAAGATAATTTAAGTGGTATTTCTCAGACAGACGAACAACATTCGCTCACCACCCAATCTCAATTTTTAAAAGAGGATGAAAACAATAGCTTTCAAATAAAGATATTCAATACAGTTTAATTTCGGAGAACATTACATTAGAATCATGTACTAATGCTTATGTGGCCGGATATCTATGTTATAAGTTATTTAAGAAAGTAAATTGCCATCTTTGCAAGCAAGAGATGATTAAGGGCGATACATTATTTTTAAATTCAAACGAATTACTTTTATTTTACCGAGATTATGGAACTAAAGAAACAGAAATTAAATATTTGGTTCGGCCAACTGAAAGTTTCACTGAAATAGTTACTTTTTGCTGCAAACATTCGATTTTAATTTCCAAAATTATAAAGCGGAATATAATATTAGTAAAAAAATTAAAGCCAGTATGATAACTGCAATGCAAAATAAACATGACACTTGGTTCAACAAGTGTCCAGAACATAAAGACATAATTGTAGAATTATTAATAAAAATCAAATTATTTCGCGCCATGAAATGGGAAGTGGAGACAAAATTTAAACAAACAAAATTTTTAAAACCACATAGAAAAATTAGAATTCTGTCATCAAATTGAAAGTACGTAGTTTTTTTTTGTATTGATGCATATATTTTCTGAATAAATATTTTGTCATTTTTCTTTATTTTTCTCCAAATTAATAAATAAATAATAAGATTATAAGTTTCATAATATGAATTGCGGCGTTGAGTGAAGAAGTTCCTTCAATCCACGGTTTCGGTAAGAATATTTCTCAGATTTATCTTGGAATAAAACCTATAAGCCAACATTTTAAATTTATTTACTTGACGCTCGGGGTCGTTACTGTACAGCGGTAGATTTAGGGACAAGTGCGGTTCGACGTAACGGGGATGTTGTGCACGCGCTGAAACACGGAGGTTGTGCATCTTCCCATAAATACTTCAATCAACGCTTTTATTTAATTAACATTTTAAATCTAAATTTTAAAATCTAACACAATTACTTGGAAACAGATATCTATTGAGAAAAATCAGGAAAATGACCTACTTTCATTGTATTATAACTTATTTAAAAAATATGTGTTTATTTTAAAAGTTTATAAATGCGCATCGGCGCCGATTGCTGGAAAGCAGGCAATCGGCTTTCTTTGTGTGCGTACCTTAATGGATTAAAGGTTTTTGGACATTTTAAACTTTTTCAAGACATGGATTTGGATGAAATTTTGGAGGCAAATGCAATAATACAAAACTTACAAGATGCTGAGGAGCAAGTAGAATATGAGCGTCAATTACTTAAACTGACAGACCCAATTACTTTGTCTGATGACAAATTCATGAAAAAATTTCGTACAACCAAAGACCTAACAAGAGAAATAATTGAGCGTGTTACTCCTTATATGCAACCCGCTACAATTACAATACAGCGAAAGGTAAGTAACAACAAATATAGAAAGTTTAAATAAATAAATACATTTAAAATTATCTTTTAAAGTTCTTGTAGCTTTGCGAGTTTTTGCAATTGGTAGCTACCAAGAAATAATAGGCACCAATAGTTATACAGCTGTTAGTCAGGCTACAGTGTCTCGGCACAAATTTTTGATAATTGGGTTCATTTTCCTAATAATATGAGGGAATTGTCGCAGTTGAGAAACAGGTAAATCCGAAACATTTTTAAGAGGGCTGCAATAAGTAATTGCTTATACAGAGTGGAAAATTTAACTGGAATAAATTCTGTAACTTAGAAAATTACCATTTGTAGCAAAATTCTTGGAACAGGTCAATTTTTAATTTTAATGGCGCATATTACAAAGGGACTTCTTTAACTTTTCAATTATTTGGAGGGGTGAAACAACCCCTAACTTTTTTTTTTAAATGGAAGGGTATGTTGAGTATTTTTTTTTCTTAAAGCTTGTTCAATTGGGAGTACAGCTACGTTTTTATTTTTTAATTTTTCTTTAACAGTAAAAGGAAAAAAAAATAAAAATTTTTTTTTTCTTTTTCCTAAAACCGTTTTTCCCAATAGGTGGATAGGAAGAAGAGGACCGATTGAGTGGTCAGCAAGATCTCCAGATCTCACCCCTTTAGACTTTTTATGGGGATATTTAAAAAGTAAAGTTTATGTGACTAAACCAAACGACATTTCAGGAAATTTCAGGAAAGAATTCGGCATGAAATTACATGAATTTATAATCGATTAGGATATTGCCAAGTGAGAGGTGGCAAGCAGTTTGAACATCTGATACATTAAAATCGTTCTAGTCAAAAAATTTTTAAAAATTTTTTCCCCTTTTCCTGAATTTTACTAAATTTCAGGAAAGAATTCGGTATGAAATTAGGAGAGTAACGCCTGAAATGTTACAAAATGTTAGGGATGGAATTTATAATCGATTAGGATATTGCCAAGTGAGAGGTGGCAAGCAGTTTGAACATCTGATACATTAAAATCGTTCTAGTCAAAAAATTTTTAAAAATTTTTTCCCCTTTTACTGTTTAAGAAAAATTAAAAAATAAAAACGTAGCTGTACTCCCAATTGAACAAGCTTTAAGAAAAAAAAATTACTCAACATACCCTTCCATTTAAAAAAAAAAGTTAGGGGTTGTTTCACCCCTCCAAATAATTGAAAAGTTAAAGAAGTCCCTTTGTAATATGCGCCATTAAAATTAAAAATTGACCTGTTCCAAGAATTTTGCTACAAATGGTAATTTTCTAAGTTACAGAATTTATTCCAGTTAAACTTTCCACTCTGTATTTTGTAGATTCTATGCTAAATATCAATTGCCTGGCACAATAGGTGTAATTGACTGTAACCATGTGGCTATAATAAGACCTGCTGGCAACGATCCTCTCCATCCAGAGCATATATATAACCGGTGAGCAAATAAAAATCAGATTAGAGCAGGCGGTGCAAAGAAAATGTATGTCTGTGATTAAATAAAAAGTCAATAAATTTGACGGTCCATGAATGTATTACATTAATTAATTCAGTTAATCACAGACATACATTTTCTTTGCACCGTCTGCTCTAATCTGATTTTTATTTGCTCACTTTTTATAAATCGTAAAAATTATTACTCAATTTATGTGCAACTGGTATAGTGTGTTACAACTTCATTGTAATTTCTTATAATTTACATATTTGTTTGTAGATATGTGATGAAAACCTGAAAATTTTTAATGTGAATGTCTGGTTCCCTGGCAGCTGCCATGATGCATACATTTGGAGAGAGTGGCAAGTTTCTTAGTTAATGGAACAACTGTACAGGCGAAATGGTCAGAATATTTTTTTTTGTTGGGCGATTCTGCTATGTCATTTTAATAATGATGAAAACTGTCTAGGTAAAAAACATTTCAGGTTATTCCTTGAGACCCTGGCTTTTGACAACTTTACGAAATCCTGTACCTGATACTCCAGAAGAGGCATTCAACAATGCTTTTTTATCTGCCAGGAGTGTAATTGAACGCTGTAATGGTGTACTGAAGAATAGATTTAGATGTCTACTGAAACACCGAGTACTTCATTACACTCCTACTACGGCAGCAAAAATAATAAATGCTTGTGTAGTGCTGCACAATATATGCATTCAGCGGTTATGTGATGTTTCGCCCTCACCATTTAGCCTCCACCGTTTAGCCCCCGCCGTTTCGCCCTGGGAAGTTTCACCCTCGTACCGTTCCACCCCCGACCGTTTCGCCCCCGAAAATAATATTTATTAAATACTACATATTAAAAATATTTAAAAATTCAAAATTATGGGCAATGCCTAACAAATAATCCATGGTATTTATCCTACCATAACTTTCTACAATATGTTTAATTCTTGTGGAAATTATACTATATTTTTTGTTAATTTTTGGTGTAACACCTAATAATAATTGTGAAATTTCATATCTGTGTAGAAACTGTTGTTTTTTTAAATTATTTATAAATTGAAATATATTTGGAAATAAATTACCGCAGGTTCTTTGAAAACCGCGATGCCAGCCTTCTATGTTATTTGTCCTGTGGCGATCATTTAAGGTTCTGTTATACACATTCCACATTTCAATAGAAAACTCATATCTACAATAAGAATGAAATGATATGATTTAAATTATCAACTTATCCTAAAATAAAAATATGTAAAACAAACGTTTTTGAAGACGTAATAAACACATCTTGTCACTGTTATTTAATGCAATGAAGAACTATAAAGGACTCTATGTAATTTATAAAATTAGCATATGTTAATTTGGGGGCGAATCGGAACCAGAAGCGAAACGGTGGGGGCCAAACGGTGAGGGCGAAACGGTAGGGGCGAAACGTCCACATCCCGCATTCAGCACCGTGTACCTGAACCAAAGGCTGAAGGCGAGTTAGACGAAGTAGATTTTGGCACGGATATTCCTGTAGAGGATTACCAAAATGATCATATTGATAGAATTAATCCTGACCTTGCTGCTGCCAGAATGTTACAAAGACGCATTATAGCTACACATTATACTTGAGGTATGTTCTAATTTTAATAACAGAAAATAAAAGTAACACCTGTTACATAAGTTTTGGGAAAAATATAGAAGGGTATTATTTAAATTTAAGAGAACTTTATTAAGTAAACATAACATTACAATCACCAATAAATCTTAGACTTTAACACCTGGTTGCTATATTGCTGCTAGGGGGCCTCTATCTTCAATAAGATGTAATTTTTGTCTTACATGTCGCATCAGGGTTTGGACGCTTTCTAAGTCTACTTCTCTAATTTTTTGAAGAATTCTTTGCCGCAATTGTTAGTCATTTTGGGCTTCCCAACCATTATCATACACCTTTCTTGCCAGTAGGGCCCAAAAATTTTGGCCTTGCCTGAGGGACATTTGGAGGGTTATCATTTCTGGGGACCTATGGCACATGGTGGGCTTCTAACCAGTTTAGCGTATCTTTGGCATAATGCGATGTTGCAAGGTCAGGCCAAAACATGTAATAGTAGTATAGCTATGACGGTTCGGGGCCAAAAACCCATAAGAAATAACACAGGCCTCAAAAAACGTCAAAATTGACTCAGGCATGATATCATCGCTTGAATCCAATTTAAATTCTGAAACCAATTTTGCTTAATAAGTCTGTTTGCATGTGAATTACGTTTAATTAGTATAAAGAAGTATACCTGTGTGATTGTAACTGACGTTAGCGTTTTTGTTAATTGTTCAATTAGATCATTACTTCCTTAATACTCTTTCATTAAACCTAACACTTTCTTATTTTCTGGTGGAATGTTATACATATTGTCAGGAGGATAATCTGAAGTATCGAATCTGTGCAAGTCTTCTTTTATGTGCTCGTAATTTTATATATAATTATATATTTGCTTTTTTTTAAATTATTTTACTTTATTTCAGAACTTTTTTATTGCTGCATGGGAGGGGGAGCCTCCTACAAATTATTTATTAAAATTTAATTTTCAATCGAAAATTGTATTTGCCTTCCAGGATGGAGGGCAAATATATGCGATTATGTAAGTTTTAATCTTTTTTTTTTTATTTTCCCGAAATTTATTCTATCTGATAAATATTACTATATATTTGATAAATTTTACTAATGTACATTTTTCTTACAGTTCTCCTCCTACATCAGGATCTGAGGGGGTCATGACATTTCACCCAGTCTCATAAAACCTAATGTAAACGTAAGTTTCTTTTAATTTTAAGTTTTCATTATACAAATTTTTTATACAAATTTTTACAATTTTAAATTTTATTTCAACTCGCTTTTCAAATTTTTGTAATACCTTGTTCTTGTTTTCAATGAATTTATTTTAACTTTCATTTTATATTTTTAAATTTTATTCGAACTCGCTTTTCATTATTATACAAATTTTTTATATTTGTAAAACCTTGTTCTTATTTTTCTTCGATATTTCAACTCGCTTTTCATAGTTATACCAATTTTTATATTTGTAATACCTTGTTCTTGTTTTAACTTTCACTTGATATTTTAAAATTTTATTCTAACTCACTTTTCATAATTATACAAATTTCTTTTATACTTATAATACCTTGTTCTTATTTTTCTTTGATATTTCAACTCACTTTATAATCTATAATTTTTTGTTAAAGTATGTTTTGTTATTTAAACTTTTTATTAATTTTATAATCTATTGAAACTTATATAATTTGTTACAGAATACAATAAAAGGAGGTTATTTTTATATATGTTTTCTATATTTCACCTAATCCTATCCAACTTAGATTAAATTAATTTACGGCTATGAAGTGAAAGCACCCAACCATTTCAATATTTTTACATTCAATAATAATCAATTTCCAATGAAAATAATTTCTCATTGAAATTAAAAGCATTAAAAAAATTATATCAGTGCATTTACTGTCTTTTTACTTATATGTAGAATTACATATTTGCAATTACAAATAATTTTGTATAAAATGTAAAACTATTCTAAAATGGTAAATTAGTTAAAGTGTATACGAGAATTTTCATAATTTTTATATAAAAATCATGAAACTGTTGCAGAAAAATTCTACGGTTACAGTTTCATTAAACATGAAACTATAATTCACACGCGGATGAGGTTAACGGATTATGAATTACTTTATTTCTATTTAGACATGTATTTCCTGTCGCAAGGTAAAACTTTATCTCAGCACTTTGAAACGTACTGAACATAACAAAAATTCCACAGCGACGAGTAAGTCAATAAATTCAAACACTCAGCAAAAAACTTTTTTTTAATTCGATATATTGTTAGATCCTGGCACTGTTTGCAACGCAATAATTTAAATTTTTGTCCAGGGTAGAGATGTGCTGTAACTGACCATAAGAAACAATATTCATCAAAATTTTCAATATTTAATACAGCAGTTTTTTTCCTAATGAATGGAGGCATACTAACGTATGTGGAAATGTCGCAATTTATGGGTGTATAATTATTAATGTTGACTTTTAAACTTAAAATTTCGAATAAAGCCCACCCTGAATCACGTTCTTGAAATTCTCCAAGTTTTGTTAAAATATTATTTTTTACGAATTCTAAATACCAAGTTTTTAAGTTGGTATTGTAGTCTATTACGCGATTTTTTGTATTAAAATATTTAATATCTGTGTCACCACTGCTAGGTTTAATGAAATTTGCTGTGAAAATAACATTTACTTTAAGAAGAGATTTTTTTAATTCATTTTTAATTTTGATTGAAAAACTCCTAAATGCCTTATCAAGAAACTCATTTGGTTCCTTAATGTTTAAGTTTGCAATTATTCCGGTTCTAACTCTATGATTAAAACAGGAATACATGTCTTGCCACAATAAATTTTTCAGTGCAGATTTTTTCGAGTTATTAAATTTAAGTCTCAACTGATGTTTTAAATGCTCATTATAATATTTTAACAAAGCCAAATTGGATTCAAGTTTTGAATAATTTTTAATGTCCTTGTTCTTTAAATATTTCTTAATTAAAAAAATATGTTTCTTTATAAACTGAATCCATTTTAAAAAATCTCCTTTTGTCTTTATCAGCCTGCATACTTTTTCAATTTTTCTGATTACTTCTTGTGTTATATTGTAACTAAGATAAGAGATGCAGCGAAGATGCAGTCATGCGTCATATAAACATAAAACCGATAACGTAAACAAAAGCTGTCTCCATCGAAATTATGTAACCTATGACTCACCCGAGTTGCAAAAGACAGAACACCTGCACAGCGGGTCGTGTGCAAAAACTATGAATCATCTGCAGACACAGATCGGTGCGGATACAAAATGTCAAGGCAACAATTGACGTCACAAAACCCCTATAAAAAGCCGCTAGAGCAAACGCTAGGGAGAGTATTAGAACCAATCTCTTCAGAGTCTCATGTAGACTAGTTGTCTTTTTAGTGCCCCAAAATGATTTGTGAGTATTAGTTGTAAAATGATTGTTAGTTAATTAGTTAATAATAAATGTTTTGTTATATTAAGCTACGTCCCTAATTTCATGTTACTTCAAAGATTACCGTAACATTTTTGGTGGAGGCGCCTAAAATCCAAAATGTAGTCACTAATTTATTTCCCAAAAAATAATTTTTTTGGGTAAAGTTTTCATTAATAATTTTTTTTGGTAAATGTAATAATTTTATTTTAGAAGAATTTAACGAGGTAATAAGGGGCAATGTTAAATTTAACTGGTTTTTTTTAATACGACGCGTACCTACTCTTTGTTAAATAATTGATAAAACATGGTCATGATAATTAAATATCTGTTTAATGTCAATAATGTGTAATCTACAAGTACAAGTAACTTTTTATATTAAATCGAAAATTTAAATTAAAACAAAGTTCGTTTACGTGTCACGATCGCCCGTAATTATGATTGAAAATCAAAACGCTCGCGCTTCTATCACAATCGCTCTGTCGCGAGAGACAAATAATACTCCACGGTTTCCTAAATTCATTAGTCCTGAAATATTTATACCAGCAACGACAAATGTAATTAAATTTATAAAAAATTATGAAAAATGTGCTAATATTAATAACTGGTCAAATGTACATAAAATAAATTTTTTCGGTTCATTTCTTCATGGTGCTGCAAATATCTGGTATAAAAATTATCTTTTGTTAGGGGATGCCCGGCGTACCAGCGGAGGCAGCCTTCGACACACCCGGGAAGTCCCTGATCGTTGGCTGAGGCATGCGCGTGGAGATGTTAAGCGGAGAGGCATTATTACTCACGACGCGAGGCGTGCATATGTGCTCGTTATCATTGCGCAGCTTCTTACTTACTTAATATTGTTCGCGTTTATATTATTTGGTTTCTGTTTAATATCTTTATATTTTTATTACAAATAAAAACATTTAACTAACATCTCAGAAGTGGAATTAAGAACTCGACAAGTGGAAACAGTGTTTTACATCTGACCCGTGATGGGAAAGAGAAAGGCCCAAAAGTTCGTCTAAGACGATGGAACTACCCTCGCCCTCCAATACGCCACCCCAGGAGACTAGTGTGTCGTCCTCGTCCGATGATGGTAACGATGTACGAGGTACTCGGAAGGAGATCAAAAGGTTACAAAAAAAATTAAGACACATGGAAAGAGAACGAGTAAGTACCTCTTTATCAATTGTCCCTGGTTGCAGCACTATGAATTTGAATGAAACACTTATACCAGTGTTTAATCCAGCAAATGAGAATCAGAGTGCTGCTACTTGGACCCGCAAAGTTGACGAATTAATTCGTCTGTACAAATGGGATGATTTAACGGCTATTAAGTTAGCAACGAATCGTTTAAAAGGTAACGCCAATAAGTGGTACGAGTCGTTACAAAGTCCCTGTCGTACATGGAGGGATATGAAATCCAAATTATTAAATTGTTTTCCATGTGAGGTAAAATTTGGACGTCTGTTAATTGAGGCGACCAATTATTCTCCTGCACCGGGGCAAAAGCTGAGCGATTATTGTTTTGAAAAAGTTGCGAAGCTCAATAAATTAAATTTACCTCTAGAGGAAGAGTATGTTATTGATAGTGTTATCGAGAGTATCAATAAGGAGAGCATTAAATTATCTGCTAGGGCTGCGCATTTCAAAAATATAGGGAGTCTGGCTAATTACTTGGATCACATAAAAACAAACGAAATAAACTCTCCGAGCAAGTCAAGTCGTTTAAACGAAAGTAACGTTATTTCGAAAATAGACTACATCCTATCTACATTACTCAATTTTCGTTACTATCCACCCCTGATATGTCATTAAAAGATTTCAAAGCTCTTGTAGAAAAATTAAGTGACACACGAAAACGGACTGTAGAATCACAGTTAAGAAACCCAGAGTTATTTCTTCAAGGTACGCACGCACAAAATGCATCGTTTGCAGCAGTTAAACAAGTTGCATTCGCGGCTCGATCTAATCTAAATAACCGCGCCCGCAAAATCAAGGTCACCTGTTTCATTTGTAATAAGCCCGGTCATCTTTCTTATACATGTTATTATAAGAAATCAAATGCAATAAATAATAATTCGCGGAAATTCGGTCATGGCCGGGAGCAACCTAAGCGGTTTGTTGGGGAGCAACCTAAACAGTTTGTTAGGGAACAAACTTTTTCCCCGCAACACTTTCGAGCTGGTAAAGGGCAAAATCAAAAAACGGCATCACTTAAATTAAATCAACGTATTACAGTAAAACCTAAATTCGCTTCGAAAAATAAAGAAAAGAATTTGCACTCTTTCTCTTCGTCTGGAATAGTCACAATCCCAGCAACCTTAGAAAACCAATTCTTAAAAGTTATAATTGATACTGGCGCTCTACATAATTATGTTATTAATTAATTAATTCCAACTATATTTCTAACTACGCACCTTTAAAACATCCCTTAAATATAATTACTGCCGGAAATGAACCAATAAAAATAATCGGCAAATCTTTTATTAAATTACAAATTTCTCAGGCACTTTTTCCTATAGAAGTCCTTGTAGTACATGATCTACCAAGACCCTTAATATTAGAACTTCTTTCCTGCGGAAATCGAAAGCGATTATTAATTTTTAGCGAACAAGTGAAAGAAATGTTAAATAATAAAATTATCAGACCTAGTCAGTCTCCTTGGTCATCCCCTGTTGTTTTAGTACGAAAACCTAACAATACCTATCGCTTTTGTGTTGATTATCGTAAATTAAATAACGTAACTCGTCAAAAGAATCTTTATCCTTTACCTTTAATTGAAGATTGTTTAAATTGTTTACAAATATTTTTCGTCATTGGATTTATTCAGCGGATATTATCAAGTAGGATTGACGGAAGAAAGTAAAGAAAAAACCGCTTTCATAACAACAGACGGTTTATATGAATTTAATGTCCTCCCTTTTGGTCTTTGTAACGCACCAGCAACTTTTCAAAATTTAGCTGACAAAGTTTTTGAAGGAATGAAATGGAAAGAAGTTTTAATTTATTTAGATGACATTATTATTTTTTCAGACACTCTTGAAGAACACTTGAAAAGATTACAAAAAGTGTTCCAACGACTCCGCAAAGCCGGCTTAACCTTAAATCCGGATAAATGCAAATTTTTACAAACAAATATAAAAATGCTTGGTTATGAGATAGATGAGAACGGCATACGTCCTAATGAATCAAAAATAAAAGCAGTGAAAAATTTCAAAGAGCCTAAAACTGTAAAACAACTCCAACGTTTTCTAGGCCTCTGCAATTTTTATAGAAAATTTGTTCCAAATTTTGCAAAAATTGCTTTTCCACTTTATAATTTATTAAAGAAAGATGAAAAATTGATTTGGAATGCGGAAAAACAACAATCATTTAATTTATTAAAACAAAAACTTATTGAAGCTCCCGTTTTGGCTCATTATGATCCAAAATTAAAAACTGAACTAAGAGTAGATGCTTCTTCTAAAGGAATTGGAGCTGTTTTATTACAAAATTTTAACGGAGAATCACACCCTATTGCCTATATTTCTCGAACTTTAACAAAAGCAGAGAAAAATTATTCGGTTTTACATTTAGAAGGATTAGCCATTATTTGGAGTCTCAAAACGCTTAGACATTTAATTTACGGAAAACCTGTAGAAATTATAACTGACCATCACGCGTTATGTTTCTTAAAAACACTAAAAAATCCCAAAGGAAGGACTGCACGGTGGATACTCATATTATCCGAATATGATTACAAAATAATTCATAAAAAAGGAAAGTTAAATCAAGACAGTGATTGCTTAAGCCGTTGCCCTATAAATGAAGCCTCATTAGAAGATGAGCAAGTAGACCAAGATTTACCTATTTTTGTTTCCATCCCTGACAATTTCATTACTTCCCAAGAGTCTGACGCCTTTATTAGTGAAATTAAAAATGCCTTATTGAGCCCAGAAGAAGATTTAACCGCCATTATGAGAAGAAAAATTAAAAATTTTGTTTTAATTGATAACATTTTATACCAAAAAAATCCTGATGCAACGGGTTCTGAAAATTTATTAGTAATTCCCGACACTTTAAAAGAAGAAATATTATTTGCCAATCATAACGAACCCTTAGCAGGTCATTTAGGGTTTGCTAAAACTTACCATCGCATTAAAGATCGTTATTTTTGGATAGGCATGTTAAAAGACATTAAAACTTATGTTCGTGGATGTCCGGATTGCCAAGCACGCAAAGATTATACCAATAAACCTCCTACTGGATTATTACAACCAATTCAAGTAAGACTCCCTTTCCAAAAAATCGGGATTGATTTATTGGGCCCCTTTCACCGAAGTTCTAAAGGTAATACAATGATAATAGTAGCGACCGATTACGCCACGCCATGGGTCGAAACACGAGCTTTACGAGACGGTAAAGCTAATTCAGTTGCTAAATTTTTATTTGAAAACATAATAAGTAGGCATGGTTGCCCCAAGGAAATTTTAAGTGACCGCGGTAAAGTTTTTCAGTCACAATTTATAGCTGAACTTTTGAAAATTATGGGCGTAAATAGTCAATTTACAACAAGTTATCGACCACAATGTAACGGATTAACAGAGAGATTTAATAAAACCCTAGCTGATATGCTCAGTTTGTATACTAATTCTCAACAAACTGATTGGGATTTTTATCTGCCACATGTAACTTTTGCTTACAATACTGCAATACAAGAGACCACGCGAATGTCGCCTTTCAGTCTTATCTATGGCCGTGAGCCTAGGCTTCCATCTGAAGCTGCATTAACACAAGACGTTGAAGCGACAGATATTAAGTATTGATTAATTAATTAAACAAAATTTAAACAAAACAACACATTTTGTTTAATTAATTAATCAATATGGATATAAATTTTCATCAAGTAAAGGCCGAATCAATCCAACAGATATTAAGAATTTACGTGATCGCATTTTAGCCATTCGGAATACTGCTACCGAAAATATTAAACAATCTCAAAATAGGGCTAAAATACGATACGATGACTCTCATCGTCATATCGAATTTCAAGAAGGTGATAAAGTGAAAGTTTTCACCCCTATACGCAAAGTTGGTAAAAGTGAAAAATTACTTTTACGTTGGTTTGGACCGTATTATATTGTTAAAAAACATACGGACGTAGATTATATTGTTCAGAAGGGTCCAAACAAAAATTCAAAAACCGATGTGGTTCATGTAAGCAGAATAAGACCATATTATGAAGCGTGGCAGCCTCCACAAAATTAAAACTATTTATTTTTAAGTTTATGTATAAATAGATAAATACATGTATTAAATATTATTTCTGTTTCAGAAATTTCCATGTACTCATTGGTTTATTGTTGCAGTTATGCAGATCCGGCCTACGTTTATTTGAAATTTTTTTTTATGTTGATGATTTCAGATCACCCTGTGCACAAACTCCATCACAATTAATTATTACTTCGCGAAGTACTACGTACACATACGACGAAATAGATTTTCTCCCCAATACTATTTTCAAATAAACTCATGAGAAATCCATGAGTAGGCCACAACTGCAATCTGGAACTGCCCAGCGAGATTACTCGCATTCACATTTCTATTTCTCGACTCCTGCTTGTTTCTAGCGAAACACGAGTGTAATTTAAAACCATTATCTTTTTTGCTAACAGAATTACGAAATGCATTTCACGACGCAAGAATATTTGTAAAGAATTTTAATTTTCAAATACCCCCTGTATATACACTTTTATGCATATAAAAGAAAAGATAAGTTACAAAGTAATTTGAATGTTTATTTAAATATTAACTCAAGCACCTCTGTCTTATTAGACCTTTAAGTTGTTTTTAGTATTATTAAAAGCATTATTTGGTATTTTACTGAACATATACACCTCTTTATGTCACTACGGGTGTAAATAGGCCTTATACACCGCGTACTGAGATAATCTCGTGTTACTGTTATTAAATATCGCATTTCAAACTCTGCGCAGAGACTATTCGAACACCATCATTGTTGAATCTCATTCAATAAAAATTGTTTTAGTAAACATAGAATTAAGATAATATTATTGTTATTATCTTGCTAAAATAATCTTATATTGTTGTAAGTAAATAGAAATTCTGCTAAAACGCGGAAACTACCCATGAACCGGTTCGCATTACAATGTACCTTCTCAATTAACGTAAAAAGATTAGCTTACTATAATTATAAGATAAGATAATATAGTGCAACGTTAGCTCGCTTGACCAGCCAGCTTTGACTTTTTTCAAAACACATTCAGTTGTTTAGTGGCCACAGAATGGCAACAAAATCAAACGCGGATTTGTTTTTTATAAAAATAAACATGTATTTTTTTTTAATCCGTCATCTTACTGGTCATGCAACACTAGTTATCGTTATGGCACATTTATTTAATTTTGAAAATGTATCTCATTTCTACTAAGATTTTGTATTATTTTTAAGATTTTTAAGATTATTAAGACTTTATTTAATGAACGTGTTTGCACTTTATTGTTCTAAGCTAACCCTAATAATGTATTTTACAGTCTCAAAGAACATTATTCACAGAGATCCCGAAAAATTGCCTCAACCTCAGAAGCAAGGGGCAAGTCCTCTAATTTGAGCCGCTCAAAATCCTGCCGACAGTCGTTCAACCCCTGGATCCCGGAAGATCTTGGCTGAGGTGACCCGAACTATTGGCATCGGGATCGGCACTTCCGCCCGTGGACGTCCACCTCCTGTCGACCTTCTGCGGTTGTGTCTGGTCACTTGAACCAGCCCGATGCGTCGCCTTGCTGTTGGATCGCAAATCGAAGAATCCAAAATATTCCCTCCGCAATTTATTAATTTCAACTTGTGCTCTTCCTTTATAAGTTGATAAGTTTCAAACATTCCGTCTGACATGCCAATAGCAAGCATATCATTTTTTTTATCACTGACGTCGTAACAACGAAATTATTCAATGTCATTTTTTCGCGCTTCAAAACTTCGCGAAATGAACTGCCTCTGCTACGGCTGCCCAAAGACTCCAACGACACTCTCCATACCATCTGTAATACAAGATCCAATGCACATCTTGCCAGTTCCCTGTTCGACATTCGTCACACACCATACGAAGTCCCAACAACACAGTACCAGACGATGAAACAAGGAATACTCTACAGAAGAAATCCATCAAGCCCCAGGTCAACCGCAAGACTAACCCAATGTTTAATTAATCCGAGATACTTTTTTCCCTTAAGTTTACATTTGCATGCGTCTCCCATAACAAAACTTATCTTGAACAAGGTACTTCATTAATATCTTTAAGACAAATTGCCTCACTTAGTCCAAATGTAAATAAATTTTTTTTTTTGCGAGGGGGGAAAATGTAACTAAGATAAGAGATGCAGCGAAGATGCAGTCATGCGTCATATAAACATAAAACCGATAACGTAAACAAAAGCTGTCTCCATCGAAATTATGTAACGTATGACTCACCTGAGTTGCAAAAGACAGAACACCTGCACAGCGGGTCGTGTGCAAAAACTATGAATCATCTGCAGACACAGATCGGCGCGGATACAAAATGTCAAGGCAACAACTGACGTCACAAAACCCCTATAAAAAGCCGCTAGAGCAAACGCTAGGGAGAGTATTAGAACCAATCTCTTCAGAGTGTCATGTAGACTAGTTGTCTTTTTAGTGCCCCAAAATGATTTGTGAGTATTAGTTGTAAAATGATTGTTAGTTAATTAGTTAATAGTAAAAGTTTTGTTATATTAAGCTACGTCCCTAATTTCATGTTACTTCAAAGATTACCGTAACAATATCTTCTACACTTTCCATTGTTTTAATCCGCATATAATGCTAATTACCAATAATTCAGTCAATGTCTTCGCCTGTTTCGCTCGATGTCAACGTCCAAATTAAACTTGATCGGTAAAACGATTTTTCCTGCAGCGACTTCTATCGGTTTATTTCAATATTCTTCGTTTTCGGTGTATTTTTATTATTCTTTCATTGAAGTCATCCGACTCGTTACTAAATAATTAGAGAAATGCGATATCAATTAGTTTTATTAGAAAAATTACCTTATTAGTTAAAATTACCTTATCAGTCACTACAACCTTCCCCTTTTCCTTTCCGCTTTGGTAACGTAAAGAATGGTATTAAGGAAGTAATGATCTAATTGAACAATTAACAAAAACGCTAACGTCAGTTACAATCACACAGGTATACTTCTTTATACTAATTAAACGTAATTCACATGCAAACAGACTTATTAAGCAAAATTGGTTTCAGAATTGATATAACATGCTGATGTAAGTAAAAATATGTAGGTTATAATTAACACAGTGAATACATTTTTGTGAAATGTACAAATCGATCGATATTTCTATACAGAGTGGAAAGTTTAACTGGAATAAATTCTGTAACTTAGAAAATTACGATTTGTAAAAAAAGAAACCGTTATCATCTTTTTATCATGGACAACAAAATGAAATACAAGGAATAGTCAATACGTATACAGGCAAAACAATACTGTTATATGAAAAAAATGTTTTTGTTGAATTGGATGAGTGTAATCTATGAAGAAAACGTCATGGTTTAATCAGTGAGGAATTTCCAGGCATACCGAATACTGTTCGAAGTATTTTTCGATACATTAATGGAATGCTATACTTCGACGATAACAATTATTATGAATACAGTGAATTTACTCGTACTTTAATTAGAACAGGACCACGTGATTTATCCGTCTTCAAACTGAATTGCCCCAACATAAACGTATTAGAACAAATTAGATTGCTTCTTTCAAAATTGATATCACTAAAATGAAAACTTATTTACTAGGTATAATGTGTATAATTAAGAATATTGTTCTTCCTAAGAAATAAAGTTTAATTCCTATATTATAAAAATAAAGATGATTTCTGTAACTGCATATCTGTATTTTCATTTTATATTGAAAAACAAAAAATAAACTGATATTTTTAACCAATTTTTTATTTTGCACATCCATGCACATCCCCTCACACAATCATCCTTTATCTAATGGAAAGCTACGTACAAATTTATAAATATCAACTTCATAAAAATTTTGTTCTTTCAAACTAATAGTACGAAAAATCACCGTCAGGAAAACAAAAGCAATGTATTTATGATTACTTTATTTACTTTTTAGACAAATGTGCAAAATTGATAAATAAACTATTCATGTTCATATATTTACCACATGATTACCACATGATTTAAAAAAAAAAAACAATATTTCAAGTAATTTTAATAGAGCAAAATAACCGCATGACCTGGATACACTTCTTAAACGCTAATTAATTGATAACGAGCAGAAAATAGGCTTAGATTAGGTTGCTGCAACGATAACGATTATGAAAAAATAATTAATTATGAACAACGTGCTGAGCAACAACCAGTTTAGTATACAGGGATTGTTATATTGGTTTATTATATAGGAGGCAATTTTATTATACAGGGAGCAGTTTTATTGTACTGGTTTCTCGAGATTTTAGACGCCTATGCTAAAACCTTTTGAGAATTGATATCAAGGTCATGGTTTCTTATGCAAAACTTTAATTCGAATTTAATAAGCTTGAATTTAATTGGATATTTAATTTTCATTAAAATCATAAATTTTGTAATCATCAATCATTCTGTCTACATCTCTTGTGTATGCATGCATCTTTTCAACAATTATTAAGGTAAGTTCGATGATACATACCATCTACATCTTACCATTCTATTCTGAAGAATTGTGTTAACAGTATCCAAAAGCTTAAGACGTTTTATCAAGAATTATTTGAATGAATATCCGTCTCGGTGAAGCTTAGACTTTAGGAACTTTGTACTTCGAACGATTTTTCGGTGTACTGGTAAAAACAGGTGCAGTTTATAAAATAACAGGTAAAACACGTGGCAGTTTGTAAAATAACGGGTAGCAGTTTCCGAGCAGTTAAAATCAGTTTCCAAATGCAACTTCCTTACGTAGATCACGAAATAAAACTGTCTCCTGTATAAAAAAATTGGTAACTGATAACTGATCTGTTCCACAGATACTGTTATCTGTTTTCCAAAAACAGTTACCTGTTTTCCAGAAGGTCACCAGACACCGCTTATCTTCAGACGCTTCAAGGTCATGCACCGATTTTGACGTTTTTTTGAGGCCTGTGTTATTTCTTATGGGTTTTTGGCCCCGAACCGGCGACTATTTCCGCAAAGTTTGCATTATCAAAGTTCATTGACTTAAAAATAAAAAAAAAATATTTCTGCATGAAGAAGAAAACACACACAGCTTCCTTCTAAATATAATCCCACTGTCTCCCCTCACACACCAAACTAAACTAATAGTACGAAAAATCACCGTCAGGAAAACAAAAGCAATGTATTTATCTGGAGGAGATTAAAGTTCAAACAGTTTAATTCGAAAGTTCAGTTCTAAACATACTGTGATACGTGACAGTTCTATTCTCCTTTCAGTCCGTTATATATAAAGTTACAGTTCTACTTTTTCCTTGCAAGTAAGTACGTTCAATATATATTGTTTTTTGCTTAAATTTCACTGCTTTAATAACTACTAACTTTTCACAATTTTTTGTAACTTTTCGTGTAATTTGCATGACGTTCGAAATTGACCTATTAACCTTTACGTGTGATAAGTTCTATATGACAAGATAAAACACGTACAATTAGTACCTATAATTTGTTTTTAGTTTTGGCGCTTCTAAATTTTACAATTTTAGGCTACGCTCACACTGATGAAACCAAACAAAAAGCAGTTTAAAACACGGAAAACAGCTTTAAACTGCTTTTTGTTTTGATATTACCAGTGTGTGTGCCTGTCCTATTTAAAGCAGTGAAATTAAAATTAGCCAAAAACGTTTTGATCTATTTAACAAAAAAATATTAAAAGACAAGTAAACATTCTAATTTGAAAGAGAAGAAATGCTTTTTCCTTTTTACTGTTTCACTGGTAACACCATGCACTTTTACATCTAAAGTCGTACACAGGTTTCACATTTTCATTATTCGCCACAACTTACCTCTCCCTTTACTATTGCAGGCCAGAGAACGCTCCCCCCAGGCAACGCTTCACATCTTTTTTATTCAGGTCAGCAGACATCGCTTACCTTCAGCCGCTCCAAGGTCAAATGTCACCAGACGCCGCTTATCAGACTCAAAGGTCACCAGACACCGCTTATCAGACGCTCCAAGGTCAAAGGTCACCAGACACCGCTTATCTTCAGACGCTCCAAGGTCATCTCCGACCACCTACGGCGCGATGATATCATGCCTGAGTCAATTTTGACGTTTTTTGAGGCCTGTGTTATTTCTTATGGGTTTTTGGCCCCGAACCGGCATAGCTATACTACTTGTAATCATCATTAGCATGATGCTGATTAAAAAAAATAATCAATTTTGATAGGCAATTTCGGATGTACACTTCAGCATTCACTGCCTGGCCTCTTACATGGCCTACATAGGGCCTAGATATGCCCGCCTCAGAAATGGCGCACCACACCAAAATTTTGTCAGAAAATTTTGCTTTCTTTTTGTATCTTACGTTAATGGGAGTGTCTTCAATGTTACCCGTATAGAAGCCTGCATTTCCAGGAAGTTCTGCATGGTCAAAGGTAAAATATTCCTCGTCGTCCATGATTATGATCCGGTTGTCGGCGAAATGACGACGTCTCAAAGCTCGGCAACAACCAGGGATACTGGCCTATTGTACGGGAGTATACTTGGGGCATTTCTTGCGTTTTCTGTATTTTAGGTCTGTTCTTGCAATGTAACGAGAAATCGTAGCATTTGAAACACGGAAACGACGGGAAAGCTTGCGGGTAGACACTCCAATGGTGTTTTGGAACGGTTGACTAGTCTATTGACTTGAACTTCAGTTAACGCACGTGGACGGCCTGTTTTTGGTAGGTTTATACATGGAATTCCCTCTTCGCATTCCCGAATTGTCCGATATATGGTACTTTTTGAAATATTTTGTCCGCGAAACAAGTTTACTATATCTCGTCTAGGCAGCTGTCCAACCAGGTTGTAGATGGACTTTCGCAAATCTAGCTTATACGCCATTTCGCAAATGACAAACGAAAATGTGAAATGTTAAACAAATTGACAGAACCCCTAGCAATATGTTTCGCCATAGTTGACTAGATGTATTGGTTTTACTATGTCACAGAGAGCATTTAAAAATTTTCCCAAAACTTATGTAACAGGTGTTAACTTCTAATAAACTTAAAAAATCTTTGGTGTATCCCTTACAATACTAAATAACAAAAAAATTCTTCTAAATTATATCTTTTAAAGTAAGCTTTCATTTAAAAGTGAGAGTACCTAGCAACTTTCAATAAAAATCTGAAATTTAAAGCCTACCATAAAAAATTTCAAATAAATAGCAATAAATTAAAATCATTCACAGCTTCTTTTCAATATTTTTGAGGGTAAGTAGGATGTCACTCTCAATTGTGTTTCGCTCCTTTAAAATCAGTAGTTTCTTTTCCTGATAGTTCTTTTTTCTTCCATTCTCATCTTCATCAATTTCAATTTTTCTTTGTAATAATTGTCAACATTTTCCTTTTTTCCTTTCGACACTGTAAGCAGTTCTTTTGTTAGAGTTAGTGATTTTTCCAAACGTTTTGTTTTGGTCATCCTGCTACTCTTTTCTTCAGTTTGACGTGTTCGTTTTTTGGAAGCTGGCGCTGGGGCTGCCTTTATTTATTTCTTCATTATAGGTAAATTTAGGTGTCTCCACAGATTTTTGCAATTCGAAGGTCTGCAAAAAAAATAAGAATATTAAGTATGCACATTGAGAAGTAACTTAAAAATTAAATAGAAAAACTTCTGCATATAATTTTTTTACTTTGCTAGAGAGAATATCTTGCAATGTTTTCCACAAATTCTGAAACATCACTCATACTGAATTCTCACTCAAATTTACAGTTTCGTCTTTCATTTGAAATTTAAAGCTGTTGTAAAGCTTGCAAAAAGGGAAAAACAATTAGGGATGGCTCATTTTTTCCAAAAGTCATTTATCTATTGAAAAAAATGTTATAATTATTTACTGCTGGTGTGAAGATTTCCCACAAAAAAAATATTGTTCGTGAAACCAATTTGAGAGAAAATGCGACACACACAAGTTTGCACATTTTTTTTTCGCAAATAATCAAATTGCAATTGGCAGTCTAAATGAACACACTCTGCAACCAAAAATTGTGGAAATTTTTCCAAAGGAGGTACCATCGAGGGCAATGGAGGGAAGGCCATTGGGTTTTTGGGGGTGTCGAAAGAGGTAGTGGTAGATGTTTTTTACTTGAAGTCCAAGGTCGAACCACTGAAATACTTTTCCCAATTATAGAAAGGTTTTTCTTTTTATAAGTTACAAACTACAGACGCTCATTTGAAAAGTTTATCAAGTTTATCAGTTTAGAAGGTCCGATTTTCATCTCTATTTTGCTTTTCTTCTTTTATTAAAAAATCAAAACCAATTTCGATTAATTGTGGTTTAAAATGACAAATATCGTGAAGCAAAATGAAAACCAGAATTATCTCACAAACATGGTCGATGAACTGCCAACCACCAACAATCTGCGTAGTCTTCAGGTTTGTTGAATATAGTATTATTTAGCTTAAAGCATGTGTAATTACACGCTAATAAATGATAATGGATACTTCAATTAAGCAAGTTAAAATCAATTTAATAAAGGCCTGCTTTTAAGATATTTCTCCGTTGACGGCATTTATCTCGGTAAATACTATATAGGTTTAGGTATAGAAATATGTTAATAAAATAATGTATAGGGCATTCTATTTGAAAGATTAAAGGTACTTGGTGACGCTTGTAAAATAAACACCCTGTGTAATTGCAAATAAATTTGACGCATAGAGTTTTTTTTATTAGTGGATGATAGCGTTTGAATTTTTTTTGTATTAAATGGTTTAAAGGCCACAAAGGAAAACCACATTCAGTAGACACGTGGTATATTTGATATTTGATTTCTTATGAGTTTGGTAACATTTACATTTGTTAGATGTTTTACACGATTATTTATTACAGATTCAATAAGTTTTTTAGGATATGAATTCTAAGCAAGAATTTCTTTGCCTAATTAAATTTATATTTTCGACAATGAATAATTTGTTAAAATAATCGACCCAGATCCGGTCCTGCGATCAACGGATGCGAAGCGGAATTTCGACCATTACTGGGAAACTTTAAATGAGATGCGATCGCAACCTCAAATAAGTGCGGACAGATAAATTGAAGGATGACATAATTTTAGGAACTTCAAAAGAAAAGAAAATCAAATTGAAAATGTTGTTATTGGATGAGATAAATTTGAATATTTGAAATAGATACAGTTAACCATTGAAAGAGTTTAAACTATCCTCAGCTAGATGGCGGATTCAGTACCAAATCAAATTAATTAATACAGAAAATAAGGAAAAGTGCATTGTTCATGTGCGATTGTCAAAACAATTGTCACAACCTTTGTAAACAAGACACTCAAGACCTTGTTGCGAAGGTCTTTAAAGGGTGCAATAAGCCTAGTGCTGCAGTCTTTTTGTTGAATCAAATTCGAGAAAACCATCGTAAACCTAAAAGTCGAAGGTGGTTTTTGGAGGAAAAAGTCATAGCTCTTTCCCTTTACAAACGTAGTCCTAAAGTTTATTTTCTGTTACGATCTCTCACACACCTCTTCCTGCACGATCAACTCTTCTGTCACTTTTAGCGCAAGTGCCTTTTTCAGCTCGTGTCAATGAGAGTGTTGTGCAACACCTAACAGAGTGTGTTAAACAGATGACTGAGGAGGACCGTGTGTGTTCGCTTAAGTTTGGTGAAATGTCAATTAGGCAACACATACAGTATGATCCGGCATCTGATTGCATCTCTGGTTATGAAGATTACACCTCTGGAAACCAGAGGTGTAATAGAAGTTGGAAGTAACCTGTTGCTTGTTACTTCGTCAACAGCAAAATAAACTCAGGAAGACTAGCTGAATGTATATGTGAAGTTCTTGGCATTGCTTTCTCCACAGGACTGAGTCTGCGCAACTGTGAGCGATATGGGGACAAATAATGTCAAGACTTTACAGATACTAGGAGGCACATTTGAGCAGCCCTACTTTTCTTTTCAGAATCATAAAGTGTTTATGACTTTTGACCCACCTCATCTCCTCAAATGTACTAGAAACCTGTTCCTTAAATATCCTCTTGAATTGCCGGTGCAATATGGTATGCATGAAACAGTCGGTATTGCTGATATTAATGTTGTCAGAGAGGCTTCTGAAATGTACAGAAGTGAATTGATTTTCCGTACAGTTCCGAAGCTGACATTTCATCATCTCAGTCCGGACAGTTTTTCGAAAATGAAGTTTCTCTGACTGCCCAGCTGTTAAGTCATTCAGTAGCATCCTTAATCCTTCATGGTGTGTCGCGAGGTAAGTTAGTTTATTTATTCCTGAACAGAGATATCATGATAAATGTATGTCATGTGTTTTCAATGTCGTGTTTGTGTATGGTGGAAAAAATATATGTGAACGAATTTCTGCAGGTGTATTACCTACTTCAGCACAGGCCACTGCGACATTCATAAGAGATATGGATCTACTGTTTGACAGTTGGAATGGAACGTAGTTATATTCGGTAGAAGGCAAGGAGCTGAGAACAGTACTGACTCAAAATTCCAGGCATCTACACTTCTGGACAGAAATGGCAACCAAGATCAGTAACTTATAAAATTTCCTGCATTAATAATTACACTTTGCATGGTGACGTTGAGCATATCTGGATATCTTGAGAAGCTCCAAATAAGTTAAAACTGTTAACTTACACAGGAGAGAGAATTACTTTAACTTTGAAACGTCAAATGAAGTAAGTGAGATCAGCAGGTTATAACTAAAGTCATTGTCATACGTTTACCGAACCAATTCTAACTCCAAATGAACGCGTGATATTTTTTTGACTAAAACATATATTTGATGTGCATGGCTTTTGCTTTATATTACAAATTAAAGACTTAATTACAGTTAAATCTCGCTTATTAGAATATTTCTATCGAGAACTTATACAAAAATTTCTGCATTTCACTTTATTTATTTTGTGTAGATATTTCTGTTACATTTTCAATTGCAAATTTTTTTACTATATTGGATGTTTGACTTCAGGAAATTTAACTATATACAGTATGAATACTTCTTTAATATAGTCATCTCTGAAGTAATTTTACTGGTATTAGTATTATTTCATTTTGTCTTGTTTTAGGTCAGTGGCGGTTCGAAGGCTGCAATGGAAGAATGCCACCCTCTCAAAAAAGTTGGTTGTCTATCTTTCGTGCAGTGTCTGGAATTTGGGAAGCGCTCCAGAGGCATAATATGGACCACCTCCGTACTCGCAGTTTAAATCAAGATGCTTTTGAAAATTTGTTTGGTGGTATAAGGTCGTACTGTGGGGATAATAACAATCCTACCTACATGCAGTTTGCAAGTTGTTTAAAAGCTCATGTCATAAATGGCTTAAGCAACATTGGCCTCGCCGCACCGCTCCCCTCGGAGATATTCAAACAACACAGAAAAATACTTTTTTTCAAATGGAACGACCAATATTTTAATACACCATCGTATGTGGAATTAAATGCTGTGTCGAACTATACTAGCATTCCCTATACCTAACTTTAACAGTTTTTCAGTTATAAGATATTTTTGGTCTAATACATAAAAATTTACATTTATTAGGTTAAATATTTCTAATTTTGTTGATATAGTTATGAAAACAACAAACAATTGCATTTAACGTTTCCTGTTACTACAAATTTTAAGCAAAAACAAAAAAAATTTGAAAATCAAAATCAAAATTATTCAAACGCTGATATTTTAAATATATTTTTTAAATTCATGAAGAATGATCTAAAATTGTTCAGAGCAGAGAATGTGTGTTCAATCAAATGTACCCCTCTTGTCTCCTATGAATAAAACACAGTTTAGAAAGTTTGAACCTAACATTATACAATTTGGAAAAATAAAATGTACGAAGATCAGTAATAAATAACGAAGATAATTAGACAATGGTTTTAAAATACTTTCACGCTAATCCAGAGAATTGCAAATTAGCAGCTATTTTATTCTTCAATTTAAAGTAATGAAATTCATACTTTTTCGTTTTATAAGATCACAAGCGTCCTAAGAGAAGGATGATTAAAGAACTATAAAAATTTGTGAATTTCCACTTGCCAAATTCTATTTTCTTTGGTTGACTACAAAATTTGTAGTAACAGTAATCGTTGTTATAATTTCCATGCTATCTTAATAAAATTAAAAATATTTGACCTATTAAATTGTAATTTTCTATGAATTAAATCGAAAATGTTTCATAACTCAAAAACTGTTAAAGTTAGGTATAGGGAATGCTAGTACAGTTCGACGCAGCATTTGATTCCACATACAATGGTGCATATCGGTCATTCCATTTGAAAAAAAGTATTTTTCTGTATTTGAATATCTTCGAGTGGAGCGGTGCGTTTTAGACACCCTGTAGCTTAATAGATTATGCTGATGGAATTTTTAAGAACCTTAAAGCTTCAACTATAATATTAGCTATTACAAATAAAATTGCTTCAATAACAGCTGTGTTATAATTTTTTGAAAATCAGATTGCAGAATCCAAATTTCTAAGAAAAATTTCTAATAAAATATCTCAAAAATGATGCATTTTAGAGATAGGGAAATGTATTGCAATTTAACATATTTTTACATGTAGAATTCAAAAACGTGATAAAAAATATAGCATTCCATTTAAAATAAGCGAGTTGATAGCGACTTCCGGTACAACCGGAAGTGATACAAAGACAATTTTATTTTATTTAAAGAGATCTCTACGGAAAACCCTTGCTCCTTAAATTTCAAATATCTACGTGAACTGCAACCTTGAAAACTTTTAACGAACGGTTTATGTGGATATCCCTGTATAAGAAATCCTCATTAATTGCACAAAAAAGGGCACTATGAACAGAGGATTAATTGATAGAGGCAATTCAAAAAGTACAGGCTGGAGAAATTAGTCAAAGGGAGGCCCCACGAACGATATAATGTACCTCCCAGAACATTAGTCAGTAGAATCAAATCTGGAAAGATGAAAAAGGGTAACCTTGGGCCGGAAGGTAAATTAATTTGCACTTATCTCCACTCAACAAATATTTTTATTTTATTTTTTCCTTTTTGGAAAGCAGATTTTATTTTTATTACTTTCAAAGAAAAGTGTTTGAGGTTATTGTTTACAAAATTTAGAGTTATTTAATATATATTTTTAAAGGAAAACGATTTTGTTTCAAAATGTGCGGCAACTCTCCCTCATTTATCCTATATGTATTCCCTGGTACTGTATACGCATCAACAGAGACTTTAAATTCCAAGGAAATTTCAAGAAGGCATCGCGTAAGGTGGCAATCTTAAAACACAATTAAAATTTATGTTTACTTTTTTATGAATACCTTTAGATTTCTTGATTATTTTTTTTTTTATGAATAATTTTAGAATGTTTGTTTATTTTTGAATGAATATTTTTAGAATTCTTGTTTATTTTTATTAAATTTGTTTTCTTTCATTCTACGAATATATTTAGAAGTCTTATGTTTATTTTTTTATGAAACTTTGTTCCTTTACTTTGTTTTTATTTGTAAAAATACCTGATTTATAGTTCTTTTTAAGTTTCTTGTAACATGTTTAGTCATTTATATACACTTACCGGCAAAATTATCGCATCACTTAAAATGCGAGAACTTGGGGTTATGCGATCGTTAGAAAAATTCAAAGGCTGATTGCATATTGTAGTAGGCTTATTAAACAAGCTCAGTACTTGGCTATGGATACTAAAAACCAATCGAAATACACTTTCTTTAAAGTTAATTGTCAAACAATCAAAACTGCGAGTGTTGTTTTAATTGTTTCTACAACTATTGAATTGAATTTTTGTTAGAAATTAATGTCAGTTAACGTTACATTTCATGCTGTTTTGTTTAATTAATCATTTTTAACGGATACAGACAAAAATGAATAGAAACAGTTATCATTTAACAGCTGAACAAGCTGCAATGGCAATTGCACTCTTAAATGACGGCAGGAGTCAACGCTATGTTGGTAGAACTCTAGAAATGAATCAGTCGACGGTTTCTAGAATTGCTAGAAAGTATCAGGACACTGGTGAGCTCAAACGGAGGTCAGGTCCAGGTCGCAAAAGGGTTACATCTGAAGTTGATGACCGATTTGTTCTCTTATCATCTTTGGGAAGTAGACATTTAACGGCACCACAGCTCCAAAGTGAGCTTCATAATGCTAGAAATGTCGAAGTGAGTGAAAGAACGATACGAAGACGACTGATAGAAAATAATTTAACCAGCAGAAGACCAGCGAATGGACCTTTACTGCTCCCACATCACAAAGGAGCAAGGTTACAATTTGCGCGCGATCACATTCATTGGAATGCCGATGATTGGGGAAGGGTACTCTTCACGGATGAGTCCAGATTTGCCCTAAATTCACCTGATGGTTGTCTTAGAGTATGGAGAAGAGCCGGAGAACGTTATGCGGAGTGTACTATGGTTAGCAAGGAAAGTTTCGGTGGCGGATCTGTTATGGTTTGGGGAGGAATCAATCTCCTGGCTAAAACAGATCTCGTTCTTGTCGCTCGTGGTGCTCTAAATGCACATCGGTATATAACCGTGTAACAACGCAAAACGTGTTACGAATGTATATATTGTATATAAGTGTAAATAATGTTTTTGTACATAGTTTAGTTTAGCAGAATTCCTCCGCGGTGTTTCAGTTTTAACAAATATATTTTAAGTTTGGGAAGGGGATTTTGTTGTGGGGATTCCCTCTCCTTTACTCCGACCGTATATAAGGCGCAGAAGCTCGCTCCAGGGACCCGTCTGCCAGCCGGCCAGTCAGCGAAGACGTCGCAGTCCACCAGTCAGCTCGGTCTCGGGTAACGCGACAGATCTACGGGTGCTTCAAGCAGAGTAAAGGCTGGAACAAAACAGACGGTTTTAGCCGGTGATAAGCGGTCATAGCCGTTTGTTCGGTTAACAAGTGCACAGATAACTCGGTTGCTGAGTGCGATGTTTGACAGATTTCTGATGGAGATTGTAACCTTACTTTGAAAATGGACATGTTTCAATTATATTGTATGTTGTACATGCTCTATTTATCTTATATTACTGTATCTATAGTAACGAATAACAAAAAACGTGTGCTGAATAGGAGATGGTGGGTCAGAGAAATATTTAGGGACCGAAATATAGCAGGGTATTTTGCCACAACTTTCTTAAAAATAAAAGAAACTGATCCCGAACAGTTTTTTAAGCACACAAGAATGTCTAGGACACTATATGAATTACTTCTATTGTTAATGAAAGATGGTTTAACAAAAAAATCAATGCGTCCCCCAATTAATTTTGAATGTAGACTGGCTCTAACTTTATCGTAAGTATTAATTGGTTATGCATTAATAATAGTACAGTATTTTTATAGTTTAAATTTCAATTACTTTATAGGCATCTTTCACAAGGTGTATCTTATCAATATCTTTCTTGGAGCTTTCATATGGGCAAATCTACTGTCCGTGAAATTATATTAGAAACGTGTGAATTGCTTTGGAAAACACTATCACCAATGTATGTTCCCCCACCAACATTAGACGATTACCAACAAATATCAAAGGATTTTTGGAGAATATGGAATATGCCGAATTGTGTGGGTGCAATAGATGGGAAACACATTAATATACAATGTCCGGCAAATAGTGGATCAACCTTCTTTAATTACAAAAAAAATTTTAGTGTTGTTCTAATGGCTACTTGTGACGCCAACTATTGTTTTACAACTGTTGAGGTTGGAGCTTAAGGTAGTCAGAGTGATGGAGGTAATAATAATAGTTCTGTAGTGCAAAATTGTGCTCTTAATGCTTATATATTAAAAATAATAAGTTATATTTATTGCAGGAGTTTTGGCCCAGTCAACAATGGGGAAATTATTGTTAAGTGGCGAATTACGTTTACCACACGATGCTGCTCTCCCAAACACAAACAAAATGTTTCCGTATTATTTTGTGGGAGATGCAGCATTTCCACTAAAAAATAATATTATGAAGCCCTTTCCAGGGAGATTACTAGGAGATACTAAACGAATATTTAATTATAGGCTGTCAAGAGCCAGGCGTACAATTGAAAATTCATTTGGTATTCTTGTTGCTCGTTGGAGAATTTTGAAAAATTCTATGATATGAACTCCCAAAAATTGTGAGAAAATTGTACTAGCATGTATTGCATTACACAATTTCATAAAAGTCAACAACAGAGGGATTTATTGTCCTAGAAATTATGTAGACTGGGAAGATGATGAAGGAAACCTACATTTAGGAGACTGGAGGAGAGAGGCAAATGCACTTGAAAACATCAGAGTGGGATCAAATAATGCCAGTAGACATGCATTTCATCTAAGAGATACTTTAGCTAATTATTTTGTTGCAGAAGGGGCAATTCCTTTTCAAAATAATAGAACTTAAAAATATGTTCCTTTATTCGTTGAAATCATCCACTAATAATTCACTAACATATTTCAAAATTTCTGCTTTAGCTTGCTTCCTTTTTTCATTGCTTAATAAGCTCATAAAATAAGCTAAGGATTTAACAAACTTTTCCTCATCTGTTTCTGCTGGTGCAGGTTTGGGTTTGCTGTGACATGCTACAGTGAATGCATCTACTGCTCTTGTAAAGCCTGAATTAAGGACACTTAAGTCGTTCAATTTTTTTTTTCTTTACTGCACACTCTTCCCGTTCACTAGAAGAGTGAGTCTCTTGTGGTGCAGGCTCTGCATTGGCTGCTCCAATTTCTTCCAAATGCAAAGTTTCATTCTCAGACGCATCTTCGTCCTCCAAATCAAAGTTGCTTCTTCCCCTAAAACAATGGGTATTTGTAACTGATTTTCATTCTGATTAATTTAAATACTACATTGCAACTAATTCAGAAATATTTGTAACCATTTATGATTTTACTATTAATTTTACAGCATTAACAAAAATAAAATGTGTATTAAATGCTTACTTTCTTACAAGCGTATGGGCCTCTAAAAAACTCATAGCTTCAAATAATGGCCACACTGAGTGCCACTGCCAGAAGGCAAGTTCTTCCGTTTAGTTTCTTTTGTGAATCGGTCTCTCAAACTTTTCCATCGCCGCAAACATTCATCATCTAAATAACATTGTACACTTTGTAAAACGTTCATTTAAACTAAGTTGCTAAATTTATGAATATAATAACCAGGACACAAGTGGCGAGGTTTGTATGATCGAAAATTATGTGAATAAAAAAATCAAATTGTATAATTTATGAGCAAAATTTAAAAAAATTCAGTTAATAAATTACCTGTTACTCCTAATTTAACGGATATTTCATTCCAAATCCTACTTTTCTGGATCGCATTTCTGAAACCACATGTAGTTTTATCATATAATATGTGATGCTTTCTGACTTCTTCGATTAAGCGTTCGTCATCCATGTAATTACCTTCTGTGATCTTCCTCTAATACCCAAGCAGCAAAAACTCCCAATATACCGCCTATTATTCTAATACACGTGCTAAAAGCTAAAATAACAAACCCTGGTAATCACTGTATAATAAAGGTTATGTTTGTAACGCTTACCGCCGTGAAAGTTGAAAGTTGACGAACTTTCGTCGGCTACTACCGGCTAGTACCGGTGGATAACTTTCGTTCTGTTCGTCACAATCGTTAAGTACATATTTTAACTTGATGCGACACAGCTATTGCCGCCTAACGCCGGCTAGCGCCGTCTATTCTGTTCCGCCCTTAAGTAATATCAATAATTTTCCGCCGCAACGGTCTCCGTCCCCGGACAAGCGTCTTGTTCACACCGTCCCCGCACAAGCGTCTTGTGCTACTTACTTTGAACAAGCGTCTTGTTCACGCCGTCCCCGCACAAGCGTCTTGTGCTTACTTACCGGGGAATAAGTGTTTTATTCACGCCGTTCCCGCACAATCAACATCAGAACGATTCGTTTTTCGTGTTACCTACCTGAGACCGAGAGCTGTTACGCGTTTTTGTGCCGAACAATAACCGATGCATAGTATTGTTTCTGTTAGGGTTTTAGTAGTTTGAAATCATGTTATCGATTTAAAATTAAAGATAGTCTGATGTATGTTTTTCTTTGTAAGTTGCTCCAATGGATGTTTGAGTTCATGTAGTCGTGGAACAAATTTTCCGTAATGATTTATCATTCCCAAAATACTTCGAACTTCGGACACATTCGTTGGATTAGGCATTTCGGCAATGGCTTTGGTGCGTTCGGAGTCGGCCCGAATTCCATCAGCGTTGACAAGTAAACCTAGGAATTTCACTTCCCGTAGACCAAATTGACACTTGTCCAGGTTTAATCGAAATCCACGTTGCTGAAGTCTATCCAATACTTGATGTAGGCGTTGATCATGTTCTTGATTATCACGTCCCATTACGAGAATGTCGTCGAGGTACGCTACAGTTCCTGAAATTCCATTGAGCGTCTGATCAATACAACGCTGAAAAATCGCTGGTGCCGTTTTAATTCCAAATGGCATACGACGGTAACGAAACAGACCTTTGGGAGTGACAATCGTTGTAAGTTCACTGGAGTCGTCTGAAAGACGAAGCTGGTGATATGCATCAGAGAGATCCAGCCGACTAAAAATTCGATTTCCATTTAGCACATTAAATGCACTTTCCACGTTAGGAAGTGGATACTTATCATTTTCTAGAGCTGCATTTAATCCTGTTGAAAAATCTCCACATAAGCGAATGCGTCCGTCTCCACGTTTGGCGACAACAATTGGAGTGGTCCATCGTGATTCATCTACATATTGCAGTATACCGGCCTCTTGCAATCGATGAAGCTCCTTGCTCAAAGGTTCCTCCATGGAGAATGCAATTGGACGACAAGCGGCTTGAACAGGTTTAGCTCCAGATTTGAGGTGAAATTTGGCCTCAAATGAATTACAGAGTCCCAACTCAGATTTGAATAAATGAGAAAATCGATTTGAGAGGGTATCCTTCATTGAAAGTACGTTGATTGTAGCACTTGATGAAAGATTTCTAAATTGCTTCAGCGAATGATTCCATAAATCTAGTACATCGATGGCATCCAAACCAAGCAAATTAATTCCGTTCCTCTTTGCTACGAAGACGTTCAAAACATTTTTCTTTTCGAAAATACTGATTTGACAATTAAATTGTCCAAGAATGTTTAATGGTTAAACTCCAGCATGCTTAATGCTTCGTGATTGTTGTAACTCAGGACTTCCCATGCGAATCCATTCATTTTTACCTATGATGGTAACATCAGAACCTGTATCATGTTGCATCTGTACTATCTTCTTATTCATCAGGACAGGAAGAATAATACGTCGATGACGAACAGACGAAATACTTGCTACGATTAACTGATTGTTTCTAGTTAATAATTTCTTGTTAGAGCGACAAACTTTTGACAAATGTCCTTTTTTATGACACTTATAACATTCTGCATTTTTGAATGGACAGTCACTGCGTTTGTGTGAATCACCACAACCTGAACACTTGCAATCCAAAGGTGCCGCAAATTTCTTTCTTTCTTGAATTTTTATCGGACGAAATTTTGATTGATTCTTGCTCTTCAAATTAGCTTTAGAACTAACAGCTTGAACCTGTGCCTCATCCTTACTGGCATTCTTGAGTTCCTTTAGATCGCTTTCCACAGCAAGTTCAGCTTCAATTTCAGTCACAAGAGACGAAAATTTTCCGTTGGGATTTTTTTCTAGCCATCGAAGTGCGTGTTTTTTAATCCGCTCATGATTAGTTGTGTGAGAAAAACTCAAACTTAAAATCAAGAGTAAAATTCGTAATTGATCGTCATTGAGAGTTGACAATTCAAAATTAGCTGCATGACGGTTAATCAAAGTTGACATTTCGCTGAACGAAACTGTTTCATCAAAACGATAACACAGAATTTCCGCACGGCGACGTATTAAAGATTTTCGTTCTTGAAAACGTTCATTTAGTACGGCAAATAACTCTGCTTGCTGTTTTTCTTCTGGATTCTCTGGAGCGACAATATTAGCTAACTCATTGTATTCATATTGCCCTAATCGGTCCAAAAGAAGTCGGGTTTTCAGTTTGTCTGGCAATTTGATTGCCTCTTCTTCCAAAACATATTTGTGACGAGAAAACCACTTACTAAATTCGACAATTTTTCCGTCAGGCTCAAATTCGTATTTTTCTATACGACCAAGAAGTTGACTGTATATGTCTGATACTGTTGGAACAGACGATACAGTAGCAGGAAGTAACGTATTGATTGTTGCAGTAAGAACTTGTTGCTGTTGTGCAAGCTGAGCTACCAAATTTGTGAGCTGATCTAAACTAACCATTTTAATAGTTCGATAGTCGCAGCGCCAGTTGTTGAGTCCTAGTATATTCGCTTACACAGTGAATGCCTTCGAATTCGTTGAAACAGTAATACTAGTTTTGCATTGTAAAAAACTCTGTCTGTTTATTTTAAAAACATACATCAGACTATCTTTTATTTTAAATCGATAACATGATTTCAAACTACTAAAACCCTAACAGTTTCACAACGTGTAAAACCGCCATGTATAAGCCTAGTTAGCATAAGTGATATTTTGCAAGTTAAATTTTTGAACATTCGTAAATAAAGTTTCTGTTGTGGATACCTGCCTTTTTTTTACGAACCTGGACACCGGCGAGCTCATACCTGGACACCACCGTTCCGAACGTAGCTGAGCCTGACGAAGGATTACAACTGGAGAAAATCGGCAACGTTACAACCGAAATATTGGATCCACAAGTGGTACCATTTGCACCATTTGTGGGAGACAATTTCCTCTTTATGCAGGATAACGCACGTCCACACGTTGCAAGAGTATGACCAGATACTTAGAAGAAGTCGGAATTCAAAAATTAGACTGGCCAGCGAGAAGTCCAGACTTGAACCCCATTGAGCATGTTTGGTATGCACTTTTGGCCGAAAAATCAAAGCGCGTAGAAATCGTTCACAAACGCTTAATCAACTCGTTCAAGCCCTTAATGAAGAGTGGGAGCAAATGGATCACGTATTCATCCAAGAGCTGATCCAAAACATGCCCCGTAGAATGGATGCAGTTATCCGAGCCGCAGGAGGTAATACTAGGTACTAGAAACTGACCTAGAGTGTGTAGATACTAAAATAAAGTTGTCTGCGTTCAAGCGAATTAAACGACACATAAGTGTAATATTCATTTTATCAGCAGAACCGATCTGTTTTATGTAATATTTGTTAGTGTATTTATTAAAATTGAATGTTAGTATTATTAGTTATTTTTTTGATAAAGTAAAGTTTTCATAACAAAAAATAGTTTTTTCTATGTGATGCGATAATTTTGCCGGTCAGTGTAGTTTGTTAAGTTCCTTACTATATGTAACTAATACTGGAGAACTGAAACTGTTTTTTTTTCTACTTTGTTCTCTCAATTAATTATGTATTAAGAAAATTCTCGACCAGTTTTCTAGCTGGTACTTATGCTGTGTACCTGTCCTTCACGAGATTTATTCTTGTACACTTACTGCGAGAACAGTGTCTCTCTTTCATGTACACTTGTATAATCATTCAAATGTTGGATGGTTTGCAATTTGTGTTGAAACTGATTATGGGCAATGGCTTCGTTTAAATATAATATAATAATTTCAAACAATGTCTATTAATGTTTTAAGTTTACTGAATGATGTTTTAGTTTTTCCATGTAATATCTTCTTTGCAAATTGTGATAGAAAACATTGTTGCCGTATACTGCTATTCTAATGCTCTGATGCATTTTTTTCATATGTATGAAACTTCTACGAGAAAGTAATACACTTTTTTTTACGTTGAATCGGACTTCTCTTGTTGATGTGTTCGGTGGTAACACCACTTTGTAAAGTCAGTTCCGATTCAACATCCAAATAAAGCAGACTCAATTTTATACACAACAATTATTATTTTAAAACAAATTAGATAAGTTAATAAAGGTCTTTCGAGTAACTCAAGTCGGTCTACCCCTTTCACGACCGCATATAAACGAATTTTGTATATTCCTGTAAAAAATACAATAAAAATTGTCTTGTAGATAAAATGAGGAGCTTCCGTGCAAAAACCGACAAATCCATAATTAGAAAAAAAATCGATGGGTGGCGATTGTTGTTCTGCTTGCTGAGCTGCTTCTGAATATCACATCGGTTTTGTGCAAAAACCTCTCTAAATATCTCAAAGTAAAATAATACCAAACTTCACTTTAAGAGACATGTAGATTCACATGCATTTCAGATTATTCTGCGATCGATGTGGCGGTCAAAATCGGCGGCTGCATCATAAAGCTCCAAAAAGTATTCAGGACATAACCTTATTCTTTCCTGTGAGACGACACAGCTTTCTACCTGCAAACCGCGTGTTCGGTCGTGTGGAAAAACTTTTAAGGAAACAACCGCTGATAACCTTGAAGGAGGAACATGTAAAGTTGTATTTGGAGGTTGGCAAGGTAAATGAGCTGCGGAAAGACTGGAAACTGTATGATATTAAGGCTTTGCAAGTATCAAAAAGTTCCAGGAATAAGTGACATGAAAAGAATAGTGATAAAAAGGTTTATAAACAAGACAACAAAATTAGAAGAATGTATCCCGTTGTATTTAGTACAGCTAAAATAAAATTATAATTTTTTTTACAGATTGTAATTTTTTTAAATAGGTATTGCAGGTGCTTCTGCTTCGGGTAATGCTTCAAGTTCTCCCATTATATTTAATACAGGTAAGATTTTAATTACTTTTTTTACAGATTCTATTTTTTGTAATATTATTGTCAGACAATCCATTATTGGTAGAAATATACAAAAAGGTAGTGAAAATGGAAATGTTACTTGAATCCCAGAATGAAAAAATTGATCATATTAAGAAAATTTCAGATAACATTAAAAATATAAAAAATCTTATTCCCAAATTACTTATAGATTCTATAGGAGAATTAGAAAAGCTGAATACATTTTTAAATGTCCAGTATAACTATCATACTATGGTAATGTATCCATTATTAATTTATAAAGGATTTTAATTTTGTTTTTTTTTATACTTTATTTTTTTCAAAAATGAGTAATGGAGTAATTTCCAGCGTTTAGCCGGAGACAAACCTACATAGTTTTTCATGTGTATACAGTGGTTTCTTTAAAGTGTGGCCATAGGGATTTACATGCTCAAAATTTGAACTCATGTTAATGTATGTTATGGGACAAATTTTAAGTAAATTTTTGTATTTAGTCGTAAATTAAACGATTTACTACAAGATGAACTTTGTTAGAATATCCTAACACGTTTTCCTTAATTTTATTTTACTGTGAAAGGTTGAAGAAAATAGACACAAATTTTTGAAGGAATGTAATCCTTGTAGGCTGACGTTATTAATAATTTGTCACTGTGATTATTGATAAACCAATTATTGCAACATTAATTTATGTAAATTTATTGTAAAAACTACTTCTTCACACCATTGAAAAATGAGTGGAACCAAGTGGAACTAACTGATATTTTGATATTTTTAATGTTTGCTTAATGATAATGGACATTTTCTTTATAAATTTGCAATAGACATTAACGGGACTTTTCTCTTAATGACATTTCAGCTATAACCTTGATTTTTGACTTCGGTTAATTCTATGCTTATTAATTTCAACTTCTAACCAGAAAATAATTAAATAGAACATGTTATTGTCATTCTAGCAATGTACATTACGTAGAAAAATGTTTATTATTAATAAAAAATAAAAATTTGCTTCAAATTTGTGCCATAACATACATTAACATGAGGTCAAATTTGAGTCAGATTTGTTTGAAGTTGAACTCCCATTATTATGACGCTCCCTGTTGAAAAAATTAAATACTTTAAATATTTTACATTTTAAGCGTCACGTACATTATTACAGTTCCCGGTACCATTGCAATAACAGAGATTAAATTAATTTACAATCAATAGTGAATTGTGCACATTATTCATAGGTTTAAACTGACGCTCAACTGAACCAGGTTCAAAGTAAACAAATTCGCATAAGATCTTAATGACATATGGCAATTAATGCATTCATAAATAAAATTTGATGCGATTTTGTTCACTTGAGCGTCAGTTTAAAACTCCTTTGTACAACTGGCCCATAGTTGTATCATTTTTTTTACAAATAAATACAATTTTTTAAGGTTAACGAACTGAAACGATTTTGCGGAAGTACGGAAAGGGAAAGTGTATTTAAAATACTTTCTAGTATATTTGGAAAATGTTTATCAAGATATTGTTCCTTGAAAGGGCGAAATAATAATTATAAACTTGATGGAACCAAAGTTTTGCAGTGTATAAAGGGTAAGTTTTTAATACGTAAAACAGATTGTATTATAAAATTAAAATCGTTACAGAAGCAGTTATTCAATTCTGCAGTAACAGATTGGTTCAGAGGAGCCGAGTTAAGATTTAAGCGCCACAATCTCAAATAAAAAAATTTACATTTATTATTTATTATTAATTATTTATACATAGTATAAAAATATATACACCTGATATTGCAAATTTGTTATTTATTATTATCTAAAAACCTTATAAGGTGGAATCTAAATGATAAATTTAATTGCTGTTTAAAAATGCGATACAAGCGATATGTTTACATACATGTAGACGTATTGTAAAATATAATGAATGGGAATTAATTTTCGATATTGATAATTATGAATTGTTAATCGTTTTTCAGGTGGGGTTTAGAAACATTTGTTAGAGTTGATTACATTTATGGTTCAACTTTAAGCTTTGCTTTAGTGCTATTATATCCATAGAAATAAAGCGAAATTTAAAGTTCAGCAATAGGTCTGTTTGTTTGTATTGCTCGGAGTTACTCTAAAAGCTATGTATGTAGTTTTCAATCAAATTCGTTTATCTCGTGTTGAAGAAACTTCGAATTTGACTGAAAACTACATACATAGCTTTTAGAGTAACTCCGAGCAATACAACAAACAGACCTCATAATTGTCAATCGACCCTAAACAAAATTTCTAAACTGTAACTGAATAAAAGTTCAAAAACATAAATGAAAAACGTTTCTGATACGTAACAATGAAACATCTTTGCATCTGATCTACACAACGTTTCCATAATGTAACTTACTCACGTTTCTGAAACATAACAAATAAAAGTTTCAGATTGATTCACAAGAAACGTTTCAAATGAAAACATTTCGAAGGCGGACATTTTCCCGTTTCGTTTATGTATCTAATATGTGTATAACGATGTTTCAAGAAACGTTTCATGTTACCAAAAACCTGTTGCTGAAACATATTAAAAACATATTTTTGTTGGCTGGGTAGCTTATGCCACATTTATTAGCTGTGTCCGAATATACAGAAAGCAATAAAGTTACTGTTTAACTTTGATGACGATGTTTGGTTAGGCTGTGTGTGTGTGTCAATGATCCATACTCCCTTGACTCTAAACTCCAACCCCTACAACTACCGCATTAGAAACGTCACAATCAGCTGCGTCGGAGTTGGTGGAAACGACTGCTTCGTCAGAAGACACCTAGGTAATCTCTCCGTTTCCTGGCGCCTTATAAATACTGACACGACCCTTTTACTGTTGGAGAACCTCTACCCTCCTCCATTGAGTTAGCCGTGGGTAACCAGGTGTTATACACCGTTCAGCTGCGCCTTTCGCACGGCAAGTGTAGTGTTTCGCCCTAACCTTCCCGTTCTAATTAGATTACCTCCTAGAGGCCGTGGAAGGGTAGTAATATAATGAGAAATTTATTAACCGAATTGGATCGGTTATTTGAGAAACCTCATAAGTCACGAATCGAGTTTTTGTTAGAAATCGATTGCTGTGCCAAGAACACGTTCGATGGGGAAACACCATCAGTTCAGGCCACCATCAACCAGCAGTTGGAAAAAGAATTGTAACTTTATTTGAGAAACCCTATTAGTCAGTAAGTTATAGAAAGATCTCAATCATTAAGATAAAAGTCTAAGTCATAGAGAAGTTGGTGAGCTACATTCCAGAAAAATCGAACATCAGGGATCTTTACAGTGAAATTGTGCTCACTTGGCAAAGTAAGCTTATTTTATTTTAACTGACAGTAAATTAAACAATATATCAAAGAATTACCTTGTTTTGTTGCATTCTTTACAGTCCAAGATATAGTCAATATCAGTTAATTTGAAAAATCCCATAAATGCTATTATTATTCTCTCTTTCGATAGTAAATTGCAACCTATTATGAAAAGAATTGAATTGATTTAAAATGTAATTTACTTTTTATTATTTATGAGATAAAATTTAAAAAAATATCGTCAACATATCTATAATATAAAGTTAATTGTTAGAATAGTGAACTATTTTAATATCACAGATTGGCAGATTAAGCATTTTATTCGACAAAGTCCGCCATTCGCGGTATTATTACTTTTTAAAGTAGTGTTCCGCCGTACGTGCGTAAATCAGTTGAATTTTCGGCGGAATTGTGGGCTAAGATTATTTAAATCCGCCGGACGGCGGTATTTCGAAATACAGTGCATGGTTCCGCCGGCGGACGTTTAGCCACGTCGATTTTAAAAACTACCCTGAACATGGGGTCTGTGTCATGTGACACAGACTAAGTTGTGTATTTGCGTTGAATGAATAAATATTTATCTAAGGAGTTTTAGATTTTTTGGTAGTTGACAAATATAAATATTTGTGCTTGCTCGAAACTTGAAGGTGCTCATCCGTGTCTTTTGCTGTTCGTGGCTCGTGCGTTTTTGGTTTGTGGTTTGTGATTTACAATAGTTGTTCGTGTTAAAGGGTTTGTAAGGACGTTATTTACTGTTCTTTTTTGTTACTTTTTTCTGTTGCTTTTGATATTTAATCCAACTGTATGCCCAGTTGCATTATTAATAATTGCAAGTGTCGACCTGAACGAGGCTTTAGAATTTTCGCTTTTCCATCGCAACTAAGAAACAGTGAAAGAAGACAATTATGGGAGAATTTTACTGGTCCACAAACTGTACCATTACATGCTCAGATTTGCGAAGTAAGGCTTTAACAATTACGTTATAAAATCTACAATATTAACGTTTTTTTAGCTACACTTTTGTGAAAATCAGTTTAAATTAAATCGGCTGATAACAGAAAATTACTGAAATGGAATGCTGTTGCTGATGTTATGTCTCTGATAGAAGAAACCGAAAGCAGTCAGTCTTGTTTGGTAGCAAGTGACAATTTTCCAATAAGCAAGGCTAGGTCATCTCCAGACTTTATTCAAGGTGTGGCTAATTATGCACAAACTGCAGCCAATAAAGCTGCTGTATCAGCTGAAAAGCTAGCTGAAAAAGCGACTTTGGTAGCTGCACTAGCTGCTCAAACAGAAGAAATTGCTCATATGGCTGCAGCAGAAGCAAAATTAAAGAGAAAAATGGATGTTGTTGATAGTGCCAATCTTCAAGTCAAGAAGTGCAAAAAAGGTAATGAAATATCTTCTTAATCCAAAAGCAGCAGATTACAAAACACAATGTTTTCAGATTGTAATTGTAGATTGCACATAACTGAAACTGAACTAATAAAAAATCCTCTTGATGAAGATCAAGTGATGCAGGAATCAATAAAGAAGCTGAAAATGAAATTGCAACAAGCTAATAATAAAATTAATGACCTCCAGAAGAAATTAACTAGACTCGAGGATAATTGTGCAAAAGCAATTAATACAGATCAAGTATAGTTTTTAGAACGAAGGTCTCATAGAGGTAAATTTTGGTCAGCTGACACAATTAACAATGCCCTGAAACTGTATATGGCTTGTGGAAAAAAAGGATATGAAGAAATAAGAAATCAAAATTTGCCTTTTCTCAGTATACGAACGTTAGGTAACAGGATCCAAAATTTAGACATGGATTGTTGGGTGATATTTTCAAACTATTAGAAAATAAGGCAAGTTGCACATAAATAGTATTTTAATGTAATTGATATACCTACATCTTTAATTTATTTAGGTATAAATGTACTAAGTCAGAAGGAATATAAATATGTATGTTAGCAGACTATTGTTGGATGTTAAAAAGAGATGAACCTGAAAAGTCCCATAAATGAGAAATTCTAAATAAGAGCTTCAAAGAGAAAAGAGAAGTACTCCAAGAACTTTGATATTTTAAAGTCTTTATTAAGAAAAAAATGATATTTTAAGATGTTCTGTTTACATGTACTTTAAGTTTATTAGAATAAAAATCATTGAATTTACAAAAAAGTCTTATTTTAAAGAAGAAAATATATTGAAACATATTAGGAAATTGTGAGAAAGAAAGAAAGTGTGATTATTTTTGAG